>CM055896.1:94993399-95593399 GCA_029582155.1 Panopea generosa
TTGTAGTGACAAGACAACAAATGGCAGAGGATTGTAAAATGGGGGATGACAGGAGGACAAGTCTTTATGATAATACAATAGTTGCAAACCCAAAACCAATCTCTCCTAGTGAGCTGACGTACTTCAGTAATATGGCAAACAACAGCGGAGATGGGCATAGCAGAACCTCAAGCTCAGGCAATGAATCCAACAGTCCACAATGCAACACAAGCACAGGGGCACTTAGCAGCAGTAACCATAGCAACAATTTCCACAGTACCCCAGTGCAGTCAAATAAACATTTTAATATAAGTGGAGAGTGCAGTATGAATGGAATAAACTACAACTTGACTAATGATAAAAACTACAAGTACAGCCAGAATAAAGTGGGGGGTAAGTTATATGTAGAGGTGTTGGGCACGAGATACAGTAGTGGTAAAGAATCGAAGGGAACTGGTTTGGATTCCTGTGAAGATAAGGAAATGTGCCAATCCAAAACAAAAAACAATTCAAACAACATTGGAACTAATATTCCAAATGGAAACTATAAGAAAGCAGGATACATCAAACACAGTAACAGAATAGACAGACAACCTGTCCCATCTCCGACTAAACAACTGAATGAGTTCCGCTGGATCACACTGGCTGATGACAAAATAGGTAATATATAAAGTGGTTTTTAAATGACCATATCAGATAAATAATGTGAGTGATAACCATTGAAATATGAAGGATAAACCAGATATGATTTGATATTGCAGCCACACCATAATGGCATTTGTTTTATATGTTATTTGATATAGGTTACATTTCACATGAAATATTTGTGATAAAATGGGTTGTAAACATAAAGTAAGTATCGTCATAATGTTTTTAATATTAATTCAGATTAACCAAACCTCAGATTGAATATTTCGTAAAACAGTATACTCTCTGAAAATACAATCTTAAATGCAACCCTGATGTTTATTCTGTTTTGTGAAATTATGAAAGGAGAAACAATTAACACTGCCATTAGTGCTACAGATAAGCTTTTTTTCAAATGAGTATTTTACCCCTTAAATTAGTATGCAATACTTATTTTCAAAATGTTAAGGGTAAAAATGAACATTCTTAAATCAAATTGCTATTTAAAACAAACTAATCAATACTGAAATTGAGAATAACCAATGCTTATTTTAACCCTTAATTTAAATGTCAATGCTTTATTCAGAAATTTCAATGCTTACCCCCAAATAGTGCTTATTTGGAGCACTGCCACCATAAGAGGAGGATCATCTGTGACTGAGTAGACTAAGTCATCTAATGACCAGCCACTTACCTCTCAGTGCTCAGGTCATGGGTCCAAGCCCAGCTTGGTCCAAAAGCTTTCTGTGAAAAAGTTTGCATGCTCCTTGTCGAGGACAGTGGTTAGAATTTACTGAAATTATTGAGATCTTCCTCTATAAATAAAACTGGATATGCCAAATATAACATGAAATGTGTTGACGACTTTGTAAAACCCCATTCATACAATGATGGTCATATTGATTTATTCCATTCTGACTGTGTGCAAGATTTGTGTGTGAGTAACATCCAGTTTAACAATACAATATTAACATTTGTATTTTCAGTTGGTAGAGAGCCTTGTGTTTGGTTACCTTCCTTGGCAGATGACAAACTACTGGTGGATTTCATGAAATTAGAAAGTGTTTTTACAGTCATCTCCCCTTGCAAGTCACAGGCTGTTGAAGAGGTAAGGTTTACCATACTGTCTTCCTTGAATAGAGAAATTCACATGTCAAATAACATGTGTTATCCCAAATTATCAATTAATTGCCAAACTGTTGCCTTTACGTCTGACACTGGCACAATTAACTGACATTTGGATTTTTGTTTGTTAATGAATTGTATTAATTATTGTGTAAGAGTTGTTGTTCTTCCTTATAATAAAATTAAACAATGTTTAGATGAAAATTCCCTAAGTCAATTTACCACTAACATGACTGACGAACACAGAGATGGATAACTCTCTCCTTTTTCATGGAAAAATAAAAAATTCAGACCCCTGGGACCATTTCATGTTATTATTATTATACTAGTTAATAGAAACCCTTTTGTAAAACCACTGTTTATTTCCTTTGGCGCCCTGTGCACATTACCAATTTGGAGACCTATTATCTTTTCTGACAATTCCAGATTTTATTTTCATTTATTCAACACTGAAAAATTTGGTAATTCCTGTAGTGGAGTCACTTTTATCATTTCCAAGCAAGCCCCTTTAAAAAACTTACCAAAATGGTTTTCTGGTCTTGATTATGATATAAAGTCATCTGCTATCTTGGCCTCTGATATTGTACAAATTTGGGATTTTGGTTTGAATGATAATATTTTTGCAGACAAGTGATGTAACTTCACAACTCACGGACATACTGTATAACCTGTTGTATCATCAGGCGTCTCTGTAAAACTGATGAAATGTTATCATAAACAATTCTAACAAGTTCATTGATGGTGACTGTCTCATGGTCCCACAGTTATAATTTTTCTGCTACAAGCACTAACTGAAAATGTATGGGAGTTAAGGCTATCAAAAGCAGACTGCCGTTCAATGGGGACCTCTGTGGGTTGGTCTTCATTTTGTAAAGGCAATACATATGCCTTAAAACGATGGAGTACGTTTATACCACTATGACAGGGCATTTCAGAATAGGCATATCAAGATTAAAAGATAATCGAAACGGAACTGAAATGGTGGCTTAAAAATAACCAACATACATGTACTGTAAAGATGAACAATCTGCTATTGTAAGAGAGACCAAGAGCATATAACAGCTGTATAGAAATCTTGGCTTGTAAATAATTATAAGGGTTGATTGCACAAAGTCATTAAGTTATTTTGTCTGTGATTCCTTTTGCATTCCAGTTCAGTGATTTTTTACCAAGTTATGGCGCTTTAAATTTCTGAACGAAAAATGTAACTTGTTGTTCTTGTCCTCCTTGCCCATAACCAACAATCATGTTTTGACAAAACTTAATGCGAAACCTCAATGTGTACATACCCTTTGCTGTTCAGTTTTATTGCAGTTTTTTCTTGCGGCCAGGTCTTTAGTCTCACCAGTTTTTATCATCAGTAACATTTAAGAAGATTCTCACAATTATCAATCTCATTAAAATGAGATAACTTTAAACTTCCATACTCTACACACAGTAGATCTGACAGTGTCGCAATTGTATGAGTCTGAAACATAATTTTTCACAAAAAAATCCCAATAATTACAAGTTTGAGACCGATGTTTGTCGCAACATCCAAATAGAAATATTCTTTCCAGGTGAAACAAGCAAATTTTCCTGTCAGATAGCCAGGAAATAGACAACTTTTATTTAGCAGAATATATAATTCTTGTAAAACTGATTGTGTATAATAACTATGTAAATATTTGCAGATTGTGTTGTTAAATGCGAATTCACGTCTCCGGATCAACCTCTTTCTGAGTCGGCTGGACTCTGGAGCAGAGGATCTGGTACAGAACCTCCAGGAGGGTAACACGGCTCAGCTTACCTTGCCCATGCTGCAGTACCTCAACAAGATAGTGCCATGTGTGGAAGAGGTTTGTTGAATGGAGAAAAATAATCCATCACATACGTAATGCATCCATCACATACATAAGGTCATTGTTAAAAAATTGTGTTGCTGTGCTCCAACCCAGTATTTTTCATGAAGGTAGATAGCTATTTCTTTTGACCAGAATTTGATTTTGCATTTAAACAAAAATGAACAGAAATTATGCCAAAAAAATTACACTTTAAAGTCAATAAAAAAGTTTGGTACAAGTAGATGTAAGTAGAAGCGCAGCAACATTTTTTTTTTTAAGATCGGCCTAACAATCTACGTCCATGTACTTTATGTCACTCTCAATAATTGTTCATTGTTGAAGACAAGTGACCAAATTCAATCTTTTATACTAGATTAAAGTTTTTTCATTTATAAACAAAAATTAACATAAGGTCTTAAAAATATTAGGTGTGTTTGCATTAAAAAACATCACATACTGCAAGTTAACCAACGTTTAAACTATCCTTGAGTCTTGTGTTAAACTTTAAAACTGAAAATTTTATATTCTCTCAAAGTAAGTATTCTCAGATAATCCTGTGTTTGTAAATCTCTTTGCCATGATGTTGCATAAATTTGACATAGAAATAAGTCCGTCAAATCCATCCCATGAAATTGACACTGTTGCAGTATTTTTCAAGTATTTTAATATGCCAGTGACAGTTTATATTGATGGATATGAATAAACTGTAGTGGTTAATCTGGGCTTCCATGCCTTAGTCTCTTATTTATCACAAATGGTGCAAAGAAAAAGAAATGTCGGCAATGTGCTTGGGAGTCAACAAAGTCGGTGACTATCAATGTAAACTCAAATATATGTGTATATTGAGTGCAGATTTAACTGAAGTGCTAAATTGCTAACTATATTTGATTGGCCGGCACTCTGGTGACTTATAAACTAGTCTGAAATCATTAATTTTCAATTGTTACATTTTAATAATGCTTCTCCTAAAAAAATGTCTTCAGTTGTTTACGGAAAAATTCCATTAAATATTGATCATCTGGGATTCTGTGTCAAACACCAGATCACTTGATAATTGTGATAAAACTATTATGGCTCTGACTAGATCAGATGAAATGAAAGTGTTAGCCCTGCATAAATATAGTTGGTTGAATAACATTACTGAAAGATACTAGTTAATATTTTACAAACTGCATGTGTAACATGGTCAGATTCTGGGTTTAGCAATTATAGAATGGGCAGATAGTTTAACTACCATTCCACTTGTTGGTCAAAGAAATTGTAAACAAAATATATAGAACTGCCTGCTGGGTCAATTTATATTCAAGATGAAAACACATTTTTTATGAAATGTCCAAGAACAGCTATTGCCATGATGACCCTGGCGGCGTCTGTAGACACCCAGGTTAAACTTTTGCGTTTAAGTTTAAGATATTTATGCAACCACTCATTGGATATGAACGAAACTTCGCATGTGTGTTCAGCATTATCAATGGAACACACAGAGACAAGAACAATAACTCTGGATTGAATTTTGGCAGAGTAATGGCCCTTTTTTGGACTTCATTTTTCAGGTCAAAGTTTTTTTATCAGGTCAGGTATCTATGCAACCACTCATTTGATATGAATGAAACTTCATATGTGTGTTCACCATCATCGATGAAACACACAGAGACATAAACCATAACTCGGGGTTGCATTTTGGCAGAGTTATGGCCCTTTTTGGACTTTATTTTTCAGGTTAAACTTTTTTATCAGGTCAGATTTCTTTGCAACCACTCATTGGATATGAATGAAACTTCACATGGGTGTTCACCATCATTGATGGAACACACAGAGACAAGAACCATAACTTGGGTTGCATGTTTGCAAAGTAATGGCCCTTTTGGACTTAATTTTTCGTCTGTTGACACCAATTTAAAACTTTTGCATTTAGTTGCTTTTAAGTTTTAGTGTTTGCCCCCAATCTCAATCTTTGTATGGGTGGTGAGTTTTATCCCATAGGCGAGCTTTGTTGTGATCTGACAACTCTTGTTTTTTTTAGGCCTAAACAGAAAGAAAACTTCTGCTCTTAAAATAATATCAAATATTGAGATAACCAGTCCTCCAGTGTAGATGACCACTGTTTTCATACACTTAAATTCTATAACCTGTTTACTCAATGCTGAAATATGCCGAGTAAACTTTTTACCTGTCTAACTTTTTTACCTGTCTAAAAAGGAACCAAAGGCAATGTGTTTTTTCTGATATGTTAAAGTATTGTTCTTATTACAGATTATGATGTTACGTGCGTATTCTGGTCCCAGACTAGAACTTGGTATGGCAGAGCAGTTTGTCCTGCTGTTGTCGGACATACCAGACTACAGTGTGCTGCTGGAAGGACACCTAGTGAGGGCAGAGTTTGATGCAAACACGCGCCAGTTTAAGACATCCCTCAATGCCATGATAGACATGGGAAATTTGGTCCTCAAAAATCCTGATTTAAAACGTGTGCTACACCTTATACTACATATAGGGAACTTCCTGAACCATGTAAGTCTTATTTGATCACTAGACTGACATATACATGTTCCTTGGTTGTGAATTTATTGGTTTGTTTAAATATTTAGTATCATTTATATTTTATGCCATTAAGGGCTAACAGATGGTCAGTTAACCTAACCTCTCTTCCCTGGGATCCTGGAAGGTTAACCGGTGCATGAGCAAACCCATCTCCACAAGTAACTGATAACTTTCTCACTTAGTAATGAGAGATGAATGACAATGAGATGCAGTGTCATATATATCAGTCATCACAGAGGCTGTGGCTTGGCAGAGACTCTTGATCCTTGATTGATAGTCGGACATACTACCTAAGCCCGGTTGTGAATTTAATCTTGATGTGTTTTATATAAGTATTATTATATTTGTGTTTTGAATTTTCATAATGTAAATTGGAATATAGTTTTCCGCTAATTCTGAATTATAATTGCTTTAAACCTTCCAGCTTTTCATGTTATTTTTGTTTCTTATGTTTAAGCTTGGTCATCTTGATCAGTTGGAAATTCATGTTCAATTTTGCACATTTGTATACCAAATTATTTATAACACCATATTAATTGTGGCATTAAGTTTTAAGTTTCAAATACCACTTGATAATTAAAATAAAATATCTCTGTATAGATATAAATTACTGGTAGTTTATATTGACATAAAATACGTAAGAGATCCAGAATAGAATTTTTCATACCAAATTGCTTTTGATACAACTTGATGTGTACATTTTGTAGTAAACTTCTTGGATGTGAAAATGATTTTACAATTTTTACTTAATATTATAAGAAGCTAAATATTGTCAAAATGATCTTAACATTCATTTCCGTATTGTACACGGTTTATAAAACATAATCATAGGAATTAATATTTGAATTTTCAGGATTCAAACCACATTCCACGTAATAATTGCTTTTGCAAAAAGTAGTGTATATAATTGAGGGTCCCAATGGGTGTTTTGTAATCGGAAATAAATGGCAGTTTGATAAATCTACATGAAACTGTTAATGACCTCCTATATTTCAGGGTACATTTAATGGTGATGTAGCCGGTTTAAGATATGTAGTCTGCTGCGTCTGCAGGAAGTCAAGTGTGTGTCCCCATGTAAGGATCTGCTGAACTACATTGTAACCATGGCTACAGGGGAAGATAAAAAATATTGGCATTTGTGAAGGAGTTGCTGCCCTTGGAAAAAGCTGCCAGGTTAACAAAACATTTAACTAACAAGGTTTTGGTGTCATGCCTGTCCTTAACTGTTTGTACATGTATGCCTCACCCCCTTAACCCTTTACTCCATGAAAACTAGTTTTCCCGCACCAATAACAGAAGACCTTTGAAAACACGCAGGGAAGACTTCAGATTGCTCATTACGAGCAATCTGAACATTTCATGCACTGTTTTCCACTCTGTCACTTAATATAAACATAATTCACCCAATAATTCAAAAGCCTTCTATATTAGATGTCCAAAGGCGTCTATATTAGAGGTGTCCAAAGGCGTCTATATTAGAGGTGTCCAAAGGCGTCTATATGAAGTAAAGGGTTAAAAGTGTGATTAAATTTTGCACTAAACTGTCCTTAAATATACTGTAAGGATAAAGAAATGCTGGGTGAATTTCAGGGGTGACATTATCAAATTATTGTTAGCAATATTTACATTATGAGAATATATGTACATGTATGTATAGGTATTTTTTATGCTCCCCCAAAGGGGTGAAGCGTGCGTGTGTCCATCCGTGCGTCACCAATTCTTGTTTGGGCTATTTCTCTAAAACCTCTGGTTGGAATTTTATGAAACTTGCTAGGATGCATCATTACCAAGTGCAGATGTGCATATTGTCTTTCTGTTCCGGTTTGATGATTTTTCACGGAGTTATGGCCCTTTTATTCTATTTGTGACCAAATTCTTGTCCGGGCTATTTCTTTAAAACCTCTGGTTGGAATTTTATGAAACTTGCTTGGATGCATCATTTCCAAGTGCAGATGTGCATACTGTGTTCAGGTTTGATGATTTTTCACGGAGTTATGGCCCTTTGATTGAGCCTGTGACCAAATTATTGTCCGTGCTATTTCTCTACAACCCCATGTTGGAATTTTGTGAAACATGCTAGGATGCATCATTACCAAGTGCAGATGCGCATATTGTCTATGTGTTCCGTTTAATGTTTTTCACGGAGTTATGGCCCTTTGATTCTATTTGTGATCAAATACTTGTACTGGCTATTTCTCTACAACCTCAGGTTGGAATTTTATGAAACTTGCTAGGATGCATCATTATCAAGTGCAGATGCGCATACTGTCTTTCTGTTCAGGTTCGATGATTTTTCACAGAGTTATGGCCCTTTGATTCTATTTATGACCGAATTCTTATTCGTGCTATTTCTCTACAATCCCATGTTGGAATGTTATGAAACATGCTAGGATGCATCATTACCAAGTGCAGATGCGCATATTGTCTATGTGTTCCGTTTGATGTTTTTTTTACGGAGCTATGGCCCTTTGATTGAGTCGATGACCAAATTATTGTCCGCAATATTTCTCTACAACCCCATGTTGGAATTTTATGAAACTTGCTTGGATGCATTATTACCAAGTGCAGATGCACATATTGTCTTTGTTTCAGTTCGATGATTTTTCATGGAGTTATTGCCCTTTCATTGAGTCTGTGGCCAAATTATTGTTCGCGCTTTTTCTCTACAACGTCACATTGGAATTTTATGAAACTTGCTATGTTTATGTTTCGGTTCGATGATTTTCACGGAGTTCTGGCCTTTTGATTCAGATTGTGACCAAATTCTTTTCTGCTCTATTTCTCTACAACCTGTGGTTTGAATTTTATGAAACTTGCTAGGATGCATCATTACCAAGTGGAGATGTGCATATTGTAGTCATGACGCTATTTCCCTACAACCTCTGGTTTTAATTCTGTAAAACTAGCTAGGATCTGCGCATATTGTCATTTTGTTCCGGTTAAATGATTTGCGAATTAGTTCTGTGAAATGCAGAGCCAAATATTGTTCCTGCTATACAGTTTGGTATTCTTCAACCAAGTAGCCCATACAGAGGCAAACAATCACTTAGGGAGCATCCATCGGTTCCACCGATATTTTCTTGTTTTGGTTTTTTGTCAGTATGCTCATTATTATTGACACAAACATTAATGAAATTCCTGTGGTTCTAAAGTTTACCTGCCATTTCTTTATCCTTGCCGTATATAAGTAATCTAATTTTAATTTCAATTTTTTCTTGACTTTAGACGTGCTAATATAAAACTTGAAAGTCAGACACATTGCATTGCTTATTTGTGTAGATTTCTGAATCCAACCATGTAAAAGCTTAAATAAAATATCCCTCAGTTTACAGCTACATTTTCATAACACTTGCAAAGGTGTTAGCAAAATAAGACAGAAAAAGGGGTCGCACTTAAATATTTTATTTTATGGCAAAAGTTTGACAATTTTAATCCTTATGAATATTAATTAAAATATAACTGTTACAATAAACCCTTACATTCATATGCCATACTGAATCTTATATATAACTATATTTGTATGCAGCTGTTCTATGGAGGACATGAAGGCAGATATCAGCAAACTGAATGGGAAACTGAGATTCTTCATGAATAATTTGTCGCACTCCAGTTCTAAACTCCAGGCAATGTTTCAGCCATTTATAGAGGTATGGTCATTGAATTGATTAAAACTTTATCATGTATTAACTTTATAATTATGTAGGATAAAGCGAATGCAAGTTTTTAGGCTTTTCTCAAATATGTTCAGTTATTCAAAAAAAAAATTGTTTTTGTTATAAATTGTTTTATTTCATATCCTTTACATATACGTATTATATATTTTACAGCACAAAAGAAATAGACAATATTATTTTAAATACATACAAAACATCATGACATTTACAATTTTACTCTCTAGATAGTAGTAAAAAGCCTGAAAAAGAATAATTTTTACAAATACAGAATAGTAGTATTGTCCATATGTTTCCATTTCAAGCATCAGACATTTTTCTTTTGTAAATGTTTTAATGTGTGAGTGTTGACGTCTTCTGTGTGTTACAAAATAGCTTGACATGCTGTTAATTACTCATTAATTGGTTGGACCCCGTTAGCTCAGTCAGTCTGATTATCAATCCAGGGGAAGTGAGTTTGAATCCCTGCCCTGACACAGTCTCCATGATTATTGAAATAAGACATTGTCGAATTGTCATTTGTCTCTCACTGCTGATTCAGATTGGAAAGTTATCAGTTGCTTGTGGAGATAGGTGTGCTCGAGTGCTGTTTAACTTTCTAGAATCCCAGTAAAGAGTGGTAATGTTAACTGATAGTCTGTTAGCCAATGATGGCATAAAAAGACTGATAAATATTCATACAAAACTAATTAATTGTATAATTCATTGTGCCTACACTCATTAATAAATTAAACAGCTGACACTCTATTATGTATTTTTGCATCTGAAATGTACTTCAAGAATGTTCACAGATATGTCCATTGGTTTTGGTTAAGGAAGCTAGTAACTAATGGAAGGACAATATTTTTACCTAGATTCAGATACACAGTATCTCAAGTCTGACTGTCTCCCTTCAACAATTGAACCATTTGCCATTATTTATTATCTATATAAAATCTTCAGAGGGGTGAGGGTTCATTTAAACCGTTTTAAAAATCTAATCAGAATTGAGTTCTGAGGGTTTAATGGTTAAAGATTGAGCCTCATATTTATTATTGCGAGATTTGACTGAAAAATTAGAATAATTTCACTTTTGTTAAATAACATTAAGCACATTTTTTGACTGTCAAATTTTGCTTTTTTGTCACACTATTTAAACAAATGACCATTAAAATTCTCCAATCTGCCTATAAAGTCTCATCATATCGGGGACAAATGACCCCCAATTTCAAAGTGTGAGGGAAAATACTATTAAGCATACTTTTTCTGTTGTTCTTAAGTGTGGTATTTTTGTTTGTAAATTCAAAGTAGTTAACATGAATTTTGTTTTTATCAGACATTAAAGAAAGAGTTTGAGTGTATTCAGTGTGCCACGACAGAGCTACGTTCCCTGACAGACCAGATAGCCGAGTATTTCTGCGAGGATGTGGCCAGATTTAATCTACAAGAATGTTTCAAGTGTATCATCATCTTCTGTAAACAGATCAGCAAATGTCAGAGTGTATGTTTATTAAAACAATTTTCTCCTGATGTGGGAATAAAGAACCTACCCCGGTTTAACGAAAATACTTAAGTCTGTTTTTTTACGTAAATCGTAAAAGTGTGCTCAATTTTAGTATGAAATTGAACCCACTATTGAATTTAAGGAAAATAACAGACTTAACTATTTTTGTGCAACAAATTTCTAGAAATAATTTCAACTGTCATATTTTGCACATCAATTTATACTTAATTGTATCTGTGTGAGTGTTTTGTGGGTTTGTTTTTCATTAATTGTTAATCAGATGTTTGTGAAACTTTGCATGTGGATAGAGGTCTTCTTTTATTTTCAGTTGTACAAAATTGTGGTTGTCATGCCAACACAATTAATAAAATAAGAGATACAAACTGGATCCTGTTGTAACAAAAAAATATCCAAGCTACATTAAAATTTTGTGAAATTTAGCGTGTGGATAGAGGGTAACATGGAGATAATGCAGGTCATTTTATTTTTTCAGTCGGACAATAATTGTGATTGCTATGGTAACAAAATATGTAAAATTACAGATACAACCTAGATCCAGTGGTAACACAAAATGAGATCATGCACATTATTTTATAGTTAGTTTTTTTCAGCCAGACAAAAATTGTGGTTGTTATGGCATCAAAATTAGTAGAACGGTAGGGGATTAATGTATTGCTTGTATTAATTGTCATCTTTATTTAGAAATATAATGTGACATTAGCCAGGTTTATAAATATGATAATTGAAAATTAAAAGTAAAACATTTACAATAAAGTTTAATAAAAACTTGATTGTGCAATTTAAACTTGTCAGTGACAATGGCGTTGTTGTTTTACAGGAGCTTCTCTGTGCGAGCCGCCAGCAACCCCAGTTGAAGAAGAAAGGGGACGGCTTGCAAAAGAAACTCAAAAGTAAATTGTTGTCACTAGAGTTTGGACAAAATGCTGGTTTGTATAGTTATGAGTTTTCTATAAGCTTACTTTCCAGACTGATAATAAGTGAAGGTATCTTGATGTATATAATCGTTAAGAGCACATGTTTTGCAATTTTTTTAAGCTCATTTGAGAAAAAAACGTGCTGAGCTTTTCTTATAGACTACCCTCTGCCAGTTGTCCCTTATTTCTTTAAGCAACTTTTTAGAAAGTGTGCAATGACCTTTTGTTTAGGCATTATTTTGTCAGAGATATTGAGATTTGTATAATTGCCAAGTCAGTATTTTTTAGGGGCCAAAAAGGGTTACAATTGTGAATATTCAAAAAATCTTTTTATAAAAAGCCAACATGATAAATATTTGATAAAAAATAGGAGTTTCAAGTTACTTAAAGTCGATGGCTTTCAATAAAGGTATTTGATTTCTAAAGTTACAGGGGGTTTCAGTTTCTTTAATGGGTTAGGCGGGTAATGAAGAACATACAATTCTTACCTCAGATGAACCTTCCAGGGCCACGATTGTTTATACAGTTCAGTTAATCGTTTATTTCATTAAATGACTTCCTACCAATACACAATAATTACAAAATAGTACAATGTACTTATGTGAAATGAAGGCCATACTTAACATTATGCTATGTGAAAATATTTATTTGGTATATACATGTATGTATATAATTATGATCACCATTTCCACTAAATTGCAATATAAACTAACCTTTAATTCATATAAAGGTTTGCACACATCTTGTAGTTGCTGTACAAATAATATGGTTTTAAAACAATATTTACTTTTATTGATTATAGTATCTGTGTTTCAGAAAACTGACATAAATCTATCTGAGATTATGATTAATACTTTCATTTTTACATAAGATTCTAAAATGTATGCATAGTGGCATTGTTAGCACATCTTGTTGGAATGTACCTAGAACAAACAGCAGAATACAAATAACAAAGCATTTTATGTGTTGTGTTGTTTTTTTGATAACAATTTGAGAACTACACATCTCTATAATTGTTTATTAAGATGTTTTCAACTTGGCAGGAGCAAGTTCCTCCATGATGGAAGAGAAAACAAAAGTTGTGGAGAGGTTGCTTGACCAGCTTCATCGAGGAAACTTCAACCCATGTGTGAAGTCAGAGTTGCCCACCCCTGACCAGGAAACTGCCCACCCACTGGAGATGAGCTGCATCCCATTTGAGGGGAGTCCTCCACAACTGAGACAGAGGCTGGGTACCAACATGAGTGACAATGTATTCATTGAGACCCCAGAGTTGGTTTGTGCAAGTAAGTGATTTTCTTCTCAGCTGAAAGTGGATGTTGCGTATAGGACCTGTTGCCACACGGTATCAACAATGTCATACACATGTACATGTACTTCTGTTAAAGTATTTTTCTAACAAATAAATGTAAGTCATGTGTTGATAATTGTAGCTTAACTACACAAATACATGTATAACATTGGGGAACTACTTGAATTCAACCAGTTAGTTTCAGAATTGTTGTTTGTAAGCCTTCATTATTAGTTTCAGAATTGTTGTTTGTAAGCCTTCATTATTTTTATAACAGAGTGGCAAAGGGGCATCAACTGTTACCCCTATTCATCCATTCCTTTATTCATTTGTCTGTTCATCTTGAAAATTGGTATCTGACCAATAACTTCTGAAGGGTCTATGTATCTAATTAATATTTCTGCGTACCTGTATAATTATAAAGTAAAGGTCAACTTTTATATTGGTCAACATTGGTTAAATTTTACAAGAGTAATTGTCCCTATTTAGGTCACCAGAGACTTTGTCTCAACGGACCTTTTGCGATCCTTTTGTCCGTCGTTCTTCCGTAAACAATTGACTTCTTCTCAAAAATGAAATGTTGTATGCAGCTTTGGTACCTAAGGGTGAATCCAAATTTTGAATTGCATGGTCCCCACTCTCCTGGGGCCAAACCTCAATTCAATGTTAACTTTAAAAATCTTCTTCTTAATATAGGCAGCGCTGGGAAACAATGGTGAACATGATTATGGACATATATGGGTCCTTCATAAAAATTGTGAATTGCATGTCCCAGGATCTCACGGTTTGGCCCTGGGTGTGAGGTCTCAGTTGGACTTACTTTACTATATATTCATATTAAAGAGAAATTGACAAAAAATGTTACTTCTTACGACTAAATAGACTTTTGTGAATATGTTTTGGATAACCAGATGACTGTTAAGGCCCATGGACCTCTTGTTTACTTAATTTCTGTAAAAAAAATTTTTTACTATCAATAGTGGGGGCATTCGTGTTGACAGAAACATTTCTGGTTTAATTAGATGTCTATGCTAATTCAATATTATTTTGTTAATGTTTTTGCTATGCATACACAATTTCAGTGCCCTTCATAGATAGGCATTTTTTTTTTAACAAAAGACTTCTGTTAAGTGACTTTATTAGCTATGACCTTCATTTTAAATGCCATTTTAAACACATTTCAGGTCATATATGGCATATCCAGTTTTATTAGTGGAGGAAGACCTCAGTCCTTCCACAAGTAAATGGCAAACTTTCTCACATAAGCCAAGACCTTGGGATGTTATTTATAGAATATAGTGATCAGGTTTGTATTAAAGCTCAATGTTTTGACCATAATAATTAACAAAATAGAAATGTATAATTATTGCTTTGAGTTATATGAGTTTATTTTCTATGAGCAGGTTATGGATCAGGAAATGAACCAAAGTTGACGAGGAGCAGTACACAAAAGTTGAGACCCGTCACCACCACATGTACTGCCCAGACTGCCGTACAGAACAACCTTCCTAAATCAGACATGAATAAACAGAGTGGTCTCCCCTTGATAAAAGATGGTTATATCCCTTCACCAATCAGGGCCGAATCAGTGCATGATGGGAAAAAGGTCCAAAGTGGAACTCTTCAGAGGAAATTATTTCCCATGGCTGCTTTTGATGTAAAAAAAGATATCTATGTCGACAAGAAACTTGAAACGGATGGTATGGTAACAGATGGGAAAACCAGACGACAGCTTCAACTTCCAAGTAGAAAGGGAACGGGAACACATCGTAGAAGTAGAAGTGACCTCGCAGACTCTGTATGTTTTGTCAATAAGTGGATTGAATATGAAAAGATGTGTACATTGGATATGAAGGATGGAATTAAAGCCCCGATAGCCGAGCCTGAAAGCGCATGTAATCTTTCTATACTTAACCTGGAAAACCAGGGAAAGTTTATCACTAATAAGGACATTGCTGCGTTATACAGCCAAGGTGATGCCAACAATCGACAGAATGAAGTTCGGAATATTGAAAATGGACCGATTGTGAAGCTTCCAGATAATAAAAACAGAAAACTGGAGAAAAAGTCATCCACTGGGTTCTGGAGCAAGCTAGGTCGCGCGGTGTTGAAACAGAGAAATGTTTACTCTGAAGGGGATGAATATGTAAAACCTACAAAAGAACCGAGAAAGAAATCTTTCACTTTGGACAAGGAGAATGTCAGGATGGAGCAGATGCCTGCCAATGAGGTAGTGGTCACAGCAGAGAACAGGCGCTCCTTCAAGTCAGAAGCCAATTCCAACAAGGTCTCGCGTTTCTTCCAGAGAGGTGGTTTGTACAGATCCTCGAAAATGAAGAAAAAAAATCAGAATGTTGAATAATTGCAGGAAAATAAGAATTTTTAATAATTTAAGGACAGGTTAGACAGTTATCTTTGCATGACAAGTTGTCAAATATTTACTAGGATCTGCAGTCATGAAGCTCAAAGACTATAAATATCAGTTATTTTAAACCGGGGCAGTAGTACAGTGGATAGAATGTTGGCAGCACTTAGTACTGGTTCTATCTAGGAAATGGACTCAAGAGCGAGTCATAAGCTCTGAGCTTTCTACACAATTGAGCTAAAATAAATCAATATAAACTAATAATTTGACTTGAATTAAAATCAATATGACAGACAAATTTCTGTATGAATTACCTGGGAAATCAATGACAGTCTGCTTTACAAAAAAAAAAAATTCTTTTAATGAAAAAAACAACACACTTAATACATCTGAAAATGATATGTTAGATATACATAAATATATATATTATATATTATAAGTTTTATGACTCTTAAGTTATTTACTATTTCAGTTTCTTATATTTGTAAAATCTATTCTAATTTTATCTGTGTCCTTGATCAGTTGACTGAATCATATCATGTGACCATTGTTTTTTATAAACCGAGGTCATTCCAAACCATAGAAGTGACCAAGCACGTGTTATATAGTATATTCTGGTTGTGGATGCTTCAGTAAGCAAATACCAATCACAATTTAGAAAATTACTTTTAAAAATTTGATTTTGTAATAAGTAGTCTAGTTCTGTAAGGTGGTGGATTTTTCTCTAAAAATTGTTTTTATATGTGGCTGAAGCATAGTGCTTAATTAATTGTGATATAATTTCACATAGAAACATAATGATAAACCATCGGTCTTCTATGTAATCTTTAAGTCTACGTGAAAATTGCAGTGGGAATATTCTTTTTTCTGAATTTTGGTACAAAGGAAAAACATTTTCAGTTCTATTTATTTGGATTTTTTTTTTTTTCAGACTTTAAAACTAAAGTCAATTGTGAATACTCCAAATATCAAATGATAAGTTAAAGGGAGTGTATCAGGATAAAAATGCTATAAATATCTTTAGAATTATAATACTTGTCAAAATGGATAAAAAGCATCTGATTGTCATTAATAAATATAAACTGAATAGTTTAGTATGTCAAATCCACCAAACGAGACAAAATGGATATGTTTATTTGAGCGGTAAACTTGAAACGAAATCCCCATTCTAAAAAAAGACAACACTTAAATACTGTTTGATGACCTTCGCATCGTTTTTCTGACTTTTTCTAAGATGAAACAATTTTTGCTATGTGTAAACCTGTATAACAGATCAAATTGAAATCAAAATGAAATCATGCAACTTATTTAATACTTACTTACTTATGCTTACTTATGTGTTTTTTCCGATTCAGGTCCTTTCAGTTCCTCTATATCAGACTCAGCATTGGTGTCGTGTCTCAATGTCCCTGTACTGCCACTGATTATGGCTTTGTAGTCTTCGAACAATAAGTCTTGATTCCATCAATGTTTATCTAGTTTGTTTTTGAATGTATTTAAGGTTGGTGCATTTACTATATTTTCTGGTAGGTTGTTCCATGTTTGTACTATTCTTATTGTAAAAGAGTTTTTTCTTGATCTGGTATTCGGTCTTTGAGGGTAGATATTTAATGAGTTACCCCTGTTACTTGATCTTGGTGCCAGGTCTTTTAAAGCTTTACAAAGCTGCATACATCAGGGTCGTAAATTCCATGTAATATTTTATATGTCTCAATCATGTCTCCTCTCAATCTCCTTAACTCAAAGTAGGCAGCTTTAACAATTTTAGTCTTTCTGGGTATGTTAAGTCCTTCCTGGTAGTTGTTTTGTTGCTCTCTGTTGGACATTTTCTATAAGGTTGATATGTTTCATTTTGAATGGTGCCCATAGTAAGCTGGCATAATCTAGGTGAGTTCTGACCGAGGTTTTATATAGGGGTGTAAATGAATTTTTATCCATGTATTGGAAGGACTTGCGTAGCTTTGCAAATATTGAGTTTGCTTTGTTCACTTTTTCGGTTATGTGTTTGTCAAAATATAGCTCATCGTTGATAAGGACTCCAATGTCTTTTTCATTATGTATTGATTCTAGTGTTGTTGAATTTATTAAGTATTTGTGTATCATGCTAGGGTCCAATTTTCCAATATGCATGTGTTTACATTTATATGGATGGAATCTCAGTAACCATGTATCACTCCAATTGCTTAATTTGTTTAGATCCTCTTGTATATTTCTCTGGTCTTCCTCTGAGTTTACGGTCTTGAATATTTTTTTGTCATCCGAAAATAGACATGAATGGGAGTTAACAATGTCCAGGAGATCATTTATGTATATCACGAATAGGAGAGATCCAAGGACTGATCACAAAATAATGTCACAAAATATGTTGCCATTTTAAGCAGGAAATCTATTTTAGTCTAACCTAGACGTGTACATGTAGCTCCAAAGTTAGGAAAGCCCTTTTCAGTATATTATTTTTGCATGATTAAATTAATCATTTTGGCAATATGGTGTCAGTGAGTATATATAAGCATGGTATATTGAAAAAAAAATGTTTTTTAGCCAATTGTAAAGTTGTGAAAAATCCTGATATATTCCCTTTAATGGTGCACTAATTTAACTATGAAACAGAAAAAAAAACTAATTTAATGGTTAATGGTTCTTGATATTGGTTTAGTATCAAAAACACATTTTATATCACTTGCCAAACATCAGGTTCTGCTAGATGTCCCATTGCTTGATTTCAGAGTGATATATCAGAGGAAATGATGGTAATCATTTCCTTAATTTAGTTCTTGAATTAGTTGCATCTTTTACATATGTTTTTGCTAAATTACTAGTCAAAAAGCTGTTGGCTTTTATTTTTACAGCTAGGTGTTTTATTTAAATCTTTTTTTCTTTCACTTTGCAGGGTAGGGCATTTATTCTTTACAATGATGTATAATTTATATGCATGTTGTTTTTGTTGTTGTTTAACATATTTTACATTCCTCTTTTTTGTACACATTGAAACATGCAAATTAACTTCACTGCATTGTGATGTATATTTCGAAGTGGGGTTCCAAAATTAAAATCTATAATATTATTTTATAATATATTTTAAAAGGAATTTCTTTATTGATGTTTTTTTTCAAGCTGCATGTTAATTTGTTGTTTTTATACATAGAGAGCTTGGAATCTTCCATCCTGTTTGCAACATACAATATTTTTATGTTTGTATGTTAACTTAAATCCAAATATATTCATTCCTTTACAATGAAACTTTCATCAAATGTTCCAATTCATTTTTTCTTGTATATTTTTACTTATTTCAAAGAGGGATAAGCTTCTTCATCTCACGGACTCTTCTACAAGTATTTTGTCCTCTATAAGTATACTTTATCCAAATCGATTTTTTACAATAATCATGTATAATTTCTATTTAAAAGTAGTATCAGGAAAATTGTACAATTCCTATTTATTTAAAGACAGTGTGTTAGGAGATATTGTACATTTTCTATTTAAAGGTAGTGTGTCCAGAGACATTGTTCAATTTCTATATAAAGGCAGTGTGTCCAGAGACATTGTGCAATTAATACATAAAGGCAGTGTGTCAGGAGATACAATTCCTATTTATTTAAAGGCAGTGTGTCAGGAGATATTGTACAATTTCTATTCAAAAGCAGTGTGTCAGGAGATATTTTACAATTCCTATTTATTTAAACGCAGTGTTTCAGGAGATATTGTACATTTTCTATTCAAAAGCAGTGTGTCGGGAGATATTGTACAATTTCTATTATTCAAAAGCAGTGTGTCAGGAGATATTTTACAATTCCTATTTATTTAAAGGCAGAGTGTCAGGAGATATTGTACAATTTCTATTTAAAAGCAGTGTATCAGGAGACATTGTACAATTTTAACTTAAAGGCAGTGTGTCAGGAAAAATTGCTATAGATGTCTTTAAAATTATGTTTACAACAAAAAAAAAGATTATCATTTTTTAATTACATTTTCAGTGATTGGAATTTTGATATGGAACCAATTTAAATGATATATAACAAATATGGTGGATTAGTTTGGAATCCAACTGAAATCACAAGACCCATGAAACACATTGCAATTTTTTTACTTTAGTCTTTCAGGGGCATGTAACTTAGTAAGGAAATTCCCATTTCAGTACTGGTTTAGTGTTTTGGCATTTTTAATAGATATCCTTATGACAATAAGGGCCCAGTATGTATATCTCTGTATGGAACATTTGAGTATTTGTCTATTCTAAAACTTTGCAAAGACCTGCCATACTGCCTTTAAAGTGTTATGTGGTGTAAAGGCTTGGATTCTTACAATAATAAATTGAATGTTGAGAAATTTGAAAAATTAACTATTCAAAGATAGTTTTTTTATTTTACTATATAAATGCATCAAAAATCAGATGGGGAGAAAAAGTACTTCCATTGAATATAAAAGCTATACTGAAAGGATGAAGAAACACATAATTAAATCTAAATTATTTTTTACATCAACATTTTTTATCATTTTGAGAGGAGCATTTGTGTAACTTTTGGTTGATATCTGATGAGCACTTAGTCTAATGAATTGCAGAATTAAAATTATTGACATTGTAAACATGTTCCCATCGTTGGAACATGAAGACATCCTCGCATTTGAAAAAGAAAATAAATTGCTTAATAATGGGTATGTCTTCGGCAAGCTTGAATAGCTGCACAAATCCATCTGTGCATTAAGTTATCTGGGTATTTTTAATGTTAATTTAGAACTGCAAACAAAATTCAATCTGTATACGTAAAGTTTTGGTTTTGTGGAAAGGTTTTTTGAAGTTTGATACTATGAGTGGCACTTGCTAAACGTAATTTACCGACTTACACGTTTTTTAATTACACTTGATTTATTTCATTGAAAGGTGTATAAAGCAGTTGATAAATACACAATTGTACTCACTCAGAATTGAATAAATGTGTAAACAATGAAAAATACAGATTAACTTTACTGGATTCTTTATCTTTTCGGTATTCAAAAAAGCACCATTAGAATACCTTTAACATAAAAACAAGACTGCTACAGGTTTATGCACCATAACACATCTAATTTTTATACATTGATACAGTCCCATTGATACTACGGTATTTGATAAAATGTATTAGATTTATTTATTCAGTTTTGTTAAACATAAAATGTTAATTATCTGTAACAGCACTTATCAATGTATTCACATGTATGTACTGCGTGTATAATAGTAGTGTGATATTAAAACATTTTGGATTGAAAAATAGGATTACAATTTTAGTTCATCTTCTAACCATGCATGTATTACTGTGTTGAAAATACTGTTTATTTGTCATACATTATGTATGCATTTCTACTATATTGTGTTTAGATTTTTTGGCAAACTTTCTGTTTTACATTCCTATGTTATTGTGTTCAGAAATGATACCATTTCATTGCTTAGAGAGAGTATATCAGGATAGAATTATATAAATGTCTTAATAAATAAAATTATTTTTAAAATGGTTAGAATACATCTCACTACATTTAAGGGATTATATTGGCATATTACCGTCAATTCCCTGTCCTAAATACACACGCCCAGCATGAAGGTACACTTATAACTTAAGAGATATACGCGTTTAAAGTGTCCAATTGCATTACCTCTTTATTACCAACATCGGGTTACTGAAGCCACGTTTTTGTTTTTGTTTACATTCACCATTTTCAACGAACCGCTTTTGGGTTTCCGATCAATCATCGGATAACATTGTGAAGACTCATTCCCGATCTCGTTTCTAAGGCTTTGTTTGGGAAGTTTACTGAGTTCAATATGAACATTGTGCAATGCTTTATTGCGGGACGTATTAAAGTTTTGGCCAATATTCAATTACTGTTAATTTGATAACTTTCAAGTAAATAAAGGTTATACGTCAATACATAAGCATTATTTTGTGCACACTGCATACAGGAAAAGTCTGGATTAACAGCGTGTTTGTGTAATTTGCCAATATAATCCCTTTAATATAAAATTTAAAAGGCCATATATGTCAAATTTTCCAAAATGTGACAAAATCGCTATAAAACTTGGAGTGGTAAACTTGAAACAAAATACTGATTCTTATAATAGACAGCACTCAAGTACAGTTTGAAGTCAGTATGTTGGAAAAAAATGTTTTCAGTCAATTTTAAAATTTTGAAAAATCCTGATAAATTCTCTTTAGGATTCATACCATTTCTTGTTATAAACATTATAATTTCATTGCATTAAATTCTATGTTCATTTCAACCTATTGTGTTTAGTAATGATATATCATTTCTGTGTTCAGTAATAATTATCATTATTCATTGTATTTCTTTCTATTGACATTCCACTTATACTGTATCATATTTCTATACATTCCAACTTCATGGTGTTAAGATACAATATTTCATTGATATGCATTTGAACTGTATTGTGTTCAGAAATAATTTTGTTTTATTACTTTAAATTTTAAAATCATGTTATCTTTTGAAATTGTGGTAATTGTTAATTTGAATAAAAATTGTGGATTTAATGTGCATAAAAAAAGAGCATACACAATAATATTGTATTTAAAAAAACAGTGGAAGGGGTGAATTAGGTTGGACAGTACAATTATAGCTGTTGTTATAGCATGACCTAAATTTGGGCTACTTCTTACAACAATCTATTTCAATACAACCAAGCACCCATTAATTATAATGTTGCTTATACAGTAACACAAAAGTGTTTTAAGCTCTATATATGTAATGAATGACAACTTTAATAATATTGTATGTGTATTTGACTTTTACATATTTACAATCTCTAGTTCTTGTGTTATGCAGCATTTTGTGACAGACATCAGCATTAGCAATGAAAGATGATGAAATAGTTTATAATATAGCAGTAAAGCTTTTGGTAATATATGTAAATGTATAAACAAAGTAATAGTGTGGTGAGATGTTACAAACGTATGATTATACTCCGGTGAATCAAAGTTTAAGAGAAGTTATATGGGAGTCGTTGTGTCAGTTTGTCTGTTAGTTGGCTGATCGGCCCATCTGCAAGTTGTGGAGGGAACTTTTTGCATGGTTTTCAAGCAATTGAAATGAAACTTCACGTATATGATATACATCAAGTGTATATGTGTGTGACACAGACTTAATTTCATGTACAGATATTACCCTTGCTATTAAGTATTACTGCTGTACAGCTCTTGTGGAGAGAACAATTTCCATTTAGTACAGCACTTGACTTAAACTTTTGCATACATGATCAAAATCAGATGTAGTTGTGTTTAAAACTGATTTAAAGAAAGCTGGGTTATTAACCACTGTCAATGATAGGTTAATCATATTTTGATCTAGTGATATCGTAGACTCCTTCTTTACCTAAGATACCTGTATGTCCATGTTATAGTTTATAATAGTGTGGTGAGTATTAGTTTAACTTGTGATATCAGATACATGTATTTGGTTGTCTGGTATAATAGTGTGATGAGATGTGACTTTATTTAACTTGTGATATCAGATGCAGGGCTTGAATTTTTTTATAAAAGTTAGAAATTTTCCAGACCTGTGAGACGTGATCTAGTTTTAGTTGTTATATCAGATACATATATAGGGTTGTTTGGCATAATAGTGTGATGAGATTTAACTAAGTTTTAATTATCCCCTGCAAAAAAATTGTCGGCACCGTCCATGCATCCAACAGCTTTTTCTGGAGCACAACTCCAAATTATTCAAGATAACTTCACGAAACGTTGTAAACATGGCAACATAGTGATTTATTAGTGCCTTACTGGGGAGTTTTCATATTCAATATTTTATTCTGCATAATAGTGTGGTGACATGTGACTTAGTCTCCCCAGCAAAAAAGCAAATGTCGGGGAAATTAAGTCCGGCACTGCCTGTGTGTTGACAGCTTTTTACAGAGCACAACTCTGGGGGGTTTTCTTAATTTGTTCCATTACCATGTAAAGAAATATCGGAAATTACAAAGTTCCACCATTTTCGGACCACAACTCCAGCTTGTAGTGATGATTTCATTATTACAGGTAGCTTTTGGGGTTATTGTTATATAGCCTGCTTATTCCATTGGTGTGTCAGTCGCGGAGGCCTTTCTTGGCTTCTTCTTAAAAGAGAAGCTTTGCTTAATCTTGTTAGTCAGCTTTGAGGTTTGCCTGTCTTTACCAAAACTTAAAAATGTTACTAAAAGCTTTCTCCCAGGGTAGTCAGCAGCATTCGGAAAATAGAAGTATAATGTGACTGAGTGGTGTATCATACTTGTATTATAATGTGACTGAGTGTTAAACCATACCTTTAGTCTGCAACGTGATACTTCCCCAGTGTTGCAGTATGTGTGAATAATACTTTTCTGAAGTCGATAACATTGTGATTTGACTGTTGAAAGCAATGTTGAGCACCAAACAATGTAATAAAGATATGTATAGATGATGCTTATTTGTCTATCTGCAGTTTTGATACACAGTTACTGCTCTTGTCTACAAATAAGGAAATTTATCACCAACAAAAAGTCAGCATACTGACATCTTGGTGATCCGCATCCAAATATCTGGTACAGATACAATGTACAATTATGATAATAAAGTTAAACCTGTCTTAAGCAGCCAGTCAAGGAAATGAGCAAAAGTGGCATTTAAGACAGGTTATTGCTTAATACACTTTAATTTGCTCTTAAAGCAAAGAAATGGGAAACGGCAAATATGACTGCTTAAGACAAGTGGCTGCTCAATAGAGGTGATCACTCACTGTAATCAAGTTAAAATGTATATGATATATGTTTTTAATTAAACTCCATTAAAGTCAATGTATATCAGTTCTGTCAAATCCCATTAATTACAGTTTTTCTAGATATACTGACCAGATATTTGAAATGAAAAATTATATATATTCAAAGACCAACATTTTTAAAAGCAGTTGCAAATATTTTTCAGGGTATCTTATTTTGCATTATTTTATGGAGAGATAAAAAGTTTGTTTTTCTCTAAATCCTGTGATTTTACTATTATTGTCAGAATTAAAAGAAGTTAGTTTTGAGACTGATATGCATCTCAAACAAGGTTGAGTTGTGTTTCAAAGCTTTGTCAAATTGAATTTCTAATCTACCATTGAACTAATGTAGTGTTAAAGTACCGGACCAGAAAATGTGTCTAGATGAAGAAATGTTATTTAGATCAGTGTATAGTGCAATACATTTTGTAATCAAAATACAACAATGTTCAATAAATGCCTGCAGTAGGCTTGGCTTATAATGTGTTATTGTTTCTTTACCTTTATCAAATAGCTAGTTTTTATATAGAAAGCACTAGCTGGGAACTTGCATGGATATAATACAAATTATAGCCCTTGTTTGACTTTAATAGAAATTCTGGTTAAAGTTTTGCATGCAAGTACAATCAAATCCATATCTCACCAACCACTCAATGTATTTGATTGAAACTTTACACAAGCCTTCCCAGTCGTCAACCCTACTACATTAACTAAGTTAGATAACTTTTGCCGGGATATAATACAAATTATTGCCCTTGTTTGGCTAAGAAAATCTGGTTAAAGTTTTGCATGCAAGTACAATCAAGACAATATCTCACCAACCACTTAATGTATTGATTGAAACTTCACACAAGACTTCCCAGTCATCAAACTTATTCTTGCATGAATATAATGCAAATTATTGCCCTTGTTTGACTTAAATATTCTGGTTCAAGTTATGTGTGCAAGTCCCTATCTCAGTAACCATTGCATGTATTGACTTGATACTTCACACAATACTTCCCAGTCATCAAACCAGCTACAATAACTAAGATAGATAACTCTTGCATGAATATAGTGCAAAGTATTGCCATTGGCCGACTTAAAAATTCTGGTTTAAGTTTTGCATGCAAGTACAATCAAGTCCATATCTCACCAATCACTCAATGTATTTGATTGAAACTTTACACAAGCCTTCCCAGTCGTCAGCCCTACTACAGTAACCAAGTTAGATAACTTTTTTCCGGGATATAATACGAATTATTGCCCTTGTTTGGCTTAGAAAATCTGGTTAAAGTTTTGCATGCAAGTACAATCAAGTCCATATCTCACCAACCACTTATGTATTTGATTGAAATTTCACACAAGACTTCCCAGTCATCAAACTTATTCTTGCATGAATATAATGCAAATTATTGCCCTTGTTTGACTTAAATATTCTGGTTTAAGTTATGTGTGCAAGTCCCTATCTCAGTGACCATTGCATGTATTGACTTGGTACTTCACACAAGATTTCCCAGTCATCAAACCTGCTACAGTAACTAAGATAGATAACTCTTGCATAAATATAATGCATAGAATTGCCATTGACTGACTTAGAAATTCTGGTTTAAGTTTTGCATGCAAGTACAATCAAGTCCATATCTCACCAACCACTCAATGTATTTGATTGAAACTTTAAACAAGATCTAAGTTAGATAATGCTTGCATGAATTATTGCCCTTCTTTGACTTAGAATTTTTGGTTAAAGCTTTGCGTGCAAGTACTGTCAAGTTCATATCACACCAACCACTTGAATGAAACTTTACATATGACTTTGTAGTCCTGAAACCAACTAAATTAATCAAGTGGGATAACTTGCCAGATTTTTTTGAAAATTAGTACCTTTGTTTGACTTAGAAATTTTATAACTCCGCAGTCACTGCATGTATTGGATTGAAACTTCGTACAAGGTATTGCAGTTGTAAGACCTCAGTTTTGTAAGTTAGATAACTCTTATCTGCTTGGATTTGTCATCAGTCTCAATTAAATTTGTACTTCTGTGACAAATATTCGAATAGTCAAGCACGCTGTCCCTCGGACAGCTCTTGTCTTTTTTTCTGTTGCCAGAGAAACTAAAAGCCAAAATTACTAATTTTGTCATTTCAGGAGCACAACTCCAAAGCTCACGAAACTTCTTACAAATGTCAACTTACTGGGCCAGTAGTGCTTTTTGCTATTTTCTTGACCACAACTCCAAAACCTTTCAAGGTTACTTCTTAAACTTTGTTCACATATCAACGGCGCGGTGAAGAAGTGCCTGTTGCTATGATTGAGTTGTTATTTTCAATATTGTTTCTATTACTATGGAAACCAATATCCAAAATTCACCGTTTCCAGAACCGTTGAAGGTAACTTCAAGTATCTTTGTTCACATGTCATCCTAGTGGACTAGATTTACATTTTGGTATGTGGTAGTTTTCATTTTCAATATTTTTGTTGTAACCATGGAAACAAATAGCCAAAATTACAAAATTTACCATTTCCGGATCACAACTCTAAAACATCATGAAAATTTATACACATGTCAAACTCATGATCTTGTAGTGTCTTTCAGTACGAGGGAGTTCTCACATAAGGTTTTTGGACTGTGCGGAATATGAACGTACGACCTCAGCGGTGAGAGGTAGGTGATCTTGAGGTGGCTTAGACTACTTAGTCACAGAGGAACCTCCTGGAAACATCATACACATGCTTTTCTATAATATTGCAGATGTCTGGGGTATAAGCACAATGCTGCTCTGGTAGCAGGGCTTTTATTCTGTTGCAATCTCAGATAAATACGTATTTACAACAACTTACATGTTATTTTACAACAGTCGCGGTCTAGAGGTAGAGCGTCCTCGTATGCATGAGGTCATGGGTTTGATCCCTGGTCAGGTCATACTTGAAAAATGGTACTGGAAGCTTCCTTGCTTGGCACTCTGCATCTATAGGATAGTTCTCAGTGCCGTAGCCACACTGTGGCAAACGGAGGCACTTGTCTCCTGTATAATTTGTGGAGGTTTGAATTATTTTTAATTAGTATTTTTTTTTTGGTTAAAAACTGTAATACCCAAAAAAGGTTTTTCAAGGCTCGAAATGTGAAAGCTGTGCTTGATAATAGTCTGTTAAAATAGACATTCGTTATTTGAATATTGGATTACATGTGATAAAAATTATATGGGCATGTTCGTGAATGTATGGACAGTAAGATAAGGTAAACATTTGAATTAATTTCGCTCTGCATGTGCAGAAAACAATGAAAATCATGAAAACAAAAGATAACAATGGGTACATAAATTTGTATGTGGTTAAATTTTCACATCCAGTAACCGATCAATACAGGATAAACTACAATAGAAAGGTGTAGTATTTGCCCTTGGGGCAAATGTCCCTTTGTTCGTGTGACTTATGTTTTCAGTGCTAATATAAGATATAGTACATGAAACTGAACTTTATATTGTACTGTGCTGTGTATTAAAAACAAAATTGAATTGGTAATATACAATCACGTTAACTGGACGTCGTTCTTACGCTGTATAAATTGATACAACATTGTTTATAAAATTATACATAATAACTTATATCAAGGACAATGTCGGTTCTTTCTTCAAACACGGTATACGCGGAGGTAGAACCAGTGACACTTGATGACAATACGGATGTGAAGGTTCCTATGCCTATTCCTGTGTCAAATGTGACCTCGTACTCACTGATGATGAGTGGCGATGATAATAATGCTGAATATGATCTTAATGAACTTAATCGCCTGATAAAACAGTTTCGAGATCTGCCGACTGATATGTTCGTTGCCCGTCTTCTACGGGACTATTCGTCATGTGAAACAACCCTAGAGCATACTCGCCAAATGCTGTTTGATACCATACGTGAAGACGACGATTTTCCATATGGATTACAAGCTGTACTTAAGCGACGAGTGTCTACACGTAGTGGCGAAACCATAGCAACGAAGCTGTCTCAAGATATACATTCGCTTCTATCCGTTATCGAGGGTGAAGATGTATCGTTACTATAAGATATGTTGAGTTCGTCTCGTGGCAGAAGCAGCTCAATATCACGGTCCAATTATACAGTGACACAAAAGCAAACGCAATTATGCAGCTGTAGCCAAGATATTGTGTTTATGAAAGACTCGCTGCAGAGATGTTAATGTTAAAACAAAATCGGTTAGTAGACGAGAAGCAGTATGACAAACAAATAAAATGTGTCTCGGACTCTATTCTTGGTGTCAAAACTGAATGCTTAGCTTATGTTAACGCTACGAACCAAGGCGTATCTCAGATGCAGGAAACAATATCCGTGCTGCCTATCAATGATATGTACTCTCTAAGGTCAGACATTAACTTGGTCAGGAAGAGACTTGACGTTATTGAGACGTATATAGACAAAAACGATACAATTCTGATAACTAAAGTAAATGTGCCTGTGGTGTCCCTCCTCAACCCACCCTCCTTATCAGATCTAGCCACAAATGCATTACGATCTGGTAACGTGGGTGAGTTTGGGCTGACAACTGCTCCTTTAAACAATTTTGGAAGTTCGGATATGCCATATGAACATAATAATAATGATATGGAAGCTAGTGTAAATGAAATAACAGACAGTTTGTGCGTAAACAATGAGACGCAATTAACCACGGAACTGATCACCACCTTGCAAACATTAACATGTACTGCTGATGAACGGGTAACAGTGTCCCCAAATAAGACAGTTATAGATGTATCAGTTCAATGTGATGAAAGCAATCCATTTCAAAAAGGTAATGTTGATATGAGTGGTTCATTTGGAGATCTGCAAACTGAGCGGACTAAACGTGTTTCAGACTGCAGAGTTCCAAATGAAACTAACAGCTCAACACATTCCAACATCAAACATACAAATACAAAGCATGACAATGTTTCAGATTCCGGTAACCGCTATCATACATATGGTAAAAATAAAAAGGACGGTCGCAAAGTGACATTCGCCGATATAGTCTCTACTATCGGAACACCAGAAGTACCACGGAAAAATGGCATTCCCGTTAGAATCACTCGGCGCCACGATACCGAGATTGATGAAGATTTTAGTGTCTACGTGAGAAAGCGAACTCGCCGATATTTCATAGGAGGGTTTTCAAATTTGATGACTGAAGATAAACTAAGATCGTTTATTAAACAAAAAGGTCCAAAAGTGACCATGATACGTATATTTCCAGAAAAACGTACTCCTGACGGGGTCATTATTCAACTTAATGTTGAAGCTAATACCGAGTGCTATTTACTTGAGGAAAGAGGTTTTTGGCCACGCGGTGTAATTTGTAAACAGTGGTTGTCGCGCAACTCACTAATCAAAAAACGTAAATCGGGCGAACGTCACTTTGCGGACCGATCCGGCAATTATAATACGTGGTGTGACCCTACCCCGAGTTATGAAGATTACAATAGGTACTGTAATTTAGATTAATCAATTATATTAATCTCAAACAAATTACTCAATGGTATAAACATGTTGATGTGTTTTTTTTGTAATACTAAGAAAATTAGTTTATTATCGTTGAACACGACTGGTGTAACTTATAATCGTGATTGTCATTGTATTCAATTGAATATTTGCTTGGCATACATAGGATGTTCTTCGAACTCGGACTGCTTATGTGGCTATAACTTACCTTTGTTTGATACAGTATGCAGCAGCTATAAACGGAATTTTGTAATATTTACTCAAGCGTCTTTAGTTTATAATATGCTATTATATATTTTTTTTAATCTGCAATCATGATAAATCTTAAGAAACTTAACCTATTATCGTGGAATGCAACAGGTTTAATGTCTAGTAGCACTTACCTATGCAATTCTTTGAACGGACTATCGATAGATATTTGTGGTGTTTCAGAACATTGGTTATCAGATAATAATATACATTTTATAAGTTCTCTAGACAATAATTATAAAGCACATGTTGTTACTGACTCTAGTTTAAATGTTAAAGGTAGCAGACGAGTCGGTAAAGGTGGCGTAGCTTTGCTATGGCATATTAAATATGATAGGTTTGTGACACCGATAACTATTGATGATGATAGAATAGTTGGTATACAAATTCAATATACACACAGTCATTTTTTGTTTATATTTCAAGTGTATTTACCATGCAGTAACCATCCCATTGAAAGCTATAGGAATTATATTGATAAGCTTTTCAATTTATGGAGTTTATATTCAGAAAATGGTTTTGTTATATTTATGGGCGACTTCAATGCAACCTGTTCAAAATTCCCAAGAAATAGCAGAGATCAATCATTCACACAGTTCTTGAATGATACTAATATGATCTCTGCTAATACATTGGATATGTGCACCGGTGCTTCATCATCCTTTGTATCCTACGATGGAAAGTGTGAATCGCTTATTGATTTCATCATTTTGCCAGTTAAGAAAACAGATTGTATTACTCATTGTGTAATAGTAGATGACGATTGTCTAAATGTTTCAAGACATAGACCTATTAAATGTAGTCTGAATATGCCTTCGACTGGTTATAATGACGATGTGTCGAATGTAAATATTTCGCAATCATATAATATTAACTGGAAAAAAGTAAGACAAGTTGATATTACATCCTATCAAAACATGCTCAATGCATCAGAAGATTTGATAAAAGCACAAAATTGTCCGCTAAAATGTCCTGCTGAAATTGATAATATGTATAAAATTTTAAGCGAGACTGTTGTTTCTTGCTCAAATAAGTGTTTTCGCAAGACGAGATTTAAGCACTTTTTAAAACCGTATTGGAATTCAGAGTTATTTAATTTACATAAAGTCATGTTAGAAAAACGGAAAATCTGGATTCAAAATGATAGACCAAGAGATCAATCACATTATTCTTATAAAAGTTATAAAACAGCAAAATGTTATTTCAGAAAAAACACAGGTATTTTGCCAATGAGTATTTAAAAAATCTTGATGAAGAAATTGACACAACCGCTGAACTTGATAAAGAACAATTTTGGAAATTAGTGAATTTGCGAAGAAAACGGTCATCAAGTAGAGCAGGCGCTGAAATAAAATTCAATGGCGTAATGTATAGGGATAACGACAGTATTACAGAGCAATGGAAACAATATTTTGAATCGTTATATACCCCGTCAATTGATAGTAATTATGATAATATTTGGAAACCTTCTGTTGATGAAAAAATAAATTCTGTTATATCGCAGTCTAGATTTTGTATTGATGACGTCATTAATGTGTCACAGGAAGAAGTTAGAACCTCAATTGCATCGTGTAAACGCGGCAAAGCCAGTGGGATCGATAATGTTTCTTACGAACATTACATTTTTGGCGGAAATATAGTTATTAATACACTAGCAAAACTGTATACAGCTATGCTGTCCCAAAGTTACATTCCACCAAACATGAACAAAGGCGTCATTATAACAATACATAAAGGCGGAGGTAAACGTAAGGATGATCCCAATAATTATAGAGCAATCACATTAACTCCTACTGCTCTTAAACTATATGAAAATATACTTCTTTCACGTTCCAAACAAAAACTTCTTTCTAATTTAAGTAACCAACAAGGGGGGTTTCAGGAAGGACTCGGTTGTTTGATGACTTCCTTCGCACTAAAATAATGTATTTTATATGGCAGAGAGCACAAGAGCAAGGTTTTTGTTTGCTTTTTAGATGCTCGTCAAGCTTTTGATAGGGTGTGGCATAATGGACTTATGCTCAAATTGTTTGATAGCGGCGTTACAAACTATATATTTATGTCATTCTTTAATATGTATCGTAATATGCAAAGCTGCGTACGAAACCAAGGGTCGATTTCTGAGTGGTTCAATGTTCTTCAAGGAACAAGACAAGGGGGTAAAAGTTCACCAATATTATATCTTCTTTTCATTTATGGTCTGATAAAAGACATAGAAAGTAGCAGTCTTGGGTTGTGTATTTTTAACTTGAAGGTTGGTACCCCTACCGTCGCGGATGATATGGTTCTTGTATCGTATTCAAAGTCAGGTTTAGACAAAATGCTAGATATTTGCTACAAATATTCCATAAAATGGAGATATGATTATAATCCATTAAAATGTGCTATTGTTGTTTTTAATGAATCCAAACATAACTTTGATAAAAACTGCAGATCATGGAAACTAGGATCTAGTAACATTATTCATGAAACAGAAAATTATACACATCTAGGAATTATATGTGACAAATATATGTGTATTAGTGGTCATATTCGACAGTCAAATAATAAGTTACGTGGACTTTTTTTAAGTCTTATTAATAGTGGCTTACATCCGCATGGTCTTAATCCCTTGACAACATTAACAATATATAAGTCAATCGTAATACCAAAATCCCTATATGGTTGTGAATTATGGAATTCATTAACCAAATCAAATATTATACAACTAGAACGAGGACATAGATTCTGTATAAAATTTATCCAAAATATCCCACAATATGTAAATACGGATTTTGCTTTAAGCTCTATTGGTGTAACTTCACTTGAAACGGAAATCGACTACAGGAAGCTACAATTATTTGGTCAATAATGCAGACTCCCGAATAAGTATATTGCTAAGCAATTATTTGTTAATCGTCTGTTAAGATATCTTAGTGATGATAAACAAACATAACTTTTTATTCCTGACATCTATAGAATATTAACGAAGTATGATCTATATAATTATTTGGTTAATTATTCTAAAACAGCAATATTTCCATCCAAGTATGCATGGAAATATATTCTGAGACAAAAAGTGCTAATACATTACTCAAATACAATGTTAATGAGGTTAGGTGACAAGATGGGTCCATCATATGTCATGAATATGTTTAGCATAAATAGGCCTTGCTTCCTATGGCAATTAAGTAGGAAAAATCAGTATGTAAAAGCACAATGTTTTACAGCAGTGTCACTACTAAGTAAACTGCAATCGTTTACAGCTGTACATATATATATATATATATCTTTATTTCCTCCAAATCATACAGGAGAGCATACAAACAATAATATACATTGTTGACAAAAGACAAATGAAAAACAGGTAATACTATACAGATTGAATACATATATAAAGTAACGATAATTTACAATTGACAAAACGATATACAGTCTATTTGATAGCTATAATATCATGCACGCACACAGACAAACTCGCTCGCACACAAACACACTCACTCACGCACGCACACATAAATACACAGACGCTAAATGAATTATCTTCATATGAAATAATCCTATCGAAACGAAAATTAAGAATTATTAACATGAAAAGCAAATTCATTTGAATCCATATTGGTACATATTCTCTTTATAATATGGCTACATTATCGAAATGAAATATAAGGTAGCCATAGAGAACGTTTAATATGGTTTAATAAGCCAGTTTGCACGATTTTGATTAATGTTTGATAGTTTATTAACTGCATGACATATTACTTATAACTGCAATACCACATGTTATGAAATGCTAAAACACATATTTTTAACAAGTCCAAGCTGTCTTTTTCATTTAAGAAATATTTCATTCCTGTTAACATATGTATTAATTGTACCCGTGTTGGCATATACATTATATAGCAAAACAATTTTACACCAAACCTCACATATAATTTTTGCCATAAATTATCCCGTTTGCTATTGTTATAAATACAATCAAGTAGAACATGTTCAACTAAGTATGAAGATGGCAATCCACATTTGGAACAATTTTGCTGAAATGGTCTTGAGAAAAACCTACACATTATATATGCCATTGTACTACATGATTCTGTATAAATCCTTTCAGTTTTACTCAGTTTCCAGAGTAAGCACAAATCAAAGTTACAATGGATAAGATTGAATCCATTGAGAGATTCATCATTTTGACATCTATTTAGTAACTGTTTGTTTTCGAACCCATAAACAGCAGTATTTACTATTTTTTTCCATTGAAATTTTGACGGAAAAACACTTGTCTGAGAATATTCATCTAAGTACGATGAAATATCATATTTTTTACAAACAATTTTTATATCGGCAATGAAACCTTTAACTTTAGTAGGTATTATTAACTTATAGTCAAATAAACGATTAACAAATATTTGCTTTGCTATGAAGTAGGGTGACAACCTACAGAGCTGACCTAAAAATATAAGTTTTCTTTTATCATATGTCATGAATATGTTTAGCATAAATAGGCCTTGCTTCCTATGGCAATTAAGTAGGAAAAATCAGTATGTAAAAGCACAATGTTTTACAGCAGTGTCACTACTAAGTAAACTGCAATCGTTTGCAGCTGTACAGCTATGTAACAAATGTAATACGCTTGTAGATAATTTAGTACTACATATTGTTCATTTTTGTATTGCAAACACTGTCGAAAGAAATAAGCTTTGGGACGCAGTTATAACGACTTGTGGTCTTCAGGTCTTTAATTCATTTATTAAAAAGACGCCTAAAGATCAGATTTATGCACTGCTTTCCGGGCTTAATGAATATTTATCTGACATTGAACAGATTGAAGATATATTATTGTTCAATATTGGGATACTTCACAGTATGTTAAAGTAACTTTTATCGATACTGCTAATGTTTACTGTTTGTTACACAGTGTATGATTAATTTCTTTCATTTCGTTTCGGTAAGATACAAAAGGTTCATCGTTGTCATTAGTCTGTCACTGGGTCTTGCATTTTATTTCGGTAAGATTCATTATAGATGGACAATGTTATTATTTCACTTATATTAGTGTAAGGTACACTATATGACAGTTAAAAAGCTATACTGATTTTTATAAAATCATAATTTATTTAGTTATTTTAACAAATCCATCATGTTATGAATACTCTTACAATATGACATCATATTAGGCGTATCGTATGTTCGTTCTTCACTTGTAACTCATTGTATATTGTTCATTTATATGTAATTATTTACTGCAATTTTTATATATGTTATTATATGCTCTCCAATTATGGAGGAAATTAAGATTCTATCTATACAAACATCGACAATTATGTTAAAGAGCAGATTATCACCGAAGATTCAAAGGTGGTTATTTTTCAGTGTTGTGGCAGATAAAATTACTTACGCGGGAATTGTTAAGCAAATGACTCCGTGAGTAAGGTATGTCTCAGAAACTGCTTAAGATAGAGAAAACAAGAGACACGTTCTGTTCTGAGATGGTCCAAAATGATAGATACATGTTGGTTCTCCAATACACAGATGTCGTTTCAGCTTGTAAGTCAAAACACGGACAAGATCGCAGGTTTTACGTTACAACAACAAAAAGAGTGGTGTACAAGACGCTTACATGTATTGAACAGTAACTAAAGTCACAATTAAATCCGACTTCAAAATGCAAGCTCTGTGGTTTACCGCTTTAGAGTACCCACGATGGGATAAACCATCCAAGGCAGACGCCATTACCGCGGATAGAACTATATGAGGGTGTCCACTCCAACTGCCCATCTTGTCTCACAAAGTGACTGCAATTACATGCGTTTGTCCATTTTGTCATAACTTACAGGTACTGCATAAAGATTGTTCTGTAGCAGCCGTTTCGCAGAGTTGTTAAAAGCTGAAGCGATCTCCTGGGTTTTGTCCATCATGTTTCGTGTTTTAGACGCATGAACGATCGTGAGATTAAGACAATACGCCTTGCAGTAAAGTAGTAGACTTTGTACAATGTTTTAAATCTGAACATGGTACCAGCTAGGAAATTTGAAAGTGTGTTCACTCTCCCACCTTGATTTTAACAAACCAACGCGATCATTGTCAAATACTCGATCTACAGATTTGTCGTCAAATACATCGATATACGATGAATCGACAGAATTTGAACATTCCGCCATGTTTAAATTTTCTGCGGTTTACAAACTTAAGCAAAGCATTCGGAAATGTTCGGTCTCGATTTACCATTCCAGTGTCTGTCCATAACGCGAAATAATGTTATACAGAAAGACACTGGCCCTTCGTACATTATCATTCATCTAGATCTAATAGAAAAAAAGTTGCTTGATCTATTTTAGTATAAACATCTAAGGCTCCAACCCCCTTAAGCATCAACTTTTATTGCATATATATTTTTTTTCTTTTTTAAAAATCCGCTGTACGGATTTAAAATGATACGCACGGGCGTATGTGCGTATTGCAATCGACGAGCCTGAGACCGGTAATAAATCCAATACGCCATTGTAAAACTATGTTATCCTACCTACCGAATTAGGAATGTTTTGTAGCACGACTGCAGAACTATCTGATACATAAGTTATACAATGAAATAGCTATCGATATTTAATTGTTACCCGTGTTGTACGATTCTAACCATAAATAAAATGACATCACTTGAGATTAAGCGTAATTCCGGGTTTAAACAAACAATAAATTGTTTTTGCAAAAAGGTTAATTTAATTTGTCGATAGCACTTCCCGCTGTTCAATAATAATCTATTCAATACAAATACATAAATGAATGTGAAAATGCATCGTCGGATACCCACGTGTAATCAATAGAGTAAGATATTGCTTCATTTAACACAACTGTGCACCGCTCCCCGCTATAAAATGTTTAAAATAAAGAGTTATTAATTAAACCGCTGAGAGCATCAAATGTATTCCGCGGGACGATCCAGGTTTTTCTTTCGGAGATGGATGCTCCAATTCGGTTTTGTAAACCTTAGAGGGTCTTGGAGGGGTTACCGAATTCACCTCCGGTGTGGAGGGAGCTGGTTGTGAACCACTGTCTAACCTCTTTATCCGCCAGTGTGTGGCGTTTTCGCGTGGACTTTTTTTCTGTCATCTCAACTCACGAATAGCTATGTTGAGTGGTACTCGTGTGGTTCCAGTAAGAATAGAATCACCCAGTCCCTGCAGAGGGGAAGAGATTCTCCAAATGAGTGTCATGTCCGTTTGGTCATTTTTTGTCATGTTCATAGTTGTGGTCCAGTTAAATGATCACCCTCTGTGTGGTTCCAGGGTGTCACATGAGTGATGACAAGAATAGGATCACTGTAGCTCACGGATGGATGTGGTAAGAGGCGACACATTATGTAAGATATAACTCTGCAGTTCTGCGGGTATCAGTGGTTTAGGTTCATTCTATAAACATAATAATCATCTTGCATCTGTTGATGGGCCTCATTTAAACCTATATGCTAGTTCTTACATGGCGAGGACGCCTATATTTATTCCTGTTAACGTTATATAATAATCTTCATGCAATGTACGCCGTAAAACTCCAATTCATTCATTCATTCATTCATTCATTCATTCATTCATTCATTTCATTCATTCATCGATCCATCGGTCCATCAATTCATTCATTCAAACATTCATTCGTTCGTTCGTTCGTTCGTTCGTTCGTTCGTTCGTTCGTTCGTTCGTACGTTCGTTCGTTCTTTCGTTCGTTCGTTCGTTCGTTCGTTCGTTCGTTCGGTCGTTCGTTCGGTCGTTCGTTCGTTCTTATGATTGAGTGACAATGGGTCCATGACTAAAGTTGATCCATATATTATGTAAGATTAGTTTGCCTGCAGGCTCGTGACTCCTATTAATTTGATTTACACATATCACACATCATTGTTGTAAATAAACACGTGCGATATAATTCGGTATGAATGCAAGATTCACTCAAATATGCCAGAGCAAGTATACCAGGGTGTTTTATATCAGTTTCGACAGGTGACTCGAACGGAACACAGGTATTTTGAATTATGAATTTTGTAGATAGTAATTTCATTTTATATTTAGATGTATTGTATTACTATTTGTTTTGAAAAGATCATTACAATAAGATGGGAATGTAATCTACGAAATACGGTTTATTGTCTATCCTTCTTTTCTCGTGCAGTTAAGATGTTATGAATCACCTGCAAATTTGGAGTGAAAATGTTTGATGTTCGTATTTCTTCTTAAAAAACATCCCAAAAGGTTAATATGTATATAACCTGATATGGAATGACCCGGTATATATAAATTATGTAGCTGAGTTTAAACATATTTTATTTCAAATTGTTGGTGTTTTATGTATATATGCAAGCGAAACTTACAAATGCCGGCACGTTTGTGTAGACGTGCCTTTATGTGTGTGGGTTGGGGTGATATGCTAGTTTATGGTTTGATGTCGTTGCTACTGTTATTTATGTTATTTCTATTGTTGTCGCTGTAATCGTCGGAGGATTTGTTGTTATAAGTGTTGATATTTACGTCGGCGCTGCAACTAAAATGTCGCATATATTACTAACTTGAACCATTGTTTTATGTTAAACATGGCTACGCGCGGGAGTTTGGAGGCAAGGAATAAGATTCATTTAGGTCAATGGGGTGGGTATTATTCGGTGAAAAGATATTGTACAAGAAATAACCATTATAGTATGCCTGTGATTATTTACTTTATTTTGTATAGTGATAAAACAAATCTTTGAGTTGACGCTTAAACTGTGGATGTATGTATTCATGTTTGTGTTCGTATTCATGTGTCTGTGAAGGCGTTAGTATATGTGCATGTTTCCTTTTCAGTCTGTATGCGTGTCTGCTTGTACCTCATCACGCTTGATTCATGTATGTCTGTAATTGCGTATATCTGCGAGTGTTAGTACAGGGGTGTAGCGTTTTGCAATTAAAATGTTAAGTGTCCTGTATGCTTTACTCTATTTAATATTGATAAACTTTTGTATGTTTTTTTTGCTACTCATGTTCATGTTTAATATGTTCTTTATGTAATAACATATATGTCGCTCTCCGCTAATGGAGGAAATAAAGAATATATATAGTGTTACCCCCAAAAAATGAGTTCATATGTGCCCTGTAAACTTCAAAGATAGGCACAAACTCCTAAAAAAACTCTACATTTAAGCAAATTATAGAGGTTGAAACTTTACATTCAAACATATTATATATATGGGCAAAACTCTACATTTCATCTAGTGCATATCAAAGCACGTTTCGAACGATATATATATTTTTTTAATTGATCGTCCAGTCTCACCCCTGTTACGGCGATTAAATGAGACTACATTTCATCTAGATAAAACTTTCTCTAAACAATGGCATAACCTGTGTCTTATGAACAAATTATTTTTCTTTGCATTTAAACAAAATGTATTGCAATGAAAAAAAAACATTGACATATCTATACATTTCAATAATTTATTAAAGATTGAGCTAGAGGTAAAAAAATCTACATTATTTGTCCAGAAGGGAGGGTCAAAACTCTACATAGAATTATGCAAAAGAAATAGGGGTCAAAACTCTATATCATATGTCCAAAAAGATAAGTAAAAAAACCGTGGCACATATGTACTAACCAAGATATAAGGAGTGCCCCCACCCCCGACCCGGGTGTCGCTACTCCTGCTATTGTTGTTTATGATATTGCTGATCATAGTACACGTAGTACTACTATTATAGTTGTGTCCGCCAGTGGTTTTGTTGTAAGCCCCAATTCTCTGCCTTTATGCAATAAAAATGGGTGGGCATTAAATCGGGTGCCGTTCCTTATCAAAGACGCTCTGTCAATTTGAAAATAGAAGAAGAAAAAACAACACAATAATGAGAAATCAAGATTTTAAAAGAGATAAAAGATGCTCGAAAATAGTAATCCCAATAAACAATATCAACATCCCCTACTTAATGCCATGTGTGGATATGTCACTGACACTGTCGGACCACATTTAATAAACCGTCATAGTTTGGAAAACAAAGACAGCTATAGGAACAGGTATTTGATACATTTGGAATACATAAATGAATGATTTATTTACTATTTGACACCATACATGCATTGGGTTATGCCGATTCATGTTATTGAAATAATTACATTTGCTTTCTATAACGCGAAATCCATGTGATGATAACAATAAATCCTTAGAACTTTAGCAGCGTAAGTTTTTATATCGACCGGAAGTCAATGTCAGTCATATGTTTACAGAATTTTTCAAATGGTATTTGTGAACAAATTGTCACACAATAATTGGTTTTACGAAGTTTTTAACGATATTGTTAGGTAACGGTATTGGTAAGAGTGAAATTTATATGTGTTTAAGCTGAAATATATAACGCATGTATGATGACAAAAGATTTTCGACTGGTATTTAATCATTAAAGTCGAAGAATCGTCTGAAATGCCATGACTTTTATTAGAGTGTAGTCGAGTGTACGGAAAGTAGCTTGTAAGATAACATTTTATCTGTGAGATTATTGTACATTCAATAAGTTCCCTATATTATCATCACATATTGCTTTGTCTGACACTATAAGTTATGTATACTATGTCTATGAGTACTGTGTGCACATATAATTTTATGCATAATTACTGAATGTGGTGATCTTATATTTTGTTCTTCATTTCTTGTGACACAAACTATTACTGTATGTCACACAGTGCCCAACCACATAGATGATCAAAACAATGCCTCAAATGAAATAGACATAATTTGTATGAAGAGAGACTTGTCAACAACTGACTCTCTTGGCATAAGATACCCAACTTTATGCAGACCTTCATTGCACCGGAACGATATAATGACAGAATTTAAAAATAAACATGTTATGTTTCTCTCTTTTTTTTCTTATTGCCTACTTTTTATTATTTTCTATTTTTATGCCCCACAGGTCGAAGACCCTGAGGGCATGTAGTGTGCGTCCTGTACGTCTGTCTGTACATCCATCTATCTGTCTGAATATACATTCGCACCTTGTAGCCTCAACTCCTATTATTTAAGGAGTTCTGTCCCCTTTTTCTGACTTCACATATCTCATATACCTATGTACATTGTGGCCTCAAATCCTCCTACAGTTTTCATACAATTCTTATCAAACTTGCTATACATCATCACCATCACCTGAACAATTGCATGTTGTAAATGGGGGCATTGATGTAATAATTGGACACATTTCTTGTTACTTATATCTTATAATTGTTGTTTTATATCCTATTAAATGTTATAATTGCCATCTTGGTTCTAATGATATTTCTATATTGAAAGGAGAGGGCCAGAACAGGTGGCCCAATTTGTTTGCTTATTATGTGAATGCAGTAAAATATGTTTAAACCAAGAGAGACTTAGTGCATATTATAGATGTCGCAATGGCGTAAGTACCTAGGGAATGGCTATTCATGTTGAGTACTGACCACATGTGATGGGAGAATGGTTTCATATTTATGGTGGCGAATCCATGTGATTAAATGGTTTTGAGTGGTGTGGAAAAACAGGAAAATTGCCTGCTTCATGTAACATTTTTGCAGATAATTTTCTTAAAATATAACGAAAATACATGAAATAAAGACAAATGCCATTACTGTATAGAGATTAACCATCAGTGCTATCAAATGGCCATGTAAAACTTTTAACAAAGACTTGCAAAGAGTGCAACAGCATATTTTTCTCAGGAGAAAAAGTTATGGATTAATCAAATATTGAAGTAGGGGGAATGTGTTTTGGGCATGATAACCATCATTTATGGATTGGGATGTTTATTGGGTTTGTCTATTTTGTTAAGGAGAGACAGGTTGATTGTATGCCTTACTGATCTTATGGCTCCAATTTTAGGTCTTTGAGAGGTCTTTACCTCTGTACACAAAATGTTGTAATTACTGCTGTTATGCATTTTAAAAAACAGGGCTGATACAGAGAAGTTAAACGTATGCAGAAGTAGATGTTCATTAGAATAAAGCCAAAGCGAGCAAGCAATGGTGATGGGAACAAGCAACGGCAGTGGAAAACAAGCAATTAGTCTGTGAACAAACAATATTATAACACAGGTTCTAGCAATGACTACTGGAACAAGTGTTGAAGACGGGAACAAAAACAATGTCAGGAACCAGCAATGTCGACTGCAACAAGCAATTAAGTTTTCATTTTTCTTATGTGTAAATTGTTTTTAAATATTGATATTAATTAACTGTATCTGTTTTTAAATGGAGGGGCTCCACAAAGATCTATTGCTGATTTCAATGTTTGATTTGTGCTGTGTTATTTTGTTCTTTTAAACTAAATGTAATAATTGCAATCTTTTTTCCAAAATAAAGTAAAAATGAAGTGGTATCCGGAAGAACATTTGTATGTGAACTGTATTTTTATCATGTTTTCTTTTTCATTTTGTATTTTAAAACACACTTAATTCATTCTAAATACTGTCATAATGAATGAATTCAATTTATTTTGAGTTTTACCAATATATATGTCCGTTTTAAATAATTGTTGTATGTATTTTGTCCCACAGGTGTTTATTTTAATGTTGTTGTTTATGTTTTTTTCTTTATTGGTGGAATGTAACTATTCTAGTTAATAGAGTTTATTTGATTAAATGCAACTGATTCAAAATAATGTTTCTTGTATCTTGTAGCAGTTCAAATGCTTCCAAGAGAGATGTACCACAACTCTTCCATAGAACAAGAATTGGTGTTATAGACTACCATCCAGTACCAGGCATACATCATCTACATTGGGAGAATGTGAAGAAAATAAGGAAAACCAGCAACACAGATCAATTCAAATGTTTTAATTTTCTAATATTCGTTCAGTTTTTCTTGTAGGGTATTATTACCAATCATTCTTGCTGTTAATTTTTGTTTGCTCTTGTATTCGAACCTGGTCTATGAAAGAGATGTAAGTAAAATACATGTATCAATATATCTTTTATACTTTAACGTAAATTGTGCTTTTATGTTTCATCTTATTAACATTCTTGGCTGCTATTTCAGTTACAGGTGTTGTCACAGTTGAAGAAACAAGACGATGAGAACCAGCATCACAGATGTAGGTAACATTAATTATGCTAATAATTCTTTTTACTGACTGGTGTTATTGGTATTTGCTGCTTAAGTTTGTTCAAATATTGTTAAAGGTCAATTAACAAAGCCTGTGTGGTTCCGGCTAAGAATAGAATCACTGCTGATCTCTGCAGAGTGGTAGGAATCCTCCGAATGGGTTGCACATTCATTTTATCATTTTTATACCCCCGACAAACAAAGTTTGAGGGGGTATATTGGAGTCACCCTGTGGTATGTCTGTCCGTTGCAATTTTCCTTGTCCGGAGCATTACTTGAAAAGTACTGGATGGAATTTCATCAAACGTCATACAATGGTAGAATATAATGAGAGGAAGTGCAGTGTACAAGAAACATAACTCTATTTTTGCTAATTACAGAGTTATTGCCCTTTGATATTTTTTCTTGTCCGGAGCATAACTTGAAAAGTACCTGATGGAATTTCATCAAGCCTCATACAATGGTAGAATATAATGAGAGGAAGTGCAGTGTACAAGAAACATAACTCTATTCTTGCTAATTACAGAGTTATTGCCCTTTGATATATTTCCCTTGTCCGGAGCATTACTTTTAAAGTACTGGATGGAATTTCATCAAACTTCATACAATGGTAGAATATAATGACAGGAAGTGCAGTGTACAGGAAACATAACTCTATATTTACTAATTACAGAGTTATTGCCCTTTGATATATTTCCCTTGTCCGGAGCATTACTTTTAAAGTACTGGATGGAATTTCATTTCATAGTGTCATTGGCAGTCCACTCAGAACTATGTTATAAAGTGCACTAAACCCACAAGTGCACGGTAATAACTGTTCCATACTTAATAATAGAGTTCAAGTGTCAAAAATGTAATGAACATATGCTATTTGTTAACAAACAATGCATAAATGTTCAAAGCTTTCAATTGCTCCAAAATCATAGCAGTGTCATTTGTAATGAACTGTATACAAAGACTTTGCCAAATGTTTATAAACTGTCTTCTTCATAAAAAGCCATCAGTGATAACAGTTTAATAAAGTTCATGAAAGAATTAAGTTGATGAATACATGGAGTTCGAGCAAAGCAGGTTTGATATTGTATTCCTAGTACTCTTGTTTGTTTCTTATCCATAAAATTGTTGTCCCTCAACATAACTCGAAAAAGTATAACATTTATTGATTGCCATGAAAGCTTGTACACTGCACAATAATTAAAAAGACCGTTTTTAATTTTAACAAAACCATAAAAAAATAACAATACAAAAAACTCAATCCATAAAATTCTCTTTTATTAAGTATTTTTTTTTGTCTGGAGCATAACTTTAAAACTATTGGATATAATTTAATAAAACTTCATACAATGGTAAACCATTTTCTGTCATGGTGGCGTTCGGGGGTATTCATCACCTTCAGTGATAGCTCTAGTTTGTCATGTTCACTATTGTGGTTAAATTATCAACCCCTGTGTGGTTCAGGGAGCCATATGAGTGATAGCAAGAACAGAATCACTGTGGCTCATGCATGTCATAGGAAGGGACAAATAGAGTAATACGATAGAATATGCTGAAACTCTGCAGTTCTGCAAGTATCAAGGTTCTAGGTTCATTCTGCATATTCAGTTGTTGATGTATTTTTTTAATATGTATGTTAATTTGTTGTTTTTTGTACATGTAGAGTAAACCTGGAATCTTCCTTCCTGTTGGCATCAAATAACCTATAATGTGTTGGTATATCGTAAAACCCCATTCATTCATTCATTCATTCATTCATTCATTCATTCATTCATTCATTCATTCATTCATTCATTCATTCATTCAATGAAACTGCAAATGAAATAACTTTCTGTTTTCTTAAATTGTCATTGTATACTTATATTTCATAATTACTAGCCTCCTCAGATTCTGTTTTCAATTGTAGATGCTGTCACAGGAGAGGAAAGAACTTGAGAACCAGCATCATGGAATAAGTCGAGCCTTTTTACATTATATTGTTTTGTCTTTCATGTGTCTTAAAAGCTAAACTATTGATTTTATGCATGCACAGATGAAGAACGAGGATGATGAAGTTCATCAACAAACTACAAATATAACTAATATCTTCTTTTTCTTCTCTTCTCAAAGGTGTATTTTGTTCTCTGTTACTTTTAACAATTTTATATGCTCTCACAGATGAAAAAGCATAGAGAAACAGCACTTTCTAATGTAATAATGTGCCACAGATGATGAGGCATAGAGAACCAGCAATTTCTAATGTTAATAATGTGCCACAGATGAATAAATAATACAATGAAAACCACTTCCATGCCGCATTATTTGCTAATGCATTCTACCACAAATTAAGAGAGAAGATGACTATTACCAGTTTCACAGACGTAAGTAAACTACTTTCACCATTTATTTCAGGTGTTGTTTTGACATGTTTTCAATTGAGGTTCACCACTTATTTCAATTATTCATGCTGCTTTCGATGAAGAATGAAGGTGACAAATCCAAAACACATCGGCAAGGATGGAAGTAAAATGTTTTTTAAATATTATCTTTTCCTACATGAGCTTTGATCTTGTATTCCATTTTAACTGACCTTTATTGCTGTGTCTTGCGATTTTAGATGGTGCCACAGATGATGAAAGAAAACAATGAGAACTAGCTTCACAGATGTCTGTAAAATTCTGTTACTTTTCTAGCATTAATTATGTTTTTGTTTTCATTATTATTTACCGCGTGTATTTTTTAAATAATAAATGCTATAACAGATGAAGAAAGATGATGACGAAAAACTCAGCTTCAAAGTTGTATGTAAACCTAGTTCATTATAGTTAATTTTGTACATTGTTTTGTCATGTTTTTAAATGACGTTCACCACTTATTTAAATTATTCTTGCTATCACAGAAGAATGGAGAAGTCCATCAGCAAAGGTGCAAGTAAATTATTTTCTATATGTAATCTTCTCCTATGTGTGTACCACTTACCTTTCTTTGATCTTGTTCCATTTTAACTTACCTTTTCATTGCTTCTTGTTGCTATTTTAGATGGTGTCACAGATGAAGAAAGAAGACAACAAGAACCAGCTGTACAGATGTAAGTAAACTTCTGTTTCTTTTCTTATGTTAATATGGTTTTGTTGTTCATTTTTACTTACTGCTTGTACTGTTTTTTGTTAACCTGTATCGTCACAGATGAAAAAAGAAGACAGATGAAGAAAGAAGGCAGATGGAGAAAGAAGATGACAAAGTTCTTCAGCAAAGATGTAAGAAACATTTTTTCTTTTATTATTTTTTCTTATCGTTCTTTGATCTTGTTCCATTTTAACTTACCTTTTCATTGCTTCTTGCTGTTTTAGATTGTGTCACAGATGTAGAAAGGAGACAACAAGAACCAGCTGCACAGATGTAAGTAAACTTCTTTTTCTTTTCTAATGTTGACACGGTTTTGTTGTTCATGTTTACTTAATTTCTATTAACCTGTGCTATCACAGATGGAGAACGAAGACAAATGAAGAAAGAAAATGATGAAGAAAGTAGATGAAGAAGTTCTTCAGTAAAGATGTAAGAAACATTTTTCTTTTATTATTTTTTCTAATACCTTTCTTTGATCTTGTTCCATTTTAACTTACCTTTTCATTGCTTCTTGCTGTTTTAGATGGTGTCACAGATAAAGAAAGAAGACAACCAGAACCAGCTGCACAGATGAAAGTAAACTTCTTTTTGTTTTCTAATGTTGACATAGTTTTGTTGTTTATGTTTACTTATTGCATGTACTAATTTTTATTAACCCGTGCCATCACAGGTGAAGAAAGAAGATAAATGAAGAAAGATGAATGATGAAAATAAAAGATGAAGAAGTTCTTCAGCAAAGATGTAAGAAACATTTTTCTTTTATTATTTTTTCTAATACCTTTCTTTAATCTTGTTCCATTTTAACTTACCTTTTCATTGCTTCTTGCTGTTTTAGATGGTGTCACAGATGAAGAAAGAAAACAACAAGAACCAGCTGTACAGATTTAAGTAAACTTCTGTTTTTTTTCTTATGTTAATATGGTTTTGTTGTCCATTTTTACTTACTGCTTGTACTGATTTTTAGCTCTACTGGCCAAAGGTCAGAAGTGCTTATGCTATGGCACGTTGTCTGTCGTCCGTCGTCTGTCGTCTGTTAGCAGCACTTTCTCTGAAACCACTAGGCCAATTAAACTGAAACTTCACATGGGTGTTTCTATTGCATAGGAGACTATACAGAAGATTTTTTTTTTTCGATCTGAAATTCAAGATGGCCGCTGTTACTAAAAATAGTCCAAAACTTAAAAAATCTTCTCATGAACAGCCTAACACATTTTCAAAATGTTTATGTAGTAATGATGACCAACTATAGTTTTGTTAGATTTGTTCAAATGGTGTCCCTAGGGTTAAATATGACCCCGCCCCGAGGGTTCAATTAGGGGACACATGTCATTATAATATATATATTTATTTTTTTTAAAATGGAAATGATTTTGCCTATATCTTCACAGAAGCATTGTTTGGTAAAGGAGGTTCAGATTTGTAAAAATGACTGGGTTCCACTGTCTTAAGGGGTCAGGAGGGGCCTCAAAAGGGTAAAAATTGGGAATTACTAAATGTGTTTTCTTAACAACCGGTATGACAGATTTGTTCATATTTTGCATAAATTATCCCTATGTGTAGGGGTTTGATTGCAGATAAGAATTTAGGGGCTGAAATTTATAGGAGCCCTGTAAGGGGACTTAGAATTTTACATAGGGATACTATGGGAAAACAGAAAATTCTCTTTTTCTTTCATCTGTTCTTAAACCACTTGGCCAATTAAACTGAAACTTCACATGGGTGTTTCTATTGTATAGGAGACTATACAGAAGATTTTATTTTTACGATCTGAAATTCAAGATGGCCGCGGTTACTAAAAATAGTCCAAAACTTAAAAAATCTTCTTCTCATGAACGGCCCAACAGATTATCAAAATGTTTATGTAGTAATGATGACCAACTATAGTTCTGTTAGATTTGTTCAAATGGTGTCCCTAGGGTTAAAGATGACCCTGCCCCGAGAGTTCAATTAGGAGACACATGTCAGTATAATATTTTTATTATTTTTTTTTAAAATGGAAATAATTTTGCCTATATCTTCACTAAAGCATTGTTAGGTAAAGGAGGTTAAGATTTGTAAAAATGACTGGGTTCCTATGTCTTAAAGGGTCAGGAGGGGCCCAAAAAGGGTACAAATTGGGAATTAGTAAAATTGTTTTCTTAAGAACCGGTATGTCAGATTTGTACATATTTGATATAAATTATCCCTAAGTGTAGGGTTTTGATTGCAGATAAGAATTTAGGGGCAAAAATTTATAGGGGCCCTGTAAGGGGACTTAGAATTTTACATAGGGATACTGTGGGAAAACAGAAAATTCTCTATTTTTTTTCATTTATTCTGAAACCACTAGGCCAATTAAACTGAAACTTCACATGGATGTTTCTATTGCATAGGAGACTATACAAAAGATTTATTTTTTCTATCTAAAATTTGAGATGGCCACCGTAACTAGAAATATTCCAAAACTTAAAAAATCTTCTTCTCATGAACGGTCCAACAGATTTTCAAAATGTTTATGTAGTAATGATGACCAACTATAGTTTTGTTAGATTTGTTCAAATGGTGTCACTAGAGTTAAAAATGACCCCGCCCCGATGTTTCTACTGCATAGTAGAATTTCAAAAAGTGCTATGGCCACTCTGAGTAAGTAGAGCGTCCTCAGGCCCTCTTGGGCCTCTTGTTTGTTAACCTGTGCCGTCACAGATGAAGAAAGAAGACAGATGAAGAAAGAAGATGTCAAAGTTCTTCAGTCAAGATGTAAGAAACATTTTTTTTTATTATTTTTTTTTTACCTTTCTTTATTCTTGTTCCATTTTAACTTACCTTTTCATTTTGCTTCTTGCTGTTTTAGATGGTGTCACAGATGAAGAAAGAAGACAACAAGAACCAGCTGTACAGATGTAAGTAAACTTCTTTTTTCTTTTCTAATGTTGACATGGTTTTGTTGTTCATGTTTACTTACTGCATGTGCCATGTTTTTATTAACCATTGCCATCACAGATGAAAAAAGAAGACAACGAAGTTCTCCTGCAAAGATGTAAAAAACATTTTTCTTTTATTATTTTTTTATGCCCCCCCAAAAATATTTTGGGTGGCATATAGTAATCGCAGCGTCCGTCCGTCCTTCCTTCCGTCCTTCCGTCCGGTATTTCGTTTCCGGCCTGTAACTTTGTCATGCATTGATGGATTTTGTTGATACTTGCAACAAATGATGAACATGATGACGTGTCGCGAGTAAGACCCATACCCGTATGTCAAAGGTCAAGGTCACAATTTCAGTTTGTTTGACAACACTTTGAGTTTTTGTGAGATTTCATTTCTGGCCTGTAACTTTGTCATGCATAGATGAATTTTAATGATACTTGCTACAAATGATCAACATAACATCATGACATGTTTTGGGGGGGGGGGGGGGGGGGGGGGGGCATGTGACACTTAACAGTGACATTTCTTGTTTTACCTTTCTTTGATCTTGTTCAATTTTAACTTACCTTTTCATTGCTTCTTGCTGTTTTAGATTGTGTCACAGATGTAGAAAGGAGACAACAAGAAACAGCTGCACAGATGTAAGTAAACTTCTTTTTTCTTTTCTAATGTTGATAAGGTTTTGTTGTTCATGTTTACTTATTGCATGTACTAATTTTTATTAACCTGTGCCATCACAGATGAAGAATGAAGACAGATGAAGAAAGAAGACATATGAAGAAAGAAGATCACAAAGTTCTTCAATAAAGATGTAAGAAACATTTTTTCTTTTATTATTTTTTCTAACCTTTCTTTCTTCTTGTTCCATTTTAACTTACCTTTTCATTGCTTCTTGCTGTTTTAGGTGGTGTCGCAGATGAAGAAAGAAGACAACAAGAACCAGCTATACAGATGTACATGTAAGTGAACTTCTTTTTCTTTTTTAATGTTGACATGGTTTTGTTGTTCATGTTTACTTATTGCATGTACTAATTTTATTAACCCATGCCATCAGAGATGAAGAAAGGAGACAAATGAAGAAAGAAGAATGATGAAAATATGAGATGACGAAGTTCTTCAGCAAAGATGTAAGAAACATTTTTCTTTTATTATTTTTTCTAATACCTTTCTTTAATCTTGTTCCATTTTAACTTACCTTTTCATTGTTTCTTGCTGTTTTAGATGTTGTCACAGATGAAGAAAGACGATAACAAAAACCAGCTGCACAGATGTAAGAAACATTTTTTCTTTTATTATTTTTTCTTACCTTTCTTTCTTCTTGTTCCATTTTAACTTACCTTTTCATTGCTTCTTGCTGTTTTAACTGGTGTTGCAGATGAAGAGAGAAGACAACAAGAACCAGCTGTACAGATGTACATGTAAGAGAATTTCTTTTTATTTTCTAATGTTGAAATGGTTTTGTTGTTCATTTTTACTTACTGCTCGTACTGAATGTTTATTAACCCTTGACATCACAGATGAAGAAAGAAGACAGATGAAGAAAGAAGACAACAAAGTTTTCCTGCAAAGATGTAAGAAACATTTTTCTTTTATCATTTTTTCTAATACCTTTCATTTAACTTGTTCCATTTTAACTTACCTTTTCATTGCTTCTTGCTGTTTTAGATGGTGTCACAGATGTAGAAAGAAGACAACAAGAACCAGATGCACAGATGTAAGTTTACTTCTTTTTCTTTTCTAATGTTGATACGGTTATGTTGTTCATGTTTACTTTTTGCATGTACTAATTTTTATTAACCTGTGCCATCACAGATGAAGAAAGAAGACAGATGAAGAAAGAAGAAAGATGAAGAAAGAAGACAACGAAATTCTCCTAAGATGTAAGAAACATTTTTTTTTATTATTTTTTCTTATACCTTTCTTTGATCTTTTTCCATTTTAAATTACCTTTTCATCGCTTCTTGCTGCTTTAGATGGTGTCACAGATGAAGAAAGAAGACAACCAGAACCAGCTGCATATGTAAGTAAACTTCTTCTTTCTTTTCTAATGTTGATATGGTTTTGTTGATCATGTTTTCTTATTGCATGTACTAATTTTTATTAATCCGTGCCATCACAGATGAAGAAAGAAGACAGATGAAGAAAGAAGAATGAGGAAGAAAGAAGACAACAAAATTCTCTTGCAAAGATGTAAGAAACAATTTTCTTTTATTATTATACCCCCGACAAACGAAGTTTGAGGGGGTATATTGGAGTCACCCTGTGGTCGGTCTGTCGGTCGGTCTGTCCGTTGCAATTTTCCTTGTCCGGAGCATCACTTGAAAAGTACTGGATGGAATTTCATCAAACGTCATACAATGGTAGAATATAATGAGAAGAAGTGCAGTGTACAAGAAACATAACTCTATTCTTGTTTTTTCTTATCTTTCTTTGATCTTGTTCCATTTTAACTTACCTTTTCATTTCTTCTTGCTGTTTTAGATGGTGTCACAGATGAAGAAAGAAGACAACAAGAACCAGCTGCACAGATGTAAGTTAACTTCTTTTTCTTTTCTTATGTTGATACGGTTTTGTTGTTCATGTTTACTTATTGCATGTTCTAATTTTTATTAACCCATGCCATCACAGATGAAGAAAGAAGAATGATGAAGAAAGAAGACAACGAAATTCTCCTGCAAAGATGTAAGAAACATTCCCTTATTATTTTTTCTTTCCTTCTTTGATCTTGTTCCATTTTAACTTACGTTTTCATTGCTTCTTGCTGTTTTAGATGGTGTCACTGATGAAAAAAGAAGACAACAAGAACCAGTGCACAGATGTAAGTAAACTTCTTCTTTCTTTTCTAATGTTGATACGGTTTTGTTGTTCATGTTTTCTTATTGCATGTCCTAATTTTTATTTACCCGTGCCCTCACAGATGAAGAAAGAAGAATGAGGAAGAAAGAAGACAACGGAATTCTCCTGCAAAGATGTAAGAAACATTTTTCTTTTTTTATCTTTTCTTACCTTTCTTTGATCTTGTTCCATTTTAACTTACCTTTTCATTGCTTCTTGCTGTTTTAGATGGTGTCACAGATGAAGAAAGAAGACAACAAGAACCAGCTGCACAGATGTAAGTTAACTTCTTTTTCTTTTCTAATGTTGATACGGTTTTGTTGTTCATGTTAACTTATTTCATGTACTAATTTTTATTAACCCGTGCCATCACAGATGAAGAAAGAAGATAAATGAAGAAAGATGAATGATGAAAATAGAAGATGAAGAAGTTCTTCAGCAAAGATGTAAGAAACATTTTTCTTTTATTATTTTTTCTTACCTTTCTTTGATCTTGTTCCATTTTAACTTACCTTTTCATTGCAGCTTGCTGTTTTAGATGGTGTCACAGATGAAGAAAGAAGACAACAAGAACCAGCTGCACAGATGTAATTTAACTTCTTTTTCTTTTCTAATGTTGATACGGTTTTGTTGTTCATGTTTACTTATTGTGTGAACTAATTTTTATTAACCCGTGCCATCACAAATGAAGAAAGAAGACAGATGAAGAAAGAAGAAAGATGAAGAAAGAAGATGCCGAAACTCAGCTTCAGTCTCTTATGTAAAACTATTATTACAGTTTATGTGCAAATTTTTATCATATTTTCAAATGGTGAGCTTGCTTGTTCAAAGATGTGAGTAACATAACTATTTTTCTTATCTTTTTTAACATGTACTGGTCTTGTGATTCTTTTAACTGTTAGTTATGTTTCGCTGCTGCTTCCTGCATTAATAGGTGATGTCACAGATAAATAAAGAAGACACAATGAGAAAACACCATAGATGTAAGTACTTTACTATCTTTTATTAATACGTGCCATCACAGATGAAGAGTGACAATTACGAAGCTTTACTTTACATTTATAAGTTCAAATGGCATTCACCACTTATTTCAATTCTTTCTGACAGATAGAGAAGATGACAAAGTTCATCTGCAAAGATATAAGAAAATGTTTTTGTTTTTTTTATCTTCTTCTCTTACATGTTCTTTGATGTTGTGTTCTATTTTAACTTATTTCATTGCTGCGTCTTGCAATTTTAGGTAATATCACAGATGAAGAAAGGACACAGAGAACCAGCTTCAATGATGTAAGTAAACTTATTTTTCTTTTCTAACATTAATTATGGTTTTGTTATTCATGTTAATAGTGTGCTGCTGCTGTTGCTGCTGCTGATGATGATGGTGATGATGATGATGATTACAGTGATGATGATAATTATGATAAGGATGACGATGGTAAAGATAAGATGGTATGAGGTATTGTTAAGGATGGTGTCAAGGAAACTGAAGATGGATATAATACTGGATGAACGAAGGTGTATGCTGCTGCTGATGATGATGATGATGTATGCTGGATGGTGAGAATGAATAATTTGCTTCTGAAGTAATCTACATGTTGGTGCAGACAGGGTAACCAAGACTTGGATTATTGGTAGGCTTATTTGTATTCTGTTGATAATGCAAATAGAATGCTTTATTTTCTGTAGCTACTTGTTCAGGTCTCTATATTGAATTGCAAACATATTGATTTACTGGCAAAAATTATAAACAGCTAACTAGTGTGTTTTCCTTATATATATATATATTCCTAAATGGGGATAACAACATATTCAGATTATGTATTTTCCTTATATATATATATTCCTAAATGTGGATAACAACATATTCAGATTATGTATTTTCCTTATATATATATTCCTAAATGGGGATAACAACATATTCAGATTATGTATGGCAGCCAGTTTTATTGGTGCAGGAAGAGCTCATAATGGATCAGTGATTGATTGATTGATTGTAAGTAACTGGCAAGTGCTCTTAATTAAAATAATGAAAATTACCTAAACTTTAACAGTTTAGGTGTTGTTACTGTTTGTTGATGCAGTTGCTATTACTTTTGTTACTGTTTATAACGGTGCTTTTATTGCTTTAACTATCATTTAAGTTGTAGTTTATGCGAAAAAAGTTCTTGAGTCAACCGAAAAAAGCAAACGTGGATAAAGCAAATAATTATAGGTAAAATGTTATGATTAAAACACTTCATTTTATTGTATTTTATGTAAAATTTAATAGTTGTACATAATAATTTAATATATTTACATATATGAACATAGTTATTAAGTTTTTTGTTTTTTTTATATAGTAATTAGCATTGCTTTCAATGATTTTTCAGCTATATCGCAATGGTGTCTAATTGAGGCAGTAGTCTAAGCATTGCCACATTGGAGTATCATGCCACAGATACATAATGAAATGGTATGAAAAGTCTCATTATACTTAGCGCCAAGCAAGGACCACTGCCGCAGACACATTTTATGATACCCCAGGTCACCCAGTTATATTTTACTGACATCAGGCTGACCAGACCTTGAACTACCCTCTTAAGGCTCAACACCAACCAAGGCGATTCTAGTTTCATTTTTCAAGTTTTTATTATGACACAGCTGGGGATCTAACCCACGACCTTCCGCATGCCAGGTAGGCACTCTACCCCTAGACCACTACTGTGATTACCACTATTGTTACTGCTTATAATGTTGCTTTTGTTACTTTAACTATTATTTGAATTGTAGTCAATGTCTCTGATGAATAAGGATGTCCACAGAAACAAACAACTTGTATAAATGAAATTAAAAGTAAAGTATTGTGATTTTCACAGATTTATTTAAATGTTTGTACTTCTACTTGCAAGCATATTAATTCCATCATATATTTGCATACCTAAAAATATTTAAGAATAATATATAAAGTCTTCAAAATTATTTGTTCATCTTTTTAGGAAATAGACAAAATATAACAATATATTCATACTTGTATTGCATGTTAAACCCCATTTACAACACATTGCAGGTTATATAAAGCATCAAGTTGTATTGCTTTATTTAAATGAGGATGATGATTGTGATGATTTATACTGATGATAGATGATTTATGATGATGATAGTGGTGATTAATACTGATGATTGATGATGATGATGATGACTAAAGTGTTGACGATAAGGATAATGATGGTAAATGAGATGGTAGTAATGGGTAATGTTAATGATGACATCGAAGAGACTGAAGAATGAGATAAATCAAAAGATGAAGATGATGAATAATTGGTTGCTGGGCTGGATGTTGATGAAGATGTGATAATCCAGACTGGGATTATTTGGATTATAGGTCGTCTCATATGGATTTTCCAGAGTGTAATTAAAATGTGTGTTTTTTACAGTTACACAATGTCGGACCATTCTTCAGGATATTTATCTTCTTAATTAAATTGCTCTAATCTCTATATGAGATTGCAAACATACTAATTGACATTACTGTATTGACATTAACATAGTAGCAAAACAACAACTTTAACGGAACAGAACGTTCTTTTATTTTGGCTTAAGCATTACAAAATTTTTTCACCTTAAATAACATATTCAAATACATAATCAAAATTAGGCACATGCAAAAATGCATATTAATATTAGATACAAACATTTTAGAAAATATGGTAGTAATAGTAATATTTATGGCGGTAATAGTAATTAAAATGAGAGTGAATAACATGGCTGGTTGACTTGTTATTTACATTAGACTAATTATAATCACAAATCTTATCTTATTAACTGTTTGCATTAAGCATCTGTTCTCGCATTTTAAATGCGTTGATACAATATGATGCAAGTTTGTTTAAGACAGACTGTTTGTTTGACTGCAGAAGATAAATGAATTTGAACATACTAGGTTTATTGATATAATATTTTGGAATATATTATAATGAGGACAGATTAAAAAAAAAAAAATCATCTTCTATATCATTTTTTGTAACAAAGAACACATTTCATTTCATTTCTATCTAGGTTCCTGTGACGTCTGGTTTCTATGTACAAACTATGAGATGACAATCTTATTTTGGCAATAATGTGTCTATGTTTTTTGTTGTAGTCTGATATTTGGTAAGTATGTTTAATATTTCTGTACAAAGACAACGAAGTGTGGATTAAAATAGTTTCTTGCCAGTGATTTATATGAATATCTCTTAACCTATTCCTCAACAATGGTATGAACAAGTTTACAATAACTGATTCCGTACAGTGGGAATCTACCCATTTCTGAATAAAGATAAACTATTTGTAGACATTTTTACATTGAGCGTCCATCTACAGAATTTTCTATGCACCCTTTCCAGCTGTTCTGATTGATGGAAACCCCATATTTTGCAACCATAATTTAAGACAGATAGAACGTATGAGTCAGAAAGGTTAACCATTATATTAATAGGTATTTCATATGTTTTTGTTATACTAAGCAAGGTATTCATTGCCCACAAGGCTTTACGAGATAGAGCGCTCACGTTTTTAATAAATGACCCTCCACCTAGATAATTGAAACTGTTGACTATTTCAATTTCTGACCCGGAATTTGTCCATTTATCACTTTTACTTCACATCCCACCTTTTCAAAAAACAACAATCTTAGTTTTTTCTGTAGTAACTGTTAAATTCCATTTGTTGCATAGATATGTTTCTAGATTATCAAGTGATGCTTGTAATCCCGTTTTTGTTTCTGAACATAACACTGCATCATCAGCAATCATCAAAAGATAAATAGATAGCTGAAAGATAAATAAAGTCGCCTTTATTAAGCAGCCAAATCTTGAGCAGCCAGATTTGCTATTTCCCATTTCTAGGCTTTTAAAGCAAATAAACATTCTTAATACCGTCTATTGTTTTAATGCTTAACACTACTTAAGCACCATTGTATGTAACTAATATATTTAAATATTTGGTCACCTGACTAGACATGAATCGAGATGTCTTGCTTTGGAAATGAACATTATATACCATTAGGATTTCCTATGGGCATTATGTAACCTTTTGTTAATGTTTAGTACATTATACTGACACTGGACTAACCAGACCTTTATTTATATTTTAGATCTAATAACAAAATGGTCAGCCACTCTACAACACTACCATCCATGAAGATGAAATGCTGTGACTCTGCTGACCCCATCAAATGAGGGCACTGTCACAAAGTCAGTGCCATCTGAGATCCAATATTCACCAACATATAAATGCAAGAACATATACGAGTATCAGTAACATATTGTGACTTTGTCAACTTATAAAATGGGAAAAATTCCTACTCATTCCATAAGTACTGCCACACAATACAAACAATTTGTTTTTAACATTTTAAAGTAATTTATAACTGACAACATAACGCTTCACATGCAAACATGTATAACTCTTGTCTCCTGGTTTACTAGTGTAGCTCCGTCTTCCTGATTTCCTGTTATTGTATTTATATATACATATATCTTAGACATCTTATACATATGTTATAGGACAAGATACGAAACAACCATGTCCCAGAAGTCGACCATGTTACAGAAATTAACCATGTCCCAGACGTCATTCCAGAAGTTGATAATGTCCCAGTTGTCAACGGATACAATCCAGAAGTCAACAATTTCCTAGAAGTCATCCGTGTCCCAGAAGTCAACCATGGCCCAGAAGGCAGCCATATTACAGATGTCACCCATGTCCTAAAAGTCTGCCATGGCTCAGAAGTCCTCCATGTTCCAGAAGTCAACCATACCCAGATGTCAACCATGTCCCAAAAGTCTACGATGTGTCAGAAGTCATCCATGTCTAAGAAGTCTACCAAATCCCAGAACCAGATGTCAACCATGTCCCAGAAGTCATCCACATCCCAGAAGTCATCCATGTCCCAGAAGTCTACCAAATCCCAGAACCAGATGTCAACCATGTCCCAGATGTCAACCATGTCCCAGAAGTCATCCATGTCTAAGAAGTCATCCACATCCCAGAATTCTATCATGTCCCAGAAGTATCAAATTCTCACATCCATATATAGCAAGGTAAAGAAAGTTAAATTGCATTCCTTGAATATGATTAAGATGTTGAATGTTCTTAAATATCACATTTTGCTTCAATGCCTCAATAGGGTTTCTAGAAATAGTATTACTTCTTTATACTCTCTATGTCCATTTATGAAGGATCAATATGCCTCAGAGACGTAGCAACGCTTGTTGTTTTTTTTTATGTTGTTGATACATTCTATGGTTCCAAGTCTATCTATGTTTGGTTCTTAGAAACTGTTTTCAGATTAACAATTTGATTTGATTTGGATATTTAACCCATTGAGGGCTAACAGTAACAGATGGTCAGCTAACTTCCCCACTATTTCTTGAGATCCTGGAAGGTTAACCAGTACTAAAGCACACTCATCTCCACAAGTAACTGATAAATTTTTCACTTGAATATCTGTGAGAGATGAATGACAATGAGGTACAATGTCATTTATCAATCATAATGGAGACAGTGGCAAGGCGAGGAATTGAACTCATAATTCCTGGATTGATAGTCAGACATGCTCCCTACTGAGCTAACCAGACCTGGCTCAAATTAACGAAAAAATGTATATGTGCAAGTGGTTATTAATTCCGGGATGAAGGTCAAACCAGTATTGTGCATGCTTCATCAGAACTATACAATCACTCCTGATTTACTATATTAAAGTTTTAAACTGTATTTTAAATATTTTCGACAAACAATTTATACTTTATAGGACGGCATACAGTCACAAACCCAGAGCTGCATGTATACCATATGAAAATGTTATCCTTGACGGTTGTGGAAACTACCAATATGCAATAAGGCGTCGCCCAAGGACCTGTTTGTTGATCACAAATTCAGGTGAGAATTTCCATCTAATAATGAATCGTACACACAGTGACAGTAAATAATTAGACGACTGGACTGCTCTCTGTCTCAAACTTACAAAAGATTTTGTTTGTAAGGGTTTTGTTTTTTTCCAACAGTATTTCAGTTATTTAACGGCAGTCAACACATCTACTCGTCATTCTTGGGATCTGCTACTTGCTATAAATATTTAATGTTACATTGGTTATATGTGGTGGATAATCTGAACTATTACAAGTTTCATATATAATATAAGTATGTATGTTTGTGGTTTCTAGGTAAATACATTTATCATAAATATATGTATATCTAAAAAATAATAATAACATGTAAATGTAAGCCATTAAAATTTAAGTATATTTTCCAAACATATGTCTTTCGAAATGTTTTTTCAAATTTTTAACTTCTTTACGGTGTTGTTTTCCACTATCCAGGTGTGTGGTCCAAATGGAGTGACATCATTTCTAATATTTGGAGTACAAAAGACGTCTTCTATACACATATACAAGCCACTACTATTTGCAGACGGACATTTGTTTCCAACAAAATTACGTTTTGTTCATGAACACACTCGTATTGTTGCAACTGGATATACATCAAAGAGTCATCCCTCAGCCAGATGATGAATGTGTTGTTGTGTAATAATCGCCTTTATACTGCTTGCTAACTTTTGGATATATTTTACAATTTCACAAACAATCTTTGGAATCGACATTGTAGTCCACGCTCAGTGAAATGGCCAAGTTGGCAAAAGGATATGTTTTGGAAAAAAAATTACTGTGTTTTAATATTCATTTGCGCTTTACCAACAGATGTTCAAGAAGAGAACAGATGGAATGAATTTCAACATTGTACCCAACTGGACATGGAACGACGTCAACACTTTGACATAAATCGCGTTGTGAAGTACTGTTTCGAAAAAATTAATTATTAATATCGTATGTGATTATTATGTGTGTACCTTAACAATCAAATCCGATGGAAACATATCTGTAAGACTGTTACTATTAATATACATAATTATTTTAGTATCAGGGGCAGGTTTCACCAAACATTTCATGCTGAGATTTTTCTTACGTTGAGATCTGGCAAACTGGGGCCTGGTGTACTTACTATTATCAGGAATTCACTATAAACTGTTTAATTGGCATACACCATAAACTTCATTTGAATTTTCTTTAATGGTGTTTAAATGCAATTTTCAACACATTTCAGGTTATATATGGCATATCCAGTTTTATTGGTTGCGGAAGATGTGGGAAAGAATTATTTACGGAGGAAGACCTCAGAATAAATCTGAGTAGAATCACTGTCATTTCGCAACATCTTAATTTATCAGGAAATGGAACATTACAATTTCTTACTTTCAAAAGAGAAATGGTAATGGTGAAGGTCAAAAACGTTTTATACTAACATGTTTTTTATTTTTAAAAATGTGTGATTTGTTTTAATTTTTGATATTATACGAGTGGAATTCAGTATATTCTATCACTGGTCTTCGGTTATTTAAATTTTTCACAGGAACAGGATTTTTTCCAGGCCAACCCCCACACAGATACACACTTTTGAAGTCTTGCTGTCCATGACCTAAATGCCGCAAAGTAGTCTCCCCTTGGTATACTGTTCAGACACTGAAAAATTGCAGACCCAAGGGCACTTGTAGTAGCATAGCGTTTACCTGTGAACATTTTTTTAGCATGGGAAATAGGAAAAAGTCACAGGGGCTTAAGTCAGGGGAATAAAGGTGGTGTTGAACCTGAATAACCTTTTCAATTTCTTGTTCTAATAAAGATTATACAATCTAAACGCTTGGCCTTTTGGTCAAGTGTCAGCAAGTGGGGGATCCATCTAGCACAAAGCTTCTTTAATTTCAAACAGCTAGTCAGAATATGATGTACGGTGTCTCTGAGAGTGCCTATACTACAAGCTATCTTGGAAACAGTATACCGTCCATCTTCTTCTACCATAGCTCTAACACCACCAATGTTTTCTTTTGTTGCTGCAACGACAGACCTACCTGGGCGGTTATCTTCTTGTAGGCTATGCTGACCCCCATTAAATTTTTAAACCCAACGAAAAACTGTTCTTAATGTTATGGTAGAACTACCATGTATACGACACAATTCAGAATAAATCTCTTTTGGCGATAACTGCAAAGAAACTAGGGCTTTAATGTAAGCCCGTATTTCTCTTCAGATTTTATTATGATATTGAAATATAGCCATTGTGCTTGAGTGTGTATAATTCAACAATGAATATCTTGGTCAATTATAATTGAATTAAATTGAGAATTAGCAGGTGTGTTTTGAATAAACATCCCCAAAGAATTGCACAAGTTTTTTTATGTTCTTATGCAACATTGTTTCTACGGAAGGCCATTTGTGACAGAATTTATTGAATGCCCCTCGTATTGAGAAATAAGTGCTAACTAGTCACTCCACAACTGATCTGGAATGATATGATTTTTTGATGATTTTTTTTTTAAAGTTTTGATTTTGAATATTTCATTTTCCATCACAAAATCATCCAACAAAATATTTTCATATATGGGTACTCTTTTTTCAATATTTGCACTGGTTTCTCATTTTTTTCATTTTTACTGTGTTTGTATTTATTTATATTAGTATTTTCTGCTGTATAAATCAAGACAAGTTTGAAAATTAGTTGTCTCTTGTAACTCAGAATAGAATAACTTTTAAATACTTTAAGCTATTTGATTCTAAATAGTATCTGAGGATATTTATGATTGTTTAAAATGTAACATGTAATGTAATAATGAAGGGAAGATATTCTTCCAGAAAACAATAATGATCCTATCGCTTTCCCAACTTTTCTCAATGAGTTTTCATAGGGTTTTAGTGCGAGGATGAACATGTATGTATTATTAAAATGTGTGCTCTACATTGAAAATATATGTATTATTATGTATGTACTCTGTATTGAATGTTATTCTCTTTTTTTGTCTTTTTTTTTTAATGGGGTTTTAACACTATTTTCAACACATTTAAGGTTATATATGGCATATCCAGTTTTATTGGTGGAGGAAGACGTCAAAATGAACCTGAGTAGAACCGTCATCCTTCTGCAAGTAACTGCATGTTATTCAAAATATGTACTTTAAATTAAAATTGTATGTTATCTAAAATATGTACTCTAAACTGAAATTGTATGAATATTAAATATGTGTATTCTATAGAAAATGCACGTGTTATTAAATGTATGAAATCTATATTGAAGAATGAAAAGGTAAATTAAACAATTATACCATTTACTTTGTATTTAGTTTTGATTAAAATTCCATTAATAAGTGATTAAATGATGCTAGACACCACAACAGCATTTTCAACTTTTGTTACTGCAAGTAAATGTCACATAAATCTCACTTAAGATATTGTGTCCAGTCAATGTATACTCAAGTGTATAGTTATTCGGGGTTTTAAGTCGCTGGTTATTTAAAGTGGTCAATAAATGCAATGTGGTATCTAATTTTTTTTTAATGAAACATGTCCCCGGATCCCCTGGCAATGTTGGGATTGTGCCTCCTGTAAAATCAAACTTTGGTTACAGCCCTGGTTCTAACTCTGGTCGGCCTGGTGTCAGTATAATGTGATCAGGTGGGGTATCGTACCATGTGACAGTGTCTGCAGCATGATACTCCAGTGCGACAGCGCTTGGAATACTGTCTCAAGTAGGCACCATCACGAAACAACTGAATTTTTTTTGAAAGGTCCAAATGAAATAGATCTATAACAGATGTATCGAAACCTTTGTTCACATATATTTCTCAAAATTCTTTTGATGGCCTTTCAGTATGATCTATTGCTTTAAAAGTCGTAGGAAATCCAACAAAACGAGCTCTATTAAATGTGATTTCAGGAAATTTAAATTGATGTGCCTTAAGGCATGGTCGCCCTGTTGTGTATTAGCAATGCCTTGTGTATGTCTCTGGTTATAGAAAGACCCTGCTCAGGGCCACAGGGAAAAGTAACAAAATCCTCTCCATTTTGCATAGATCTAGAGCTTTTACTGTATATTACTGTACATAAAATCAAGGACATATTTGAGAGCACTTGGTCCAGTGGTAGAGCACCGAACCCATCTTGATAGGAGGGTCGTGGGATCGATCCTCCGGCTATGTGTGGTGTCCTCGAGCAAGACACTTTTTCCGCTAGATCTGTATGTAATTCCTTGGTAAGATAAAGAGGAATCTTTATTTTGTAACTTTTCCCGGTGCAGTATCTTAGGACATATTTCTATTCAATTCATTTATAAATGATATTTAATTACATCCATAAGAGTGGGTTATATAATTATGCAGACGACAAAACATTTAAAACAGTTGAACACGTTCATTTTTACAGCGTGTAAAAATAACGTTTCACCGGTAATGAGGAACAACAACATTTTTATTTCCGGAATTTAAATGATTTGCACATTTATATTTAACTGAGACTATGTTGTTATAAGTTACTGCTGCTTTGGAATTAATGGGTGACCACAAATGTGCAAATAACGACGTAGTCAATATCTTAAAAATAACAGCGGTGGGTGTTTCTCAATAAATTTATAACACATAATTCGGATGGTAGTTTTTTTTCGGATAATGGATTGTTTGCCTGTTGACATCTTTATGTCTTGATGCTACATGCAACATCACTTTAAATACTCATCAATTCATTTTGAGTATTGTTGAGGTCGAGTATATTCCAAAATAAATGACAAGTGGAATAAATATTTGATTCAATTTGATTGGGACAAGATGATCATCAAAATCTCGCAAAATTAACAAACGATAAGTTGCAGCAAGACACGTTTATTTCATAATTGTAAACTCTAGTCTTCATTCTTATTACATCCACATTTTCTGAACTCTCTCTGGAAGTCGATTCCGAATCGATTATCGATCATACTCCATATAAGCAAACCATCTGGTCAGAATCAACTATGGTTTCAACTTTGAATCATGATTTTTTCACATTGTTTTATTTTTTTTATATTTCAAAATGCCTGCTAATGACACTTTGGAGAGTGGTGGTTATTAAAAAGAATTACTTATGAAATATCATGCTGATTGGTTTACATTTATTTATGATTGTCAAACAGCAAAGTGTATGTACAGTCTTATTTGTTTCCTAACAATGGTTATGTTCTAGCAATGCATACAAACAGGCTGTTGGTTATAAATTATAAAGTGTCCAGTGATTGAGCTTTGATTTCACAATTTTTGAATAATTTTGCAGTGGAAACACCCTGTCAAACTGACATTTACAAATTGTTACTTGCCTGACTGCAACTTCAACTTGTAAATGCGAGTGGGCAAGTGGAATTTTACACCTCTGATTGTCATTTATTATTAATACCTGATAGGAGAGTTCAAAAAAAAAAATATATATATATATTCTCATATTCTTATTCCAAATATAAGCTCATTAAAACAAATTTATAGAAACAATATCCAAAATAACTTGGAATATGTCAACACATACCTTTAATTTTAAAACAATAAAGTTATAAGGAATCATACGATTTGAATCTTGTATCAGAACTCATTCATTTAATTATTTTTAAGATCGCACAAATTATTGAATATTGAAAGTGTTATTTTATTTGTATAAATGATTATGACCTAGACATATTGTACTCTAAAGATAAGATGAATATATAGATGTAACTATTATAAGATGTAAACAGGAAGTGCTATTATGGAGGCAAGTATATACATGTGGGATGAATCATTGATAGCAAGGACTCATTAATTAATAATTGACCATAAACATGGAAGGAGTACTTACATTATACAGAAGAAGATTGCATTATTTTTTTCAGCAATTACTGGTATGTTCCTCACAGATTTGTCTATTTTTTCATTATAGAGGCCTATGCAACTGAAACAATGACGGCAATTAAGCATACGTTGCAGAAGGACGTGTTTCTGCCGAATGATGAGAGACTTGTAGGATTGGTTAACGTCACTCAGGCAGGCAAAAAGAAGAAGAGCAGTAAAAGCAGTTTTCTTTGTGCAGCTTGTAAGTTTGGTATAGAAAGATGAAAATATTATGAATGATAGTTATTGCTTAAAACATGACAACGATGACTATTTGCCTGCATGTTCTATACTTTAATGATGACCTTACCATTGAGTTGTTGTTTTTGTAATGGTTTCAACAATTTTCATTGGTATCAATAGAGTGTCTACTTGAAACAGTATTCTGACCACTGCCCCACTGGAGTATCATGCCGCAGATACATGGCAGGGCTCGAATTTAAGCACTCGCCACTCGCAAAATGCGAGCTGTATTTTGAAAATGCGAGTTGAAATTACTTAAGCTGGCATTTTTTTGCGAGTGGATTTCAAGTTGAGAAAATTACTTATTTTATTCATTTTATTGATTTTTGAAAATAATCAAGTATTATCCTGGTAAAAATAACGAGTTCTTGTCAATTTTACCAAATTTCTTTTGCTTCTCGCGCCAAATTACCCCCTAGCAGCACGATTGTCAATGACATGTATTAAATATTTATATATGTGTAGACTGCGTCAAATTGTTTTTGATCTCAAGTTCATTCTGCAAAAAGGAAGTAAAGTTAAAACCCGTCAACAACATAATGAGTAGACTGCGTCTAGTTTGATCGATCGCGCACTCACTCTATAAAATAAAAGTAAAGTTGAAACCCGTCAAATTTATTGTTTACATATTTTGTCAGCTGTTAAAGTGGCAGATAAAATAACATCTTTTTTTCCATTGAACCGACGAATGGAAGTTAGTCCCAACAAGAAAAAAGTGAAATAATCCTTCCGTTAATACTGTAATGAAATGGGAGCGACAGCTCAATATCACACAGGGCTATACACTTGACAATGACAAAATGGTGTGTCAATTGTAGAAACCACCGCGATCGACAGATCATCCATAATAATTAAACTATATTACTATGATATCACAACATTTACACATGTTAAACAATCGTCCTTGGCTAGATCTAGATCTTATTTTAAAACGAAAGGCCATTGGCTATATTAATTCTATAAATAGAAATGTGTGTATGTCACAATCTCAGCCTCTCTGTACACTTGTTATTGTTGAATCCATGATTCATATTTTGGTTTAGTTAAAAGTGTTTATTTATGATATATCATTGTATGCATTTATTTATGGTAGTATAATAAATAACAAGGACAATTTTATTTTTTTAAATATTTTGTTTTGTAAAGTACTGCTTTGAATTGTACCTTAACATATATAATAACCTTGATACCATTGTCTATAAATAAAAAAAAGCTAATAATGCATATTAAATAACACGCAGGCTTTGAAACAATTAATTTTGGGTTTATTTAGACATTTAGGACTACAAGTTTCTGCAAAAATTGGTTTGGCTAGTTGGTTTCAAATTTGGCCAGTTGAAATTTTAGGCACTGGCCAAAATTGCCAGTGTACAAAAAAGTTAAATTCTAGCCCTGCATGGTATGAAACCCCAGGTCACCCAGTTATATTTTACTGACATCAGGCCAACCAGACCTTGAACTACCCTCTTAATGCTCAGCACCAAGCAAGGCAGCTTCTTATAACATTTTTCAAGTCTTTGGTATGACTCAGTCGGGGGCGGAAGCCACGACCACCCGCATGCAAGGCATAAGCTTTACCAATAGACTACCGCTTTTGTGTATCCTGGTGTTGCCTCTATCTAAATTGAATTTTAGTTTAACTATGATGTAATTTACTATCTGTTTCCATCTATATTGTGCACTTCTTGCATAAGCTAAACTGATTTTGGCCATAGGCTTTCTTTAATAGAAAAATAATGACTAATTTCTATTTTTATAGTCATAGAAAATATTTTTAAAAGGATCATACAGGTAAGCACATAGCAGTACCCTTGAACTTAAAATGTATGATAGAGTTGGTGATAGAGTGTACCTCAGTACTTGTTCTACCCGGGAAGCTGACTCGAGTATATCATATATACGTATAAAAGTTCTGAGCTTTCTATGCAATCAAGCCAAAAAAAAAAAAGTCAGTATAAACTAAAAGTCTGTGGTATGAGATATCAGTCATTCACACCCAGAATAACCCTCTTTATGGACACAATATTTGTACAATCATGTAGTTATGGGTATGCAGTTTGATTTACTCTAAAGTTGATTGAACTATGGAGTTCAACATTAAAATAGACAATATGGCTGCTTAGTCTGCTTTAGTAAAGGTGCCAGCTATCATATACCTGATGAGTTGATTTGTTTCTATGGCAGTGAGTACTGGGGTGGAAGGCACATCACAAGTGCATGTGTACCAAGTGAAGAAGGCAGACAGAGGAGAGGTGTACAAGAAGAAACTGACCTGGATACTGAGAGAGATGAAGCTAGTAGATGGCCGTGATGAAGTTAAGGTATCTTTTCATCTGTTAAAAATTATAAATTACATCTTTTCACAATATTATATATGGAGAAAATAGGGAAAATTTAATGTTCATGGTTTTCTACCAACAGAGCTGCATTAGCTTGAGGGTGGTTATCTTTCAATATTCCTGCTCATTGGAAGTGAAGACCATAATGAATTAATTGCTAAATTATCATTCTCACTCGCAGCCTAATTTTCATGTCATCCTGACCCTTTTTATTTCCATTTCCATTTAAAAAAATAATAATTTCGAAATAAAAAATAAAATCTTCCCCCTCTCCCCCTTTTTTAGAAAAATTTGGATGATAATTTGGCAATTAATTTATAATGGCCTTAACTCTTTACTCCATATGCATTTTAACTGGACTCTTCCAAACTCAAAAGCCACACATAGTCAATTTCCATGAATCAGTACATTTTACCTATTTATTCTGATAGAGCAGAAAACAGTGCAGAACCTGTTCTAATTGCTCAGAACTGATTCTACACTGATTTCAAAAGTCTTCTATATAAGAGGTGTTCAAAGGTGTCCATATGAAGTAAAGGGTTAACTGATTCTTTTAAGTGCACAAATGAACAATATGGGACTAAATGGTTTACGACCATGGGAAAGTTATATGATACCAACAGGGAAATACATTCTAGAGTCATTTACAAACAAAATAAAAATACATAATGAAATACAGAAGGAACCTCTAGAATGCAGATTCCTGCAAACCATCAGAATTTCAGCATATTTAATTTTCAATTTGATGTCTTTAATGACAAGTAAGAAAGTATTTTGCCATTGCTCTGGATACTTGTACTTAATGATTAATAATAATTATATAGCGGCTGTGCATCACAGGATGCATTTTCCTTGTGATAAATTACCAGACATGTGTTTCTTGTGAAGCTGTGTCGGTTATAATGATTGTGGAAGTGGTAATGATTGTGGTGGTTATAATGATTGTGGTGGTTGTAATGATTTTGGTGGTTGTAATGATTTTGGTGGTTAAAATGATTGTGGTAGTGGTAATGATTGTGGTGGTTGTAATGACTGTGGTGGTTATACTGATTGTGGTGGTTGTAATGATTGGTGGTTGTAATGATTGTGGTGGTTGTAATGATTGTGGTGGTTATAATGATTGTGGTAGTGGTAATGATTGTGGTGGTTATAATGATTGTGGTGGTTGTAATGATTGGTGGTTGTAATGATTGTGGTGGTTGTAATGATTGTGGTGGTTATAATGATTGTGGTAGTGGTAATGATTGTGGTGGTTGTAATGATTGTGGTGGTAATAATGATTGTGATGGTTATAATGATTGTGATGGTTATAATGATTGTGATGGTTATAATGATTGTGGTGGTTGTAATGATTGTGGTGGTAATAATGATTGTGATGGTTATAATGATTGTGATGGTTATAATGATTGCTTATGTCCCATGTTGCAGGAGACGGCAGAATTTGACCTGCAGTTTGAGAAAGTGTACAAATGGACAGCCAGCAGTGTTGAGGATAAGGAGGCTTTCATATCATGTCTATGGAAGGTACATTCATTGTTCTTATAAATTTAAAGTACAGCACAGATACATCAAGTACATTTGTCCTTGAGATTTTAAGACATAATTTGAAGGATAGATCATTTATAAATCTTCAGATCTCCATCACATATCATTTTGTCAGAGATGCAGACATACAAATGAAGAAATGTTTTTTGCTTACAGTTACTGTTTTGGATGCCATTTTTAAACAAAGATATAAGAAATATGTCTTTGAATATTCTACACTCGTATATTGTTTACTTCTTCATCTTTCTATGATGTGTAGTTTATTATTTAATGCTTTTGTTCAAACTAATACACTACCATTTTTGTTAAAAGTAATATTTTGTGAAAATTATAATATTTTTCATATTCTTGATTTGGAAGAAAATTATAGATTAATTGATGATTGAAATGGTCAACTGTTTTTTATAAGTTTTCGATTGGTACCAAAATTATTAAATTTGGACTAAAATTCACAATGTTATTAATTAAATACTAAAGGTAATAAAGTTGCCACTCGAAATTTCAGCCATGTATGTTGGATTGATATTAATCTGCTGATCTTTGTAATTAAGTCATTGCTATAACATGTTAAATAGAATTCATAATAAACTCATCTTGTAGCCAAATAATGACTTCAGTTCACTTCTATTATGATATTTTGTTTCAGCTATCTCAAAGACACCTGATACAAAAACCAGAGTTTGTAAATGTGCCAGCAAGATTATTAGAAGGTAATTGTGATTTATATTCTGTAGTCTGCCAGCAAGCGTATTCTTACTTATTTGGTTTGTTACTGACCCCTACAGAAATATGTGGGGTAGATTTGGACCTCATTTATGAGTAAGGTTTTATATTAACACCATGCATTGCTAGGAAGCATGTAAACATTAACAGTTTCAAAATGCATGGTTTTAAATTTTTATAAGTAAACAACTTTTATGTCACACTATTTGATGTGCATTAAATATCAAGTATATTTTTATGCAACAGTAATGTTGCATTGATATACATGTATTTATGTTGCATTGATATATTTATGTTGCATTGATATATTTATGTTGCTTTGATATATTTATGTTCTCTAAATAACATCATATCTGCTGTTTCAGAGTCATTTTATTAAGAGGATTTTGCTTGAATTCAAAGCAGATGACAGTATAAAAAACACAGTTTCTTGCTTTTGTACGTTAATTTTTACTTGTCGTTACTTGATACAAAACAAATCTTACAGCTCAATAAAAATATGCAGCAGTGAAAACTGCACTATTTTGTTATGTATGGGAAGCTGCACTGAGTGAAGTGGTAAACAGATCAACTTTATTGTGAGGCCCATTTCCAGTTTTTAAATAGAAGTTGAATAAATGGAATAATAGTCATTTGCATTATCAAAGCGCAGAACTATATTGAAATCTTTTAAATAGTAGGAAATGCTGTTTAACGACATTTTAATTTGCCTGCCCTCCATGAAAATCTTCTGACTTTCTATAGAAAAATAGGAGGTCACCATGTGACTACTGTCATCCAATGAAAAGGCAGGACAGTTGTTGGAGGTGAAATAATTTTCATTTAAACTCCACTGCAGTCGCATTATATAATCATCTGTTATGATGTGAAACTGATTATAACACGTTTTTTTCTGGGATAATCAAATTTAAGTTTTTGTTTCCAACCATTTTTTTTTCCAAATGTGATCACATGTTTGTGTCAGTTGCACCTAAATAATGTTTTCACAAGAGTTAAGATACTGTGGGATTTTCTCTGGAAGAGTATTAATCATGTGTTGATCACATGACTATAAAGCATGTGTAAAGATGATAGAAACAAATGTCAATTTTGAAACATGAAAGATATCAGCATATTAATGACTTATTTTCAGAAATAATCAAACCTACAACTCAGGGTCAGAGTTCACAAGAGGGTGTTGCTATAGAAACAGAACTTGAAGATTACCAGGCATTGTCTGGGAAGGAGGAAAGTGACATTGAGTCACTGATGGACAACTGCTCGGCAGCCATTAGCAACGCAGAAAACTTTGCTGAACAGCTGTCCAAGCAATTGTCTGTATTAGATGGGGTAGGTATTTTATAAGCAGCAGCTGATGACACTAAATAAGCCAAATGTCAAATCCATCAGGTCAGGAAGGTTGAGGTCCTTCATGGGGTATTAAAACTGTATAGATTGACTTTAGTTGAACAAGGAGAGAGAACATGTAGTAGATAGTATTTCAAAAAATAATTCAACATTTCCATAGCTCTTAAAGTTTTGTGCATCAGTAATTCTCATACTCTAAAACCTTCCATTATAAATAACAACATAAATGTATATAACTGTTCTTATGAACACAAATCTTCATCACTTCATCACTTGTTGATATACAATTTCATTTGATTTAAGCCCGTGTGGTTCCGGCTAAGAATAGACTCACTGCTGATCTCTGCAGAGGGGTAGGAATCCTTTGACTGGGTGTCATGTTCATTTTATCATTTTTTGTCAATTCACTATTGTGGTTAAATTATTAACCCCTGTGTGGTTCCAGGGAGCCATGAGTGATGGCAAGAATAGGATCACTGTGGCTTATGCATGTCATAAGAAGCGACAAATTGAGTAATACGATATAATTTGCTGAAACTCTGCAATTCTGCAGGTATCAAGGTTCTAGGTTCATTCTGCATATTCATTTGTTGATGTATTTTTTTTAATCTGTTTGTTAATTTGTTGTATTTGTACATGTAGAGTGAACCTGGAATCTTCCTTCCTGTTGGCGTCGAATAACCTATAATGTGTTGGTATGCCGTAAAACCCTATTCATTCATTCATTTGATTTAGAAGCATAAATGTTTATGATTTGGGGCTATTTGTCCCAGGGTGTTTCAAGTGATTTGTTTGATTGGTCCTTGTAGTGATGATGGGCTCTTTTAGTTGATATACTGAATATTAAATAAGCCTTACGTGTTGATAGACTAGTTTAAGTAACCTATTGCTGTTGACAGATTGGTTTAAATCACAGGCAATGGCCACTAACTGTTATAATCCACAGTAATTTTCAGTAGATTCTTGAAAATAAGAACCATTACCTGGATTTGAATATTCCTTACTTGTTTTTGTATAGAAGATCTTACATGAGTGCTTATTTATTAATGAATTTATTAAACCTATTTGGCAAAAATATATTTTGGGAGGCTTTGCTTAGCATTATATACTTTTTGCCAACGAGTTCTGAAACATTGAATAATAAATGAGCATGAATTTAAGATTATTTTTATCATTTATAACTCAGAGAAAATGGTACATTTACCATTTATTTAACAGATCACCTGTACAAGGGACACGAATAAATGGGGCATATTAGTTACTGTTGTATGACATTACGTCTCAAAATGATGTCATTTCATCATGACAAAACACATCATTGATATACTTAAGTGAGGCCGAAAGTGGTTTAGCATTTTATTAATGAGAGCCGAGTTATATGCGAAACAGAGAGTGTTGAATTAGAAGTGATATTACACTAGGTTAATATAAAAATACTTCATGGGTTAATTACACTCCTTCACCATAATTATGTTACAAAACTTGTTACTGAGATGTACAGTTGTCATGTTTTGTTCTGTAGGCCAATATCCACTCAATCATGGGCAGTGAGGACCAGGTACTGAACCTGATGAGGTTGCTAGATGACGGCATACAACAGGCAGAAAACATAGAGAGTAAACTGGATTCCTATGATAAAATACTACAGGTATGTGCAGCACAGTCAATGTAGCCAAATATCTTAAGTTAACATTAAACAATTTTACTAATCTTTCTTTATGGTAGTATTCATAAGATAACGCCCATGTACTGAATCAATACCAAGATTATCTGAAGTTGTCTAACAATAACCACTTCTGCAAATTTATTTATGTATACATTTACCAGGGTGTAAATAGCTACCATATATATGTATATATTTATCAAGGTGTGAATAGCTACCATATATATGTATACATTTACCAGGGTGAAAATAGCTACCATATATATATATATACATTTACCAGGGTGAAAATAGCTACCATATATATATATATATACATTTACCAGGGTGAAAATAGCTACCATATATATATATATATACATTTACCAGGGTGAAAATAGCTACCATATAAATATATACACATTTACCAGGGTGTAAATAGCTACCATATATATGTATATATTTATCTGTTTGAAAATATTTACCATATATATGTATACATTTACCAGAGTGTAAATAGCTACCATGTATATGTATATATTTATCTGTTTGAAAATATTTACCATATATATGTATACATTTACCAGGGTGTAAATAGCTACTGTATATATGTATACATTTACCAGGGTGTAAATAGCTACTTTATATATTTATACATTTACCAGGGTGTAAAAAACTACCATATATATATGTATACATTTACCAGGGTGTAAATAGCTACCGTATATATGTATACATTTACCAGAGTGTAAATAGCTACCATGTATATGTATACATTTACCAGGGTGTAAATAGCTACTGTATATATGTATACATTTACCAGGGTGTAAATAGCTACTTTATATATTTATACATTTACCAGAGTGTGAAAAGCTACCATATATATGTATACATTTACCAGGGTGTAAATAGCTACTGTATATATGTATACATTTACCAGGGTGTAAATAGCTACCATGTATATGTATACATTTACCAGGGTGTAAATAGCTACTGTATATATGTATACATTTACCAGGGTGTAAATAGCTACTTTATATATTTATACATTTACCAGAGTGTGAAAAGCTACCATATATATATGTATACATTTACCAGGGTGTAAATAGCTACCGTATATATGTATACATTTACCAGAGTGTAAATAGCTACCATATATGCGAGGGGGGATCAGAAAGTTTGTAGACTTTTGCCATAACTTTTTATTTATCATTGTACTCTAATAATTCTCGGGGAGCCTGTGCCGCTATATATTTGCAGTAATTTAAAAAAAAAATGGATAACTTTTCATCATTAGTTTATATTCTATAGTAATAATGGAAACGTTGATTTACGTAGTCGGGGCAGTTTTTGCTTGTTTCCTACCTTTACTATTCAAACAAGCATAGCGTTGCCAAAACGCATTTTATATTTAAATAAAAAATACCAATGTGTGCTGTATTGTATATTTGTTTATATCCTTTAAAAAAATGACACCAGTTATGCGCATCTCAAAATGATGTCAATATTATGATGTTACGGTATGCCATCTTGTTTGAAACAAAATGACGTCGGGGCACTTGAAAATGGATAAGCACTCAGCATACCGCAGTTCCGTAAAGTTCTGCTCCATGTTAAGTAATACACCTGTTCAATCAGAGAAACAAACTATGTACAGTGAGTTTAATGTTTTAAGGTCTCTAGTGTTTAAATGTCACAAAAATAATGTTTTTGAGATGGCCGGGAATCAGTCATTAAAAAAGAGCAAATGGGAAGTTGATTTGAAGACATATTGGAATCAAAGCATGTTTTACAGAATTTTGAGTCTAGTATACCATCTTGAGATTTCGTTAACATATTCATTCAATGGTGTAAATGGTGGCAAAAACGTACAAACCGTAAATGAGAGTATTTTGAGAAGGAGTGACTCAGTAAATTTGATACAAAAGCACCTGTTTAAAATATTGACGTCAGTTTTTGTTGAATACAACGTCATCATTTTGCCCCGACATAACTAACTGCTATCCTTTGACAAGCGCCTTAATTTTTTAATAGTTGACGTATCATGCTTAAATTTTCAAAATATGTCCCATATACATTTATTTTAAATAAAATAACACTATTGTGCATTGTATAATTGATATAAATAACTTATGGCAAAAGTCTACAAACTTTCTGATCCCCACTCGTATGTATACATTTACCTGGGTGTAAATAGCTACCATATATATGTATACATTTACCAGAGTGTAAATAGCTACTATATATATGTATACATTTACCAGGGTGTAAATAGCTACCGTATTTATGTATACATTTACCAGGGTGTAAATAGCTACCGTATTTATGTATACATTTACCAGAGTGTAAATAGCTACTATATATATGTATACATTTACCAGGGTGTAAATAGCTACCGTATTTATGTATACATTTACCAGAGTGTAAATAACTACCAATAAGGATAATATCCTGCACAACATATTACATTTTAGGTTTTTGCTAGACTTCTGTTTCACCAATATTTTCTTAAGTTTAATTAAAATACTTAAAAACTTGAATGAGTTCTGGTTGTTTATATATTCTTTAATTATTGTCTGTGAAACTATACTGGAACCAGTCTAAAATATCATGATAACTTGGGTGTTTTTCTTAAATTTTAAGTTTTAAAGTATTTAAGTATATACTTGAATATGTTGACAAATCAAAAGCCAGGATGGTATTGAGTGTAGTATTAGTTTTATTTCATTGACTGTCCTGGTTTTCGAAACATTCCATTATCATTCAGAAGTGATGCAAATACATGTAATTGGGTCGGATTTACTTGCAATCTGACTTGGGTAAGTTCCAACTTGCTTGTTTTACTTCGATTGTGTAACAAGTTGTTACAACTTATACAAATCACGCTCAAAATCTTCACGGGTAGAACCAGTACTTAGCATATACAAAATAAGTGTCTTGCTCAAGGACACCACACATAGCTGTGAGGGAGGATCAAACCAATGACCCTCCGATCATGGGTTCGGTGCTCTACCACTCGACCACGTGCACCAAATGTTTGCAAATGGAATCGTTACCTAACATTGATTGTCAAATTGAACAGTGTGCTAAGAGAACTATTATATGATGTCTTCAATTTGATACAAACTCTTGAATTGAACAGCATTTATAGATATTTTTATTTAGAAATAGGTAATTAACCAACTACTTTAAGCCAGTTATGTTTAATATTATTGATTAACTTTATTATAAATTAACTCTATTGTATAAGCCTTGTCATTGAGGAAATTGCTGACATTATATGACACAAACTAGACTTATATGAACCAATATGAAAAAAACAAGGTCAATATGAATTAGAACTGGGCCAATATGAACTGGAACTGGGCCAATATGAACTGGAACTGAGTCAGTATGAACTAAAACTGGACCGATATGAACTAGAGTTGGGCCAATTTGAACTGAAACTGGGTCAATATGAATTGGAACTGGGTCAATATGAACTAGAACTGGGCCAATATGAACTGGAAATGGGTCAATATGAACTAGAACTGGGCTAATATGAACTAGAACTGGGCCAATATGATCTGGAACAGGGTCAATATGAACTAGAACTGGGCCAATATGAACCAGACTTGGCCAATATGTAAAAACAAGGTCAGTATGCACTGGAACTTGGTCAATATGACTACTTCCTGTTGATTAAACCTATAGGCTTCTTTAAATCAACTTGTGATTAAAAAGAAAACAGTTACGTTGAGATGTACTCCATTGATGGTATTGATACCTATTATAAATATTCTATGAATATTCCATCAAATCAAAAATAGAAAACCTACTTATCTGTCCTATTTTATTGTTTAAACTTCAATATATAAGCCACTTGAAAATGAGCATGGTTATAATAAGCAGTTAATTAATAACATTGTAATGACGTCATTTTATCTTGGCCCTGTTATTGGTCCTAGTAAAGTCTTATTGACGCATGACTTTAGGCAATATGACTATCACTGGACCAATAAAAGACCAATATGAAATCACTTGATTATATTATGAACATTATAATATAAGTTATAAATTATTAAGTGATTTAAAATTGGTCAAGTTAATAGTCCAAGGATTGTCATATTGGCCCAAGACTTTACTTGCAAATATTTATGATAAAAACATGTACGTTCTTTATGTTTGATAAGTCGGTGAAGGAACAGATGGAGGTGATGAAGGACAAGGACACCCTGATATCTGTCCGCAATGTTAACCATCAGAAGCTTCTGGAGGAAATAGAAAGCCTTGTGGTATGTTATATATATATATATATTTTATCTGTGCACACACTGTAGCAAGAAATTGTAACATTCACAAACATTCAGTTATAACGTCATTGGTCAATGACCTAATGTTATTTTTTATTGTGTTGTTTGTTTCAGCATTTGGTAAAATCTTTCTTAACCCCAACCTCAAAATAATAATATCCCCCTCGTAGACCTGAAATGAGAATCATGTAATTCAAAGGACCCAGTTGCTTTTTGAGAGGATGTTCAACCCTCGCCACAAATACAACTGTTAACTCTGGATGTTCAACCCTCACCTCAGATATAACTGTTAACTCTGGACGTTCAACCCTCACCACAAATACAACTGTTAACTCTGGACGTTCAACCCTCACCACAAATACAACTGTTAACTCTGGACGTTCAACCCTCACCACAAATACAACTGTTAACTCTGATTGTTCAACCCTCACCACAAATACAACTGTAAACTCTGGATGTTCAACCCTCACCACAAATACAACTGTTAACTCTGGATGTCCAACCCTCACAACAAATACAGCTGTTAACTCTGGACATTCAACCCTCACCACAAATACAACTGTTAACTCCGGACGTTCAACCCTCACCACAAATACAACTGTTAACTCTACCAAAAGCTTTGAAAATGTTTTTATATATATGTAGTCTTAGAGACAGATCCGAGTGATGTGACTGGTTGAGGTATCGTATCATGTGTCTTGTGACATGATATTTCAGTTAGGCAGTATTTACAATACTGTTTCAAGCAATCGCGGTTGTAATATGACTGAAAGGTTGTTTGACACCAAACACAATACAATACAAAATCCAGCTGCTGTCATTAAACTAAATATTGAATGAGGCCGTATGACAGAATATATGTGTCTTTCAGAATTAAAGGTAAAAATATGTTGAATATGGCTGTTCGATAAATTTGACCTCTCACAAAGACATCTCTGCCCAGCTTTGTAAGAGTTTCCAGTTGTTAGTCATTTGATTTCATTTTTTTCCAAACATCTGATATCACAATATTGTCATCACCATGCCACACCAGTGAGAGTGATTCATATTAGCCAGATGTAGAAATTAATCTGTAACTTATGGAAAGTAGATGAAATTACCATGATATATCCTTTTTAGTTCATACTAATTGATGTATAGCTCAGTTTTATACTAATTGATATATTTGCTCGACTATGAAGAAAGCTCAAACTTACATGAAGTGCTGTCAAATCTGCTTCCAGGGTAGTACCAGTACTGAGTACTAGCTGGCAAACTGTTTTTATATTCCAGAATCAGCTGGATTTGGACAGTAAATACACCAAGTCATTATTGGAGGGAGATCTGTCCACACCTAATGGTATCCTCGACTGCACAGCAGCTGCCCACCAGCTACAGAGGTGTGTCAGGGCAGACATTCATCCAGGTAATTAAACCATTCTATTTCATCAATAGTCAATGTATATGAACTGTTAACAGTTCTATTTTATCAATAATCAATATATATTGTAAACCATTCTATTTTATCAACAATTGATAAACTGTAAACCATTCTATTTTATCAACTATTGATAAACTGTTAACCATTCTATTTTATCAGCTTACGACATATACTGTAAACCATTCTATTTTATCAGCTATCGACATATACATGTACTGTAAATCATTCTATTTTATCAGCTATCGACATATATTGTAAACCATTCTATTTTATCAACAATAAATAAACTGTAAACCATTCTATTTTATCAGCTATCGACATATACTGTAAATCATTCTATTTTATCAGCTATCGACATATACTGTAAATCATTCTATTTTATCAGCTATCGACATATACTGTAAACCATTCTATTTTATCAGTTATCGACATATACATGTACTGTAAATCATTCTATTTTATCAGCTATCGACATATATTGTAAACCATTCTATTTTATCAACAATAAATAAACTGTAAACCATTCTATTTTATCAGCTATCGACATATACTGTAAATCATTCTATTTTATCAGCTATCGACATATACTGTAAATCATTCTATTTTATCAGCTATCGACATATACTGTAAACCATTCTATTTTATCAACAATTAATAAACTGTAAACCATTCTATTTTATCAGCTTTCGACATATACTGTAAACCATTCTATTTTATCAGCTATCGACATATACTGTAAACCATTATTTTATCAGCTTTCGACATATACTGTAAACCATTCTATTTTATCAGCTATCGACATATACTGTAAACCATTCTATTTTATCAGCTATTGACATATACTGTAAACCATTCTATTTTATCTATAATAAACCAGTCTAAATATATAGAACCTGATATCTCCTGAATCAGGTCTATTACCACCCACTGAAAAAAGCAAGGAATTCTATACCAGTCCAACAATTCATAACAATTGAACGCTTACTAAATTATGATGTCAAACTTTCTCTGAAGCAACTGACCAATCAACATGCTCAAATGTGCTACTATTTAATGGACCCAATCGAAAGAGCTTGGTCCTATCTCCAGACTATCAATAAACATATACTGTAGACCATTCTGTTTTATTAGCATACTGTAAACTATTAGTCTATAGCAGAACCTGATATCTCCCGAATCAGGTCTATTAACATCCAATGAACAAGCAGGGAATTCTGTTCCTGTCCCACAATTCATGGCAATTGAACACATACTAAACTGTGATATCATTCAAACTTTTCCTGAATCAACTGACCAATCAACGTGCTCAAATGTGACTCTCCAAACATTGCTATTTAATGGTCCCAATCGGGAGAGCTGGGTTTGTTCTGTAGACTAGTAAACCATTATTATGGTATATTATTACCATACTGTAAACCATTCTATTTTATTAGCAAACTGTTAACCATTAGTGACATAGTAAACCATTCTATTTCAGCCCTACAGAAGATGTCTGCAGTAGAAGAACAAATAAAGAAGTTCAATAAGTTGTCCACCAGCTTCTCCAAGAGGTTAGCCCACCATCTCAACAACCTGTTCATACACCAGGTACTGCATATATCTAACTAATGATAAAGTTGTCTCTCAGTATATTTTGTGCAGTTTTATTTTACATACTTTTTCCTAACTACAAATTGTATTAAGATGCCAGATGAACTGTTTTTATCAGGCAGAAATTAATATCAGGCAATGCATATAGATACAGTGTCGTCTACTGACCATTTACCTGTCACTACGGAGGTTAAAGTGTTGCTGGGTCTAAAGAACTTTATGTAAGAATGTTTGCCAGTGACTTGCAGAAGGACGGTGGTTTCACCCAAGATTCATTCTGCAATCTTTCTCCACCAATGAAACTGTATATGGCATATATGTCGTGTTGAAAATGACGTTGCACCCCATAAAAAATAAAAGAATAAAAAGAATATTGTATTGGTCAGCAGTTTCTCAAGAAAAAAATCTTAAAAGTTTTTTCCAAGGACTATGAAATACCGAATTCCAGTTTATACATGTATCATATAGAACAGTTATTGACTTTATCTTTATATTTTTAGGGAAGAGAAAATATTGCCATATAATATAATAACATACATAATTTTTTTCCATCATAAAATACACCTGTGCAATACACAGTGTGCATTATGCAAAACAAGATTTAAATGGTTTAAACAATATGTAAATATAGGTAGGGTAATGAGATGGGAGAGACGCTGAGTCGACATTCTGCGGACCTCAAGTTGCCTCCACACCACTCCAGTCACCGTGACCTCACTCCCTACACTGACCTGATGATCTGGCTAAAAAACTCCGACCTCGTCAGTTTTAAGGAACTTGCAAAGGTAACAAGTTTGGTGTTGTTTCATTCATATTTAATACTTGTATGGGTCAGAGTTATATTCTGTGAACATCTGCAACAGTAATATGTTTCCTTATTTTTTCTTGATGAAAAGCTTTCAATAATATAACATAACAACAAAATAAGCATGCTTCGTAATTAATAAAACATTTGTTTGGAACCCCTGGATGGGCCCCTCTAAATTCACCGGTGCTTGTAACCTATATACAATGATTTTTACATACCGGGTATTTTGCATTGATTTATAAACAAGCTTTACTGGTGGTACATGTCCCCAGTCTTGATGACACTGATGATAGTCTAAGAAAAGTTTAATCAACTGATATGAAACATGATTTAATACAGCAGAAATTGAAATGAAGTGGGTTGTCAATTAAACAAGTCAGTTATCCAATTAGCGATCAATATGGGTTGATATAGAGTGATTGTCAGTCTTGCATCAGGTCCATTGTGTGTCCATGACCATGTGTGAAGTGTTACATACATACCTGGTAACTATGTATAGAGTGGTTTTCATTATTTGACTTCAGGTTTACACACAGAATCTGTCCAAACTGTATACCAGAGAAATGCAAGAGTTTATGGAGTGTGCCAAACAGACCATTAGCGGAAAAGGGGATAGAGCCAAACTGAGTGAGTATAACTCTGCTATTCATGTGCCCTTAAAACTGTATGAACAGAATTTATAATAATTGTTTGATGTTCATGTTCACTCATATATTATAAAATGTAAGTGAAGTTTTTTAGTTTTGTTCATGACGAAACGGAAACATTATTATTCATAAATTAACATTTTGTGTTGTACCCACATGTTAATTCATCTTAATTATTGTAATTATATTTTGTTTCAGATTTAAATTCTGGTAGTAGTGCCAAACTGTCAGGATCCTCTGCTAGCCTCAGTGCAGCTCTTGATGCCCGGGGTAGGGCGGGGTCGGTCCATAGTGTGGACTCCATATCTATTCACCGTGGATCTGACTCAGATCTGGCCATGAGACACCTCTTTGACCAGGTACATGTAATATAGTTTAACTTTGTAAAATGATGGTAAATGTACTAAATAACCGTGACTTGACATGTAACATGATTAAACATACTAAATAATCAGGACTTGACATATAGCATGATGGTAAACGTACTAAATAATTTTGACTTGACATGTAAAATGATGGTAAATGTACTAAATAATCGTGACTTGACATGTAACATGATGGTAAACGTACTAAATAAACATGACTTGACATGTAACATGATGGTAAATGTACTAAATAATCATGATTTGACATGTAACATGATGGTAAACATACTAAATAATTGTGACTTGACATGTAACATGATGGTAAACATACTAAATAATTGTGACTTGACATGTAACATGATGGTAAACATACTAAATTATCATGACTTGACATGTAACATGATGGTAAATGTACTAAATAAACATGACTTGACATGTAACATGATGGTAAACATACTAAATAAACATGACTTGACATGTAACATGATTGTAAATGTACTAAATAAACATGACTTGACATGTAACATGATGGTAAATGTACTAAATAAACATGATTTGACATGTAACATGATGGTAAACATACTAAATAAACATGACTTGACATGTAACATGATGGTAAACATACTAAATTGTCATGACTTGACATGTAACATGATGGTAAATGTACTAAATAAACATGACTTGACCTATAACATGATGGTAAATGTACTAAATAATCATGATTTGACATGTAACATGATGGTAAACATACTAAATAATTGTGACTTGACATGTAACATGATGGTAAACATACTAAATAATTGTGACTTGACATGTAACATGATGGTAAACATACTAAATTATCATGACTTGACATGTAACATGATGGTAAATGTACTAAATAATCTTGTGAAGTTTCTTCTATTTGTCTGCACATTGATAGCAGAAGAATTTCCAGTGAAAACTTTATTTTTTCATTTTGGTTTATTTAAAAACAACAACTTGATGACAACCAATTTGATACCAAGAATATAATTACTTTACATTCTTTTTTCACCTTTATAACAAACTTTTCAAAAGATTTTTCTCAGATTTGTATTTACTAGCACTTAGAGTAATGTCCCTTTGTTATCTCCTTCTTCCAGGTGTGTGACATGGTGCTGAGCGAGCTTGAACCGGTGTGTTTGGCAGAGCAGGATTTCTGTTGTAAATTCTTCCATCTTCTCTCAGATGTTCAGGCAACTACAATGCAGGTATTGATCATAGATAAGAGTCTGTCAGTTATAAAAGAAGAATTGATCCAAATTTGTTTTGAAATGATTGTCCTGTTCTTGAAACTAAACCTAATTGTAACCCAGAGAAAAGGATTGTGTTATAAAAACTTCATACAAGTAGGATTAAATAGCACATCGATATGTATATTAATTTTTTTATTAATCTTGTTCTGATTATCCATTGCTCCATTGCATATACTATTACATTCCCAGCTTGGCGCTAGTGATGAGCCATATTGGATTATTACTGTACAAATTTATCTACATAGTAATCATTAACATGCATACATATATGACATTTAACGTTCATCAACGATAACTTTATCATGCAATTTCTTGTCAAGTCGTAAAGTCACTTTTCATTACAAAGCGTTCGGCATCATTTATTTATAAGGTATTGAAATGCGCATGCGCAACTTTTAAATGCCAGTTTAAAAATCAGACTGTTTTAGGTATTCGGAATATTTCAAGTATTTGGAATATTTCCAGGTCTTTTTGAGTTTTACATGTTACAGAGACGTTTTATGTTTACCCCAAGCTATTTGTATTCGGAACTGAAAGCAACATATGAACATCAACAAAATTAATGTTTATTGCATGATCATAATTGTTTAAAGCTATTGGTGTACTTGCTGTAAATGAAGTAATAACATTAATTAAGGTAAGATCAGGTTATCAAAATGTGCTTCAAAATAGACATTTTAGTATAATTTTGGACAAGTGAATTGTTCATTCGGACGGGTATTTTTTACCAGTCCACTTGCCTGACGGACGAGTGCTTTTAAAAGTTTTTCCCGACCCCTGGTTGTACATTATTATATGTGTTTGTTCATAGTATGTTCATTATTTCATCTGCATACATACATTGTGTCCATTACTATATGTGTATACATACATGATTAAGTACATTTTTTATGTGCATACATACATTATGATGTACATTATTAAATGTATAACAACATCATTATATACATGTACACTATTATATATGTGTACATAATATGTCCATTATTATATGAGTATACATACATTATTATGTACATGCTCACATGTGCACATATACAAACATTGTTATGTACATTAATATATGTGTGTATAGTACATAATGTATATTGTATCGCCGTGACGAAGGAGCAAATGCGAGATTAAGGTGTTGCTTTTCCGTCGACGGCGGTGGTGTCAAATATTTATATTTAGCTCCAACGTTAATTTTTCGTTGTTTTTTTCTCTCCCATGTCTGTATTAACGGTCAATGCGGACACAGCAGAGACATATCATTCCGCGGAATTCTAGTTATTATATGTGCATATATAACTTTTACACAGATTATTTCAGCTTTTTTATTTATTATACTTACTGAGCAGAGCGAGACAGATGAGGTTGTAGACACGGGTGATATCTGGATGAAACAGAAGCCGAAGATTACAGTGGAGTACGTATACAATCTAACTTACATGTATATTGACTGGTAGTTCAACTTGTACAATACTCCATCTTATAATTATCACACAGGATTCATGTTTTTCTAAATGAAACTTCCAAAAGTTCAGCTGTTGTTAGAATTCTTGGAATTCGTTCTTAGCTGAGTGTTTAAAAAGTTGCAGTAACAGAAAACTTTTTTTTTCTTCAAATTTCAGTAAAATATTTTCTTGAAATTAATTTCTGTGTTAAGGAACTATTTACCTGTATATTTAACACTGGGACAAAGACTTGTATAGTCCACATAATTATTATACACATGTATAGTTTTAGAACATAAATAAGTTTGGATTAATATATTAGATTGTATATAATAGTATATAACCTGCAGGTTTCAAAAGTAATTATAGCCTCCTAACACCATACATATAAATATGTCATTTTAAAAATGTCTAAATATAGTTAATATGATATGTATTTAATATTTATTTCTTATACATTGATTTGTGATATATTTACAGAATTATATTAACTTCGGTCCTTATTTAATATCAAAGCAGTTGAAACTCCATGTGTAAATATGTACCCCATCCATATCAGATTCTTAACACAAGTATGAAATTTCCCTGTTTAAATGGTTCATGTCTCAAGCTTGTCTCTATTATTTCAAAGTCTTGGAATGTCCATACCTTACCTTGCCAGAGTCGTTGATATGTCCATATCTGATTACTGGACTGGGCTGGACTACCCGTGTATGATTATTCCAAAGACATGTTTCTGTATATCAAATGTCCACACTTGACTACTAAAAATCCTGTGTACAGAAAAAACTGACAATTGTGTAAATGAATTTACTGCCATTGGCATTTCAGGTGTGTAGATGATGATTTATTTCCCAGGTATACTAGCTATTACTCTGTTGTACACGTATTGTTTTATGCATATAGAACTGTATTAGGAATTATCTGATTCTTTGTTTTCTTCTTTTGTAGTTGTTTCAGAAAATGCCTCAAATCATCAGTCTGTTTGTATTTGTACTATTTTTAGCCCATCTTAAGAAGAGAAGGGGGAAGTATTGTACTCGCCCCAGCATTGGTAGTTTTTTTGTTGATTTGTTTTAGCAGGTTTATATCTCAGTTATTACATATACTACCCATACATAAAAAAACTTCACTTGTGTTTACTAACACAAAGGGGACTCAAGGCATAACTCAAGAAAACCTACGCAATGTGTTTTGTCATGTCCATAAAACAATTAGTGTATAAGACAACTTTATACTTAATACTTAAGATATACATGCAGAATATAAAACAATTAATTTAAAAAATGTGGAACAGAGCAGAACACTCAATTTGGTGTATATCTATTTTACTTCCAGATTAAGACACTTCTATACCAACATTTTTTTGTTTGTCATATTATAAGTATATTTTGCAAGAAAAATTTACATACGAATTAAATAGGTAACATAAACATCCAGAATTGATTGGATTTCAGTTTAAGTGGAAAACTTGGAATTGAGGCATTTTTTAGAAACCTCTATCTAGCTGTTATGTTTCGGATAGAACTGCAGCCTGTCGGGGCTAATTCTTTGCAAATGATGTACAACTCACTTATTGAATAAGCACAGGAATACACGCAGGTGTCCTTGTGAGGTGACAGTGGTCAATAATTAAGAATCAACTTTCTGATTGGTTGGTGCTTAAATTGCTTCTACTACTACTTTCTTATTCTCTGACAGACAGCACACACAGGCTACTTGTGTAAACTTTAAGTTTTATTGAAGATGGTAACATTAAAGATGATATTTTCTTTTTATTTGATTTGTTATTTTGTACTGTAGACATTCACAAGCTATTTATACATAATGTAGAACACCGTACCTATTGTTGTAATGATATCTTACATCAGCCTGTAAGAGACGTACGAGTAGTCACTGACAGTCATTTAAAGTTCTTACCTTAAAGATGCATCTTATGGTATTTGAATGGGTACATTGTAGATTGTAATGAAATTTTAATTGGTATGTTGTAGATCGTAATTAGTTAAAATAGAAAAAATATGCCATCAAAATGCTGGATAATTAATTACTATGAAGAAAACTCAAAGCATATAATTATGGACCACTCTCAAGTCCGCTTCCTGGGTATAAGAACCAGTATTGAGCACATGGTCCATTGGTAGAGCATCAAATCCATGATTGAAGGGGCATGGGTTTAATCCTCTGCCACGACTGTGTGGTGTCCTTGAGAAAGACACTTTTCCCCCATACGCTTAATACTGGTTCTACCCAGGAATACTTCGAGCATGATTTGCCTAAGTTGTAATAACCTGTTTCACAATCGAAGAAAAATAAATATGTTTAAACAACTGTGTTGCATTTGGTCATGCTTGATATCATTGAACCCGTAACTTCTAGCTTGAACAGCCAACACTATCCACTACACTATCACCCCATATTACACATGCAATTTATATACAGTATGTATGTACACATGATTGTTACTCCTACTGTTACAGATAGTGTACAGATTTGGTAAACTTTGTCACCAACATAGAGTTTTATATAATATATATAATGTATGGTTGCAAGGTTTATAGTTTTTACTTGATCAGTCTGACAGGTATGAAGATGATGGTTGAATATTAATTGGAGCTTGTTTAAGATACGTGTGACCTGTATCATACCAAAGTGGCATCTGTATCAAATATAAATGACAATATCTGGTGGTATGATTCTTTGCACATTGAAGATCCGGCAATGACAATGAAATATCCATTTGATGTGATCTTTCAATTACCCAGTTAAATATGTTCTTTTTACTGGTAATACATGACCTTTAGGATACATTGGGTAACAGAATGCTTTGCCTATTTTATTATACCAAACACAATATTTATTCATATTTTAATATTAAATCAACAAAAAACTAATATTTCAAGTATTTATTATGTGCATGTTACAATATTTACTGGATTATACTTCATTATTTCTGAGTTTCTACATTAAATAAAATGTCAATAAAACATACAATACTCAAATACACTATGTCAATAAAACATGCAATACTCAATTACAGTATATCGATAAAAAATGTAATACTCCAATACAATATGTCAATAAAACATGTAATACTCCAATACAATGTGTCAATAAAACATACAATACTCCAATACAATATGTCAATGAAACATGCAATACTCCAATACAGTATGTCAATAAAATATGCAATACTCCAATACAATAAGTCAATAAAACATGTAATACTCCAATACAATTTGTCAATAAAACATGTAATAATCCAATACAATATGTCAATAAAACATGCAATATTCCAATACAATATGTCAATAAAACATGCAATATTCAATACATTATGTCAATATAACATGCAATACTCCGATACAATATATCAATAAAACATGCAATACTCCAATACAATATGTCAATAAAACATGCAATACTCCAATACAATATGGCAATAAAACATGTAATACTCCAATACAATTTGTCAATAAAACATGTAATACTCCAATACAATATGTCAATAAAACATACAATATTCCAATACAATATGTCAATAAAACATGCAATATTCCAATACATTATGTCAATATAACATGCAATACTCTGATACAATATGTCAATAAAACATGCAATACTCCCGATACAATGTGTCAATAAAACATGTAATACTCCAATACAATATGTCAATAAAACATGCAATACTCCAATACAATATGTCAATAAAACATGCAATACAACAATACAATATGTCAATTAAACATGCAATACTCCACTACAATATGTCAATAAAACATGCAATACTCCAATACAATATGTCAATAAAACATGCAATACTCCAATACAATTTGTCAATAAAACATGCAATATTCCAATACAATATGTCAATAAAACATGCAATACTCCGATACAATATGTCAATAAAACATGCAATACTCCAATACAATTTGTCAATAAAACATGCAATATTCCAATACAATATGTCAATAAAACATGCAATACTCCAATACAATATGTGTTTTAAATGCAGGATTGAGCGAGCAATAATGTAATTTTAATGAAATTATTATAAGTACAATTGATTTCTTCCACGACCTCCTGGGTAATGTTAAACATGTGTATGTAAGTTCTGTCTTAGTGTGATGTTTGCTCAGTGTTAAGGTAGAACATTAAACTGTTATAAAATGTTAATGCTATATATAGTCATCACGGTGACTGCCATCTCTCTATGCATTTGCTTAATTAACATTAACTTATTATCTAGAGCAAACTGCATATGGCATTATATTTTGGTGTTTGTATCAAGCCAAAATGAAAATAAACATGTTTACTGTAGCGAGACTGATACTCATTTTTCAGCCCCAAAATTTGACAAAAAAATATATGTGTTTTTGTCCGTTTCTTTAGTACTGACTGATGATGATTAGGTTTAAAAATAACCTAAGAAAAGAAAACATATAACTAACCCAATTTGTTTTCAGTCACACTACAGAAAAACATGCCATTCATTTATTATTAAAATCATTTGGCCTTGTTAACTTGTGTAGCCAAACTTGTATGTTTTATGTGATGTTATTTATTATAATTACTTCATGTATTCATTCATACTAACCTCCACTGTAGGGAATATATAGTGGAGAATTTGGGCGAAGGCCTCACCTCTAAAATTCCCACTTCACAGTTGTAAGTGTTCTCCAGTACAGTCATGTCAGACCATAAATGTGATATCAAGCAACATACCTGTATATGTTAACCATTCAGTTTGGGAGGAAAATTAATGGGACAACTAAAATGTATCTACATATAACCAACATTACCAAATTTCCGTTTAAATGCTGCAAAGGGTTTCACGTAATGGATGGGTTTGTTTATCTAATCAACTGTAGTAAAGTCATATTTGGATAGTACCGGTATACATTTTATAATATAAGTCAAGAACTTATATAAAGAAGGAAAAGCAACTGATTGAGCTATTATTAATGCTCGTGTATTCACGTAAAATCTTGTGGAATCTCGTTTTTAAATATCCCAACTGCCATTCATCTCAGAAATACAAATCAAAGTTCTTTCTTTTTACAATATAATTATTTACAAAAACTGAGAACCGTTTCCAGCAAATTGTGTTTAAAATTGTTGGAGTACTAACGATTACAAAATATGCATGTTGCAACTAAAAATCAAAGAAAGTACTTGAAATTTTACTTTGAATTGCAATATTTTAAATTAAAGAATATAATGCATGTTTAAAACACTATAAAACATCTATGGTTACATACACCTTACATTTTATGTAAAAGAACTCAGTTACCTATTAAATATGAATGATTAGTTCATCAAAACATTAATTCTTCCCAGTGCTATTGTATCAACATTAAGTAGAGAGTTTCCTATCCTTATATATAAGTCCTTGTATTAATTAAACTGAAAATATCATATTTCTTCCAATAGTGGTTTATGTCACAGATTAAACGATCAAGATACATTTGTAAAAGTATTTTCAATCAAATTTACAGTAAAATCAATGTTAGAAATTAAAACAACCAACCGAATCAGAATCCAAACCTGGGCTGCGTTCAGTAACAGCAAGTGTTTTGCTAGTTCTATTATCAAATTTATTTTCCTGGGCACCAACTCAATCTCATGTTAGCATGCATAACATGTTAAATTTAAGGCACCAGGCAGCAGATGTATTTATTGTGTAGCGGGTACTGAATGCAGCCCAGGACTTGATGTTGGTTAATGGAGCTTGAAATCACATTTTTTTTCATGACTTGGCTAAAATTGTTTTGATGTGCTTAACCAGAGAGAAGTTTTCCACCTTTCCATTAAGCTACAGCTATTTCCCAAGCATCTTTATTGTCGTAAGGTTGTCTGTGTTGTTGTTGCTGTGTGTTGTGGTTAAAATTATTTGAAGTGTTGACAAAATCATTATAACAAATTTACAATCATTATTACAATTATTATAATATATTTTGTTGGAAAGATACATTAAATTTCAGTTTGTGTACCTTGGTTTACAAATGTATATACATTGACAAAAGGAATTGTGTGTTTTATATATTGCTTATTCTGGCCATTTTGTTCCCTTGTCTGTAGTTCGAGTACAGTTTTTTTTTAGAGTTTGTTCACTTGTCCTTTATGTCTAGAACAGTGTTTGAGAGATGTGTGCCCTTGTCCGTCTAGTACCTTTGTCTATCTAGTACAGTGTTTGAGAGTTGTGTGCCCTTGTCTGTCTAGTACCCTTGTATGTCTAGTACAGTGTTTGAGAGTTGTGTGCCCTTGTCTGTCTAGTACAGTGTTTGACATGTATGCCCTTGTCTGTCTAGTGCAGTGTTTGAGATGTATGCCCTTGTCTGTCTAGTATAGTGTTAGAGATGTATGCCCTTGTCTGTCTAGTAAAGTGTTTGAGATGTATGCCCTTGTCTGTCTAGTACAGTGTTTGAGATGTATGCCCTTGTCTGTCTAGTACAGTGTTTGAGATGTATGCCCTTGTCCGTCTAGTACAGTGTTTGAGAGTTGTATGCCCTTGTCTGTCTAGTACAGTGTTTAAGATGTATGCCCTTGTCTGTCTAGTACAGTGTTTGAGAGTTGTATGCCCTTGTTTGTCTAGTACAGTGTTTGAGATGTATGCCCCTGTCTGTCTAGTAAAGTGTTTGAGATGTATGCCCTTGTCTGTCTAGTACAGTGTTTGACATGTTTGCCCTTGTCTGTCTAGTACAGTGTTTGACATGTTTGCCCTTGTCTGTGTAGTACAGTGTTTGACATGTTTGCCCTTGTCTGTCTAGTACAGTGTTTGACATGTTTGCCCTTGTCTGTCTAGTACAGTGTTTGACATGTATGCCCTTGTCTGTCTAGAACAGAGTTTGAGAGCTGTATGCCCTTGTCTGTCTAGTTCAGTGTTTGAGATGTATGCCCCTGTCTGTCTAGTACAGTGTTTGAGAGTTGTGTGCCCCTGTCTGTCTAGTACAGTGCTTGAGATGTATGCCCCTGTCTGTCTAGTACAGTGTTTGAGAGTTGTGTGCCACTGTCTGACTAGTTCAGTGTTTGAGATGTATGCCACTGTCTGTCTAGTACAGTGTTTGAGAGTTGTGTGCCCCTGTCTGTCTAGTACAGTGTTTGAAATGTATGCATTTGTCTGTCTAGTACAGTGTTTGAGATGTATGCCCTTATCTGTCTAGTACAATGTTTGACATGTTTGCCCTTGTCTGTCTAGTACAGAGTTTGAGAGTTGTATGCCCTTGTCTGTCTAGTACAGTGTTTGAGAGTTGTGTAACCCTGTCTGTCTAGTACAGTGTTTGAGATGTATGCCTTTGTTTGTCTAGTACAGTGTTTGAGAGTTGTGTGCCCCTGTCTGACTAGTACAGTGTTTGAGATGTATGCCCCTGTCTGTCTAGTACAGTGTTTGAGAGTTGTGTGCCCCTGTCTGTCTAGTACAGTGTTTGAAATGTATGCCTTTGTCTGTCTAGTACAGTGTTTGAGATGTATGCCCTTATCTGTCTAGTACAGTGTTTGACATGTTTGCCCTTGTCTGTCTAGTACAGAGTTTGAGAGTTGTATGCCCTTGTCTGTCTAGTACAGTGTTTGAGAGTTGTGTAACCCTGTCTGTCTAGTACAGTGTTTGAGATGTATGCCCTTGTCTGTCTAGTACAGTGTTTGAGAGTTGTGTGCCCCTGTCTGACTAGTACAGTGTTTGAGATGTATGCCCCTGTCTGTCTAGTACAGTGTTTGAGAGTTGTGTGCCCCTGTCTGTCTAGTACAGTGTTTGAAATGTATGCCTTTGTCTGTCTAGTACAGTGTTTGAGATGTATGCCCTTATCTGTCTAGTACAGTGTTTGAAATGTCTGTGTCTGTCTAGTACAGTGTTTAAGATGTATGCCCTTATCTGTCTAGTACAGTGTTTGACATGTTTGCCCTTGTCTGTCTAGTACAGAGTTTGAGAGTTGTATGCCCTTGTCTGTCTAGTACAGTGTTTGAGATGTATGCCCCTGTCTGTTTAGTACAGTGTTTGAGAGTTGTGTGCACCTGTCTGTCTAGTACAGTGTTTGAGATGTATCCGCTGTCTGTCTAGTACAGTGTTTGAGAGTTGTTTGCCCTTTGTCTGTCTAGTACAGTGTTTGAGACGTATACCCTTGCCTGTCTAGTACAGTGTTTGAGATGTATGGCCTTGTCTGTGTAGTACAGTGTTTGAGATGTATGCCTTTGTCTGTCTAGTACAATGTTTGAGAGTTGTTTGCTCTTGTCTGTCTAGTACAATGTTTGAGATGTATACCCTTGCCTGTCTAGTACAGTGTTTGAAATGTATGCCCTTGTCTGTGTAGTACAGTGTAAGGGAGTTGTATGCCCCTGTCTGTCTAGGACAGTGTTTGAGACATATGCCCTTGCCTGTTTAGTAAAGTGTTTGAGATGTATGCCCTTGTCTGTCTAGTACAGTGTTAGAGAGTTGTTTGCCCTTGTCTATCTAGTACAGTGTTTGAGATGTATGCCCTTGTCTGTTTAGTACAGTGTTTGAGATGTATGCCCTTGTCTGTCTTGTACAGTGTTTGAGATGAAGGCCCTTGTCTGTCTAGTACAGTGTTTGAGAGTTGTATGCCCTTGTCTGTATAATACAATGTTTAGGAAATCTGTGCCCTTGTCGTCTAATACAGTGTTTAGGAGTTGTGTGCCCTTTACCTATGGGTTATGTATGTCTAGTACAGTGTTTAAGATTTGTATGCCATTATCTGTCTTGTACATTTTTTAGGGGTTTTGTGCCTTTGCCTATGGTTTATGTTTGTCTAGGACAGTATTTAAGATTTGTATGCCATTGTCTGTCTAGTACATTTTTTAGGGGTTTTGTGCCCTTGCCTATGGGCTATGTTTGTCTAGGAAAGTGTTTAAGATTTGTGTGCCATTGTCTGTCTAGTACAGTGTTTGGGGGGGTGTGCCCTTGCCTATGGGTTATGTATATCTGGTACAGTGTTTTAGCCCTGTGCCCTTGCCTATGGGTGATGTATATCTGGTACAGTGTTTGAGCCCTGTGCCCTTACCTATGGGTTCTGTATATCTGGTACAGTGTTTGAGCCCTGTGCCCTTACCTATGGGTTCTGTATATTTCGTACAGTGTTTGAGCCCTGTGCCCTTGCCTATGGGTTCTGTATATCTGGTACAGTGTTTGAGCCCTGTGCCTCTGCCTATGAGTTGTGTATATCTGGTACAGTGTTTGAGCCCTGTGCCCTTACCTATGGGTTCTGTATATTTCGTACAGTGTTTGAGCCCTGTGCCCTTGCCTATGGGTTCTGTATATCTGGTACAGTGTTTGAGCCCTGTGCCTCTGCCTATGAGTTGTGTATGTTTGAGAGCTGTGTGCCCTTGTCTATGGGTTCTGTATATCTGGTACAGTGTTTGAGCCTTGTGCCCTTGCTTATGGGTTCTGTATATCTGGTACAGTGTTTGAGAATTCAGTATTTGCAGCAGCATCTTGTATTGTACCTTGCTTTGCACAACTATGTTTTCACCTTTCACTTCTCATTGATTTATCTATGTAAGGGAACTGTGAGATACAAATGAAATAATTGGAACTTATAAGATGATGCTTATTGATAAAAAGGGCAAGTGTCACTCTAGCCCCAGTTACCTTAGAGATATGACCGATGTCCAATTTCTGACAACCACTGGTTGGTAGTTGGTTGGCAGAGGTGGAAGAGAGGTTGTAAACAGCCTTTAAAAAGTTGTCTGTTCGATGAATGGTTGCTGGAGCATTTTGGTCAGTTGGAGATTATCAGGGAATCATCTTAATGTTTCTTGGAATATATATAAGTAGCAGTCATTCATTGGGCGCCAATGAAACAGGACAAATATGCAGCCAGTCTGGGACTCGAACCTGGGACCTTTTGCTTGCAGGGCAGTGCTTTACCAACTGAGCTAACAGGACCGCTAACATACATTTGATACAAACTATGCTAAAGCTATGCAGTTTATGCAAACTTACAATCCATTTTCAATGATGCTTGATATTCTTAAATGATTGAAAATTATTAAACTAAAAAATGTTAATTGTAATTAAAATAATCCTAAATACATTGCAGTTTATTTTGCGATGTTCTGAAGTTCTCAGATTTTGCATCCAATAAAAATATTCTTCAATTTCATTTTTAGCATACATTTATTTAAAATCTTGTTCAGTTATATAAATGTACTGATAAGCTAGTAACAGCATGTTTTCCATTTGACATGTAATTCATAGTTAGATGTATTTATTTACATTAAACGTGATAAAATGTGTTGATTGTATCATTGAAGTGTTGTCTCCCTTTGTAACCAGAGTTGTTGTGTCCCTTTATTTGAAATGTTAGATATTTTACAGACAAAATTAATTAACAAGGTACATAAATCACAGACTTATATGAAGTTACAATTATTGGATTTGTATTATTTTAAAATTTCTATCGGGAAGGATTATTTAACAATCACATGTATTGTTGTGTATTCCGTAATTAAACTAAACATTATATATTATATCTCATTGTCTGATATTTTATCTGTTGTTAAAAGACATTTCCAAAATACATTAAAATAACTATAACAAATTTAAGGCAATCGCTGTTCTTTTTTAATGTGATACTTTTATTTAGTTACATTTTTTTTTCAACATTTTTTATCTTCTTTAACAGGAGGCAGATAAATGAGGAAGTGAGGTAAGCTTGTTAATATATTTATTAAATATTTCATTTGTGTTTCCAAACAAAATATCAGCCATGATTTTGAGTAGAATGTCATTTTTGTGACGCAACACTGAACCAGGACTTAAACTCATCCAACCTCCGAATCTGAACCCAAACTCAAACTAAAAAAATTAATAACAAAATATAAAAAATGTTTTTTTTTATATTTTCTGTTTATGTATTATGGAAATTGATTGTTTTTGTTCTTTTCTTTTAAAATTGTTTTAAATGCAAGTTACTCTATTGCAGACTTTGGGTTTGAGGCGTGAGTTTTAGAGTCAACACATTGATGCCTTTAGGTCCAGGAACCCATACTTGATAGGGTTACCATTGTACCCTTACATACAGTAGCCTAGCTAGCTAATATGCCCAATGGCTCCGATCTACACAGAATTTTCAAAGGCATTTTTTTAAAACAATTTTCCATTTTATCAAGGACTTATATAATATCTCAATATACATCAAAATGCACCAGAGCCATTCTAGGACCCATAATTACAGAGTCGTGAATTGTTTATAATTACAGAGTCGTGAATTGTTTATAATTACAGAGTCGTGAATTGTTTATAATTACAGAGCCATGAATTGTTTATAATTACAGAGTCGTGAATTGTTTATAATTACAGATCCATGAGTTGTTTATAATTACAGTCATGAATTGTTTATAATTACAGAGCCAAATAACTGTTAATAATTACAGAGCCATGAATTGTTTATAATTATAGAGCCATGAATTGTTTATAATTAAAGAGCCGTGAATTGTTTATAATTACAGAGCCATGAATTATTTATAATTACAGAGCCATGAATTGGTTATAATTAAAGAGCCATGAATTGCTAATAATTACAGAGCCATGAATTGTTTATAATTACAGAGCCCTGAATTGTTTATAATTAAAGAGCCCTGAAATGTTAATAAATTACAGAGCCATGAACTGTTTATAATTACAGAGCCATGAATTGTTTATAATTACAGAGCCATGATGATTGAGCTGTTCCCCACGCTGGAAGATGATCTGGAAGGATTTATAACATATGCTGACAAACTAGATGGATTGTAAGTACTCTGAAATACACTGAACTACAAGATGTAAGTTTACTCTGAAATACACTGAACTACAAGATGTAAGTTTGCTCTGAAATACACCAATCTACAAGATGTAAGTTTACTCTGAAATACACTGAATTCCACAATTACACAGTGACCCGAAAGTTTTGTTTGTGCTACACAGTAATGATAATTGGAGTGAGAATAACAATGTAGGATAATTCCACATTGAAACAAATAAATGAGATATCACTGTCACTTAGATGGGATACATTTCTCCTGCAACCAGGCCTAGTTAGCTCAGTCATTAGCGTGTCTGACTATCAATCCAGGGGTCATGAGTTTGAATCCATGCCGGGTAACAGTTTCCATGATGATTGATATACACCATTGCCTCTCAATGTCATTCTTCTCTCACCACTGATTGAAGTGGAAAAGTTGTCAGTTACTTGCAGAGATAAGTGTGCTCGGGTATTTACCTTCCAGGTTCGCAGGAAAAAGTGGTCAGTGTTGGTTAACTGGTCATCTGTAATCTGTCAATGGCATTGAAATGATGCTGAACTTTCAAACAAACAGTCAAGCAAATATTTTCTTTGCATTTAGTTATATTTGAAACATATAAATCTAGTTAAATTTCATAACACTGAGATACAACTTTATATGTATACTATAACTGTTATTGCAGCAACTCGATGTACATGCTGGTACGCATGAGTCAGCACGTGACAAACACCCAGGACACAGGCTCATTCCTCAGTGTCACTTTCGCCAGCTCCCTAGTCAAGGTCAAAAGGAACTTTGATAAGTTTGTGGTAAGTAGCATGATGATTGATATACAACATTGTGTCTCATTATCCTTCTTTTCTCACCACTGATTCAAGCAGGAAAATTATCAGTTACTTGTGGAGATGGGGTGTGCTTGAGTACTGGTTAATCCCAGGAAACATTGGTTAGGTTAGGCCCTTGATGGCATAAAAATTACGCTAAATATTCAATCAATCAATCGTATTTTACATTACTGTAGAGCAGTCCAAATAATTTTTCTTGTTATTAACGCAGAGTTAATATTCAATAATTATTGCAGTCACATGATTTTCATTGAAGCAGCGCATATCCTCTTGAACTTATTTCCTCTTTTAAGAGTACGTTTGAGACCTGCAATATTTAAACAGCTGTCATACTTTTAACCACATTATTTATGGTACAGGAATGAATTAAGCCCATAACATTTTTCATTACATTGACCTAGTGTAATATCACTTACTTTTTAATGATGTAGTCCGTAATTCTCAGCTCTCATAAATAAAATGACAAAAATACTTTCTGACTTGCAAACAGAGGCTTGCCTGGTATATTTTTGCCAACTCATTTAATAAATTCAATAATAAATGAGCACTTATATAAGATTCTCTCTCTGTCATACGCAGCAGTTCAATAATAAATGAGCACTCATATAAGATTCTCTCTGTGGTATGCAGCAATTCAATAATAAACAAGCACTCATGTAAGGTTCTCTCTTTCGTATGCAGCAATTCAATAATAAACGAGCACTCATGTAAGGTTCTCTCTTTCGTGTGCAGCAATTCAATAATAAATGAGCACTTATGTAAGATTCTCTGTCATACGCAGCAATTCAATAATAAATGAGCACTCATGTAAGATTCTCTCTGTCGTATGCAGCAATTCAATAATAAATGAGCACTCATGTAAGATTCTCTCTGTCATATGCAGCAATTCAATAATAAATGAGCACTCATGTAAGATTCTCTGTCATACGCAGCAATTCAATAATAAATGAGCACTCATGTAAGATTCTCTCTGTCATACGCAGCATGCCCAGATTAAAGCCATTGAAGACAGCAAAGTATCGAAGAAAACCAAGTGTGGCATCATCAGCTTCGTACACAACTTTGAGGTATGTACCCGACCAAGTGTGGCATCATCAGCTTTGTTCACAACTTTGAGGTATGTACACAACTTTGAGATATGTTTACAGACCCAGCTCTCCCAAAGTATCGAAAAAAAACAAGTGTGGCATCATCAGCTTCATACACAACTTTGAGGTATGTATACAACTTTGAGGTTTGTATACAACTTTAATATATTGTACAAACCCAGCTCTCCCAAAGTATTGAAGAAAAAACAAGTGTGGCATAATCAGCTTTGCACACAACTTTGAGGTATGTACACAATTTTGAGGTACGTATACAACTTTAATCTGTTGTACGAACTCAGCTCTCCCAAAGTATCAAAGAAAACCAAGTGTGGCATTATCAGCTTCGTACAGAACTTTGAGGTATGTACACAACTTTGAGGCAGTATATAACTTTGAGGTATGTATACAACTTTGAGGTATGTACACAACTTTGAGGTATGTACACAACTTGAGGTTTGTACACAACTTTGAGGTATGTACACAACTTTGAGGTATATACACAACTTTGAGGTATGTACACAACTTTGAGGTATGTACACAACTTTGAGGTATGTACACAACTTTGAGGTATGACCACAACTTTGAGGTTTGTATACAACTTTGAGGTATATACACAACTTTGAGGTTTGTACACAGCTTTGAGGTATGTACACAACTTTGAGGTATATACACAACTTTGAGGTATGTACACAACTTTTAAATATGTCCACAACTTTGAGGTATATATACACACCTTTGAGGTATGTACACAACTTTGAGGTTTGTATACAACTTTGAGGTATGTCCACAACTTTGAGGTATGTACACAACTTTCAGGTATATACACAACTTTGAGGTTTGTTTACAACTTTGAGGTATGTATACAACTTTGAGGTATGTACACAACTTGAGGTTTGTATACAACTTTTGAGATATGTATACAACTTTGAGGTATGTATACAACTTTGAGGTATATACACAACTTTGAGGTTTGTATACAACTTTGTGGTATGTATACAACTTTGAGGTATGTATACAACTTTGAGGTATGTACACAACTTGAGGTTTGTATACAACTTTGAGATATGTATACAACTTTGAGGTATGTATACAACTTTGAGGTATGTACACAACTTGAGGTTTGTATACAACTTTGAGGTATGTTTACAACTTTGAGGTTTGTATACAACTTTGAGGTATATATACAACTTTGAGGTATGTACACACCTTGAGGTTTGTATACAACTTTGAGGTATATATACATCTTTGAGGTATGTACACAACTTTGAAATATGTACACAACTTTGAGGTATGAACACAACTTTGAGGTATGTATACAACTTTGAGGTATGTATACAACTTTGAGGTATGTATCCAATTTTGAGGTATGTACACACCTTGAGGTTTGTATACAACTTTGAGGTGTATAAACAACTTCGAGGTATATACACAACTTTGAGGTATGTATACAACTTTGAGGTATGTACTCAACTTTGAGGTTTGTATACAACTTTGAGGTATGTACACAACTTTGAGGTTTGTGTACAACTTTGAGGTATGTATACTACTTTGAGGTATGTATACAACTTTGAGGTATGTGCACAACTTTGAGATATGTATACAACTTTAATCTGTAGTACAGACCCAGCTCTCCCAATTGGGTCTGTCAAGCAGCAATGTTGGGAAAGTCGCATTTGAACACATTGATTGGTCAGTTGCTTTAGTTGAAAGTTTGATTGATGTCACAGTTTAGTAAACATTCAATTGCTATGAATTTTGGGACAGGCATAGAATTCACTGCTTTTTCATTGGTGGTTAATAGACCTGATTCAGGAGATATCAGATTCTGGGATAGACTGTACACGACTTTGAGGTATGTACACAACTTTGAGTATGTACCCGACATTGAGGTATGTTCACGACTTTGAGGTATGTTCACGACTTTGAGGTATGTACCCGACTTTGAGGTATGTACCCGACTTTGAGGTATGTTCATGACTTTGAGGTATGTTCACGACTTTGAGGTATGTACCTGACTTTGAGGTATGTTCACGACTTTGAGGTACTGGTGCTACTCAGTACTGGTTCTACTCAGTCCTGGTTCTACTCAGTACTGGTTCAACTCCTACTCAGTACTGGTTCTACTCAGTCCTGGTTCTACTCAGTAAGGGATCTCAAGAGAGGTTCATGAAATCTTTGAACTTTCTTTGCAATGGATCTAAAATAAATCAGTATAAACTAATGGCATTGAATGGCCACTTACTGCTGAGGTCATGGGTTCAAACCCAGCTCAGCTCAACACTTAATGTGAGAAGTTTGTCAGTTACTTGCGGGTTTACTGAGACTCGTTCTGACAGCCCTAATTTATTTATATATGTTTATAGTTCAATCAAGTGTATGTCATCAACAGAATAGTTTGTGTATTTATAATGTAGGACTTTGCCAACCAGGCCGAGAGTATATTCCGTGGCTCTGAGAGGCACACAGACCTGGACAAGGCCTACCAGAAACTGGTAAAGTCAATATTTGACAACATCTACCGTATAGCGGAGGACCACCCCAAAACACCAAGAGAAGTCATTATGATGGGTAAGATGAAAATGAATATGTATTTGCATTGAATTTAAATATTCATACAATAGAATACTTGCATTAATACAATAAAAATGTGTATTTAGTGAATATACTTTCATTGTTATGATCATTTTATATATGTTAAATCTTAATATACTTGCATTAATACAATAAATTTTCTAATACATATAATGCAACTGTATTGATATATTTTAAGGAAAACATTTTAAATCCAAGGTTGATGAATTTACTTTAAGCATTACTTTGGCATGGTCACATAGGAGTTATTTTTTATCAGGGTAGCCATCTTGTTTTAACTTGTTTTAGTTTGTAGTTTATACTAATTTATTTGAGCTCATTTGCAATGAAAGCTCAGAGTTTATATTGTTTTATGAGAGACATCGGGTCAAGCAGGGGTTCAAACATGCAACCTCTGGTGTGAGTACCCAAACCTCTATCCGTTACACTACCACCCCACTTTAACTTGTTCTAGTTGTTTATTGTTTAAAACTTTTCATTTTATATTCCTTTGCAGAGAATTACCACCACATGTTTTGTAAGTATTAAATGTTATTTTCCCCATTATATTTACATTAACATTAAACTGGATTACTAACTTAATTGTAAACTGCATTTACAATATTGGCATAATATGATTCACCAGTCTATTTCAACACCTGCTTCCTCAGTTCCAGGACATAGTGGGTGGGGATTGTGACTTTTTTCTCAACAGAGTCCAGGTAAAGGCTGGTAAAAATGATGTGAAAAATCTTTTGCCCTGGGGTATCTATTTGTATCTATTATTCAATGTTGTTGTTATTGATCTACTGTCCCGTCATTGCCCCGGTAGTATAAAACACTGCTCTTCCGTGGCACTGGGGGGACATTGATGTGTTGAGAGTCCAGCACTTAAACCTCACTGTCCTCCACTATGATCCAGCCTAGACGGAGCTGGAATAACAAATGTTTGATGCATAATTACTCAAGTGTCGCTGGAACATTAAATTTTATTCTACGAGTCTTCACATGATTTCTCGTACAGTTGATTGAGATTGACAAGTATGCATTATTTCTTGACAGCAATATTATCACACCTGAAGATCCCATGTTTGGAGACTGATAGAAAGGAAGCCAGGCAATACTACCAGGAGAAGTTGAATGCCTATACCAAGGATAGACTTGGGAGACCCCTAGAGAAACTACATGTAACTAGTCACACAACTTATCACTTCAGATGTGTTCTACTTCCTTCCATGTTTTACAGTAGTTTATTTTTAATACAAACATCTTAAGATGATGTTTTTAATGTCTTTCAATACATATAATTTTCACATATTATTCATATAAAATCAATTTAACAGATTTCTCTTTGGTTTTATGTCATGCAGATAATTTGGAGCAGATAAATATGTAAAATTCACTTTAATAGGAGTGACAATTGGCACACAGCCTTTACCCCACATCCCTACATGAGAATTGTTTTGTAACTACTAAAGAAACCTAAATATCCCTTCTTTTCAATTTGTTATACATGTATCACAAGTTTTATGACTGGTTAGGCTAATATCCCTTCTTTTCAACTTGTTATACATGTATCAGGAGTTTTATGACTGGTTAGGTTAATATCCCTTCTTTCCAACTTGGTATACATGTATCACAAGTTTTATGACTGGTTAGGCTAATATCCCTTCTTTCCAACTTGTTATACATGTATCACAAGTTTTATGACTGGTAAGGCTAATATCCCTTCTTTTCAACTTGTTATACATGTTTCATAAGTTTTATGACTGGTTAGGCTAATATCCCTTCTTTCCAACTTGTTATACATGTTTCACAACTTTTATGACTGGTCAGGCTAATATCCCTTCTTTTCAATTTGTTATACATGTATCACAAGTTTTATGACTGGTTAGGCTAATATCCCTTCTTTCCAACTTGTTATACATGTTTCACAAGTTTTATGACTGGTTAGGCTAGTATCCCTTCTTTCCAACTTGTTATACATGTTTCATAAGTTTTATGACTGGTTAGGCTAGTATCCCTTCTTTCCAACTTGTTATACATGTTTCACAAGTTTTATGACTGGTTAGGCTAGTATCACTTCTTTCCAACTTGTTATACATGTTTCACAAGTTTTATGACTGGTTAGGGTAGTATCACTACTTTCCAACTTGTTATACATGTATCACAAGTTTTATGACTGGTTAGGCTTGTATCACTTCTTTCCAACTTGTTATACATGTTTCACAAGTTTTATGACTGGTTAGGCTAGTATCCCTTCCTTCCAACTTGTTATACATGTATCACAAGTTTTATGACTGGTTAGGTTAATATCCCTTCTTTTCAAATATATTGAGTTTTTCCGCATAACCACAGATACGAAGCAACACGAAAATGACACAAAAATTACTCTCTCAGAGGGCCCTGGCCCCATTCCCCAAAAGTAAAAGGAAGGCCCTGAGATGTAAACTTGTTTAATAAATTCAATAATAAATGACCACTCATGTAAGATCATCTATGTATTATACTGTAATCAAATAAAGTTTTCCTTATAGTTCATTGGTTTAGACCACACATGTGACCAGAGTTGAATGCCAAAATGAGTTAACTTCAAATAATCTTTCATCATTTCAGATATAAATGGAAACAATGAAACACATTTTGTCTGAAATTTGTAATTTTAAAGGTTACAGTCATTTATCAGGAACTTATGCATGTGTTAACTTGCTTTGTATAAACTTAGAAAATTGATTGATTGATTGAATATTTAGCGTCATTTTTATGCCATCGAGGGCTAACAGACGATTAGTTAACCTAACCACTGTTTCCTGGGATTAACCAGTACTCAAGCACACCCCATCTCCGCAAGTAACTGATAACTTTCCCACTTGAATCAGCGGTGAGAGACGAATGATAATGAGACACAATGTCATATATCAATCATCACGGAGACTGTTGCCGGGTGGGGGATTGGAACTCACGACCCCTGGATTGATAGTCAGATGCGTAACCGACTGAGCTCATCGGGCCCGGCTAAAACTTAGAAAAAATAATTTGACTATACTGTGATCTAGATAAGGTAGACCCACCTTTCCGAGTGATATATAACAACAGATGAAAGAAGACTCGTACACAGGTTACATTTGTCTGTTGTAGACACGGCTATGCATGGTGTCCTTAAGCAAAACACTTATCCGCATTTGCTTAGTACTGGTTCTACCCAGGAAGATTTGGAGCATGATTTTTTGTAAAGTTGTAAAAACTTGTTTTACAGACCACAACCTAAATAAAAAACTAAGATTAAGTAAAATTAATAGTGTACAAACATTTTTGTACAATTCCAATATAAGACAATCATGTTTTGGTAAGTTTATATAAATATTGGCATGACAGCTCAGCTTATAATCTTGTCCACATTTCAGACATTTGTTGAAGGGGTGAAGGCAAAGATGAACCAAGGTGTGAAACCGGAAGATGTTGGATTTCAGATGGCATTTAGTAAACAAGAGCTGAGGAAGGTTATAAAAGAATACACAGGAAAGGAGGTAACAAAAGGTTACTTGATTACATTGACTGAAGTATATATAGCACATGACTAAAGTATATATAGCATATGATTAAAGTATATATAGCACATGACTAAAGTATATATAGCACATGACTGAAGTATATTATAGAGCACATGGCTAAAGTATATAAAGCACATGACTAAAGTATATAAAGCACATGGCTAAAGCATATATATATATATATAGCACATGACTAAAGTATATATATATATATAGCACATGGCTAAAGTATATAAAGCACATGACTAAAGTATATATAGCACTTGACTAAAGTATATTTAGCACATGACTGAAGTATATATAGCACATGACTGAAGTATATATAGTACATGACTGAAGTATATATAGCACATGACTAAAGTATATATAGCATATGATTAAAGTATATATAGCACATGACTAAAGTATATATAGCACATGACTAAAGTATATATAGCATATGATTAAAGTATATATAGCACATGACTAAAGTATATATAGCATATGATTAAAGTATATATAGCACATGACTAAAGTATATATAGCACATGACTGAAGTATATTATAGAGCACATGGCTAAAGTATATAAAGCACATGACTAAAGTATATAAAGCACATGGCTAAAGTATATATATATATATATATATAGCACATGACTAAAGTATATAAAGCACATGACTAAAGTATATATAGCACATGACTAAAGTATATATAGCACTTGACTAAAGTATATTTAGCACATGACTGAAGTATATATAGCACATGACTGAAGTATATAAAGCACATGGCTAAAGTATATATATATATATAGCACATGGCTAAAGTATACAAAGCACATGACTAAAGTATATATAGCACATGACTAAAGTATATATAGCACTTGACTAAAGTATATTTAGCACATGACTAAAGTATATAAAGCACATGGCTAAAGTATATATATATATATATATATAGCACATGGCTAAAGTATATAAAGCACATGACTAAAGTATATATAGCACATGACTAAAGTATATATAGCACTTGACTAAAGTATATTTAGCACATGACTGAAGTATATATAGCACATGACTGAAGTATATATAGCACATGACTGAAGTATATAAAGCACATGGCTAAAGTATATATATATATATATATATATATATATATATATAGCACATGGCTAAAGTATATAAAGCACATGACTAAAGTATATATAGCACTTGACTAAAGTATATAAAGCACATGACTAAAGTATATAAAGCACATGGCTAAAGTATATATATATATAGCACATGGCTAAAGTATATAAAGCACATGACTAAAGTATATATAGCACATGACTAAAGTATATATAGCACTTGACTAAAGTATATTTAGCACATGACTGAAGTATATATAGCACATGACTGAAGTATATATAGCACATGACTAAAGTATATATAGCACATGACTAAAGTATATTTAGTACATGACTGAAGTATATATATCTATCAGATGATTGTAACAAGTATATACTGAGAGCTTATATGAGTTTTTTTTCTGGGTAGAACCAGTACTGAGTGTATTTGGAGAGGCAATCAGGTCAAGCTGGGGATCAAACCTGCAACCTATAATGCCAGCAGCAAACACTCTATTTACTTCACTACCACCCTGCTTGGTGATAGTTACAAGTATATTTTTCAATCATCTGTAAGATAAGAACATATAACATTATTTTCGATTGACATGACAAATAAAGAGCAAAACATGACTGTGTATGGATTTTAAAAATATTATCTATTTGATTTGTGTTGAACAGCAAAATATAATGGGAATATAATTTGGAAATTACTGCTGCTTAAGCTAAATATCTAAAAACTACATCAAGTGTGTATATATCCATGACTTTGTATATCTGAGATCTTGATGACGATATTTCTACATACTTTTGCCTGATCATGACAGGTAAAGAAGTCCTTGGACCATCTGTACAAAAAACTGGAGAAGCACCTGAGTGAAGAGGAAAACCTTCTACAGGTTAGTAATGAGTAAAGTAACAATGTCAGGTTAGTAATAAGTAAAGTAACAATGTCAGGTTAGTAATGAGTAGAGTAACAACGTCAGGTTAGTAATGAGTAGAGTAACAACGTCAGGTTAGTAATGAGTAGAGCAACAATGTCAGGTTAGTAATGAGTAAAGTACCAATGTCAGGTTAGTAATGAGTAAAGTAACAATGTCAGGTTAGTAATAAGTAAATACAATGTCAGGTTAGTAATGAGTAAAGAAACATTGTCAGGTTAGTAATGAGTAAAGTCACAATGTCAGGTTAGTAATGAATAAAGAAACATTGTCAGGTTAGTAATGAATAAAGTAACGATGATGACAGGTTAGTAATGAGTAAAGTAACAATGTCATGTTAGTAATGAATAAAGTAACAATGTCAGGTTAGTAATGAATAAAGTCACAATGTCAGGCTAGTAATGAATAAAGAAACAATGTCAGGTTAGTAATGGATAAAGTAACAATATCAGGTCAGTAATGAGTAAAGTAACAATGTCAGGTTAGTAATGAGTAAAGTAACAATGTCAGGTTAGTAATGAGTAAAGTCACAATGTCAGGTTAGTCATAAGTAACGTAACGATGTCAGGTTATTAAAGAAAAAAAGTAACAATGTCAGGTAAGTAATGAGTAAAGTAACAATGTCAGGTTAGTAATGAATAAAGAAACAATGTCAGGTTAGTAATGAGTAAAGTAACAATGTCATGTTAGTAATGAATAAAGTAACAATGTCAGGTTAGTAATGAATAAAGTCACAATGTCAGGTTAGTAATGAATAAAGAAACATTGTCAGGTTAGTAATGGATAAAGTAACAATGTCAGGTCAGTAATGAGTAAAGTAACAATGTCAGGTTAGTAATGAGTAAAGTAACAATGTCAGGTTAGTAATGAGTAAAGTCACAATGTCAGGTTAGTCATAAGTAACGTAACGATGTCAGGTTAGTAATGAAAAAAAGTAACAATGTCAGGTAAGTACATGAGTAAAGTAACAATGTCAGGTTAGTAATGAATAAAGAAACAATGTCAGGTTAGTAATGAATAAAGTAACAATGCCAGGTTAGTTATGAATAAAGTAACAATGTTGGGTTTGTAATGAGTAAAGTAACAATGTCAGGTAAGTAATGAGTAAAGTAACAATGTCAGTTTAGTAATGAATAAAGTAACAATGTCAGGTTATTAACAAATAAAGTAACAAAGTCAGGTTAATAATGAATAGAGTAATGATGTCAGGTTAGTAATGAATAAAGTAACAATGTCAGGCTAGTAATTAATAAAGTAACAATGTCAGGATAGTAATGAATAAAGTAACAATGTCAGGTTTGTAACGTATAAAGTTACAATGTCACCAAACTGAAATTAAAGTGTGTTATTACAGTCTTCCTGTATGTAATGGATACAACTCTTAAATAAACTCTGATGTAATGGAGCTTTAAAGGTCGTAAACAACATGTTTTTATTGTCAATTTAGCTTTAAAAAGCAATAAATACCATTAAAAATTGCTGAAATACACTTTTTCTATGTTTCATTTCCATCCGAAGTACTAAAAAACATCATGTGGCAAACTATTTAGAGACCTTATGAACTTATCTCCCTGGTCATGCTTAACACTGTGACGTCTTAGTCGACTATATGCAGTTTACTAAAGGCAAAAACATGGAAGTTGAATACAATTATGATCTCTGGGAAATTGAAGCTATTAACTTAAATGATGGAATACAACTATATATAATCAAACCAAGGGCGGCAATAGATCATGCTTGACTCCACACTGACTCGAGTAGCGTAGAATATTTGTCTTCTGAGAGTGATGAAATGCATTATCATTTATCTGATGGTTTATTCTGTATATTCCAAGTTTCTCTGTATGCTTACTGTTTAATATATGTAGGTTACAGTGTAAACCATCTGTAATGCAGTCTATATATATGTATTACAAACAAACAAAAAAGTTAATATAAAACAGTTTAATATTAGTCAGTCTTTAGTTATTTCATTCTTTCATATTTATTAATTCCATATTATTCCTTTCTTTAAAGTCTATATTTTTTGTATATCTGAACTGTGGAAAATAATCATCATGGATAAAATATCTTTCTGTTTTCAGGTGCTGTGGGTTTCTATGCAGAATGAATTTATCAAACAATACAACACATATGTAGACCTGATCAACAAGTGCTATCCCGATTCTAATATAACTTTGGAGTTCAGCATTGATGATGTTCTGCAGTTCTTCTCTAACATAGCTCAGTCACACTGAAACAGATCTTTAGAATTTAGAACCATGAAGCTGTTTTCTATCAAAGCTCAGTCACACTGAGATTTACATCTAGAAAACTGAAACAGATATCTAGATTTCAGAACCATAAAGTTCTTTTCTATCAAAGTTTAGTCATACTGAAATACAAATCTAGAATAATGTACAAACCAACCACACTGAAATATAAATCTAGAATATTCTACTGTTCTCTAATATAGCTCTGTCACACTAAAATATAAAATAGAATATTCTACTGTTTTTCTCTAAAATAACTCAGTCACACTGAAATTTGAATCTTAAAATAGTTTACTGTTCCTTCTTATCAAAACTGAGTCACACTGAAATATTCTACTGTTCTTTCTTATGAAAGCTCAGTCACATTGAAATATAAATCTAAAACATTCTGTTCTTCCTTATCAAAGCTAAGTCATACTGAAATATTATACTGTTCTTTCTTATGAAAGCTCGGTCACACTGAAAAAGAAATCTAAAACATTCTGTTCTTCCTTATCAAAGCTCAGTCATACTGAAATATTCTACTGTTCTTTCTTATGAAAGCTCAGTCACACTGAAAAATAAATCTAAAACATTCTGTTCTTCCTTATCAAAGCTCAATCAAACTGAAATATTATACTGTTCTTTCTTATCAAAGATCAGTCGCACTGAAATACAAATCTAAATATTCTACTGTTCTTCTCTAAAATAGTTCAGTCGCACTGAAATATATATCTTAAAATATTTTACTGTTCTTCTCTTAAATAGCTCAGTCGCACTGAAATATATATCTTAAAATATTTTACTGTTCTTTCTTATGAAATCTCAGTCACACTAAAATATAAATCTAAAACATTCTGTTCTTCCTTATCTAAGCTAAGTCACGTTGAAATATTCAACTGTTCTTTTTTATGAAAGCTCAGTCACACTGAAATATTAATCTAAAATATTCTGTTCTTCCTTATCAAAGTTTAGTCAAACTGAAATATTCTTCTGTTCTTTCTTATCAAAGCTCAGTCACACTGAAATATTAATCTAAAATATTCTGTTCTTTCTTATCAAAGCTCAGTCATGCTGAAATATAAATCTAAAATATTCTGTTCTTCCTTATGAAAGCTCAGTCACACTGAAATATTCAACTGTTCTTTCTTATGAAAGCTCAGTCACACTGAAATATTCTACTGTTTGTTCTTATCAAAGCTCAGTCACACTGAAATATATATCTAAAAAGTTCTGTTCTTCCTTATGAAAGCTCAGTCACACTGAAAAATAAATCTTAAATATTCTGTTCATTCTTATCAAAGCTCAGTCACACTGAAATATTCTACTGATATTTCTCATGAAAGCTCAGTCACACTGAAATACAAATCTAAAATATTCTGTTTTTTCTTATCAAAGCTCAGTCACACTGAAATACAAATCTAAAATATTCTATTCTTCTTTGTCAAAGCTCAGTCACACTGAAATATAAATTGTATGTTAGCTTATTTGAAAATTGTTTTGTTTTAACTGTTTAACAAAAGTAAAAATGATTCTGAGTTATTTGTAATGTTACTTTTAAGATATTGCAAAATATTTGAGAAAAATTGATACAAATCTTCTTTATTATACAGACGACTGTTAGGTAAATCTCTCTTTATGGAATGTCCTGTAATCAGAAAACAATAGAAGATAAAAGATATTTTTATTACTGTTATTTGGGTTTATATAATTTAACATTCTAAAGATGAGATTAAACTGCATGTTAGAAGAAAGTGTAATGGCATTAGTTGTTTATCTGGGAATCTGAAGGTCAGTTGGTGTTGTACATGCTTAGAATCTTGTACATGGTAAGAATCTGAAGGTCTGTTGGTGTTGTACATGCTTAGAATCTGAAGGTCTGTTGGTGTTGTACATGGTAAGAATCTGAAGGTCTGTTGGTATTATACATGCTAAGAATCTGAAGGTCAGTTGGTGTTGTACATGGTAAGAGTCTGAAGGTCTGTTGGTGTTATACATGCTAAGAATCTGAAGGTCAGTTGGTGTTGTACATGCTTAGAATCTGAAGGTCAGTTGGTGTTATACATGCTAAGAATCTGAAGGTCAGTTGGTGTTGTACATGCTAAGAATCTGAAGGTCAGTTGGTGTTGTACATGCTAAGAATCTGAAGGTCAGTTGGTGTTGTACATGCTAAGAATCTGAAGGTCAGTTGGTGCTGTACATGGTAAAAATCTGAAGGTCTGTTGGTGCTGTACATGGTAAGAATCTGAAGGTCTGTTGGTGATGTACATGCTAAGAATCTGAAGGTCTGTTGGTGTTATACATGCTAAGAATCTGAAGGTCAGTTGGTGTTGTACATGCTAAGAATCTGAAGGTCTGTTGGTGTTGTACATGCTAAGAATCTGAAGGTCAGTTGGTGTTGTACATGCTAAGAATCTGAAGGTCAGTTGGTGTTGTACATGCTAAGAATCTGAAGGTCATTTGTTGTACATACTAAGAAATGAATTTTTCAAAGTTGTTACTGTTTGGATCAATTATTTCAAATACAATTTAAAATTGTCTACATATATGTACATGAAACATTTTTTTATGATGACACAATTCAAAGAATCATGAAAGGTTACCAATGTTCGCTGTGCATCTGTCCGTGCTTTTGGTTTCCAATGAATACCTTCTGAAAGGGTCCATTTTATTGTATTTAGTTAATATTTGTTTTGTTGCTGTATAATTATAGTCTGGCATTTTCAATATGTCCCATTTAAGGGAAGTTATGGCCAATTTTTATTTAATTTTCAGTTAAATTTGCTAACATATAGTGGGGACATCCGTGTCCTATGGACACATTTCTAATTTGATTTATAGTAATACCAGTTAATTTATGCCAACAAAAATAACAAACATTTGTCTGAAAATGATAATTGTGTCTTTAACATAATGTATGGGGGACACTCCTTCCAGATATAATATAATATGAATGAAAATATGTTCTTGTATATGCATGTGATTGGTATGCACAAATTTAGTCAGTTTTTGGTAACATTCCATGCTTTTGGTGTTTACTGATACTTGTGTATATGTTTGCCATTTCTGCATTTAAAATGTCTTCAAGCCTGATATTCATTTGTAATTGAATGTATTTAATGCTATGAGAACTATGTAAATTTACAAAATGTTTTGTTAATGTTCTTTATACTAACTGTTACCTGTAACATGTGACATCAAGTTTTCTTCATGGAGGAAGTTTTACTTGTACATGCGCGACAATATGAGGAGGGACCATCTTTCTGTATGTAACTGTCTAACTTTTCTCACTTAAGTCAAGGTAGATTTAAACTTATGTTTTGAGAAATAAATGTTCTAAAAGGGGGTTAGAGCCTCCCAACTTGTTCCATGGCTGTGCAATGATAAATACTACTCGAAGTCATGCATCAAAAATTATTGGTCAAAGTTGAGTACCAAGTAATACAAGCACCAGTATTCCAGACAACCTTGATGTTACAAGTTATACAAATTTATTTTTGCTTGATTGCAAATTAAGCTCAACACTTAAATGAACACCTGTCACATATGCTTACTGGATAGTACCAGTACTGAGTCCATTTTTAGAGGTCATTAGGTTAAACTGTGGATCAAACCCACAACCTCTAGCGCGATCTTTTCCCTGGCCATCTTTATCATTATTTATTTACAAATGTCTTGATATGGTATTGCATCTCCATTTGCTTTCATTCGTGAATCTTTAGCCCTGCTTTGACAGCGAGACATCTTAATGGTCTCACTTTGTGATGAAGCAATATTGTCTGATGTTATTTCAAATTAATTAAAACTTGTATTTTATGCTACATATTTATTCTTAGCTATTGAAAAATAGTACAGATTCCACGAATATAAAGTTAATCTAATACTAGCTTATGTTAAACTAGAAACTAGACATGAGTAAAAAAATTTTAGTTTCCTCTGATTTCTGCAGAATAATTCTTACCATTACTAAGTGTAATGTATGTTGATTGTTTGGGATGCACGTTCACTGTTCAAGATGCTGAGTTGTGTTTTTGTTTGTTTATTTGCTTGTTATCTTGTAATTAAACACAAATGTGCAATATTTACAAACTTTGTTTAATATTTGTTTTGTGATAATGATGAATAATAAAGATTAATTGATGTATTATGTACAGCAGGTGTTTTGTTTTAATAGTTGATTATCTCCATGTAATCTAGAGTAAACATTAAAAAATGCAATATTTGACCCTGGGTGCACTCTAGCACCCTCATTTTTCTTTTGAACCTCATCACATTTACACTGTTGTTATATAACCATACTACCTTGGACAGGTTCTTGAACTTGCCAAATCAAGTTATTGATGTCAGAGTTATGGCCCTTTATTGCTTTATTTGACCTTGTGTGCATCTAGCACTTGCAGTTACTATTTAATCTTTAACAGACTTACACAGTTATTATGTAACCATAATAATTTTATATTGAACTGGTCAGTTGATAAATATTGTCAGAGTTACTGGCCTCGAATTGTCAAAATTTGTTTGTATTTGATGTTGTGTGCAATCTAGCACTCGCACATTATATTTGATCTTCATTAAACTTACACAGTTGTTATGTGACCATACTGTCTTGTACAAGTTCTTGAGCTGGCCAAATTGGATAATTAATTTTGGGTCCTTGAATCAACATAAATTGCATTATATGAGTTCATGTACACTCTAGTACATGCATTGTCTCCTCTGCCATAGGTGAGCGATTTAGGGCCAATCTGTCTCTCTTGTTGTTGAACGAGGTGAGGGTTAATGCCATTTTCAACACATTTCAGGTTATATATATGCCATTTTCAACACATTTCAGGTTAGATATCATTTCAGGTTATATATGCCATTTTCAACACATTACAGGTTATATATGCCATTTTCAACACATTTCAGGTTATATATCATTTCAGGTTATATATGCCATTTTCAACACATTTCAGGTTATATATGGCATTTTCAATACATTTTAAGTTATATATGGCATTTTCAATACATTTCCAAGTTATATATGACATTTTCAATACATTTTGGGTTATATATGGCATTTTCAATACATTTCAGGTTATATATGACATTTTCAATACATTTCGGGTTATAAATGGCATTTTCAATACATTTCAGGTTATATATGACATTTTCAATACATTTCAGGTTATATATGGCATTTTGGGTTATACATGACATTTTCAATACATTTTGGGTTATATATGGCATTTTCAATACATTTCGAGTTATATTTGGCATTTTCAATACATTTCGAGTTATATTTGGCATTTTCAATGTATTTCGGGTTATATGTGGCATTTTCAATACATTTCAGGTTATATGTGGCATTTTCAATACATTTTGGGTTATATATGGCATTTGCAATACAGTTCAGGTTATATATGGCATTTCAGGTTATATATCGCATTTTCAATACATTTCGGGTTATATATGGCATTTTCAATACATTTCAGGTTATATATGACATTTTCAATACATTTCGGGTTACATATGGCATATCGAGTTTTATTGGTTAAGGAAAACCTGAACATGAACCTGAGTAGAACCACAGTCCTTCCACAAGTACCGGGCAAACTTTCTCACATAAAGTGTTTGGAGCTAGCGGGACTCGAACCTACGACCCTAGCGTCGAGGTAAGTGATACTGAGATGACGCCTTAAACTAGAACACTCTGCCACGGAGGGCCCTTAATTTTTATATTGAAAACGGGATTTATTCACTTTAAAGACCCAACATCCGAACAGACTATCGGATGTAAATTAGTTACTCTGCAGGGCGTGTTTTATCAACTGGGAGTGTATAATATGGTCTATCAATAGAACAGTGATAAAAGCAGACAGCAAAATGTTTGTAAAACAATGCTACAGGTTTACATTGTAACTGATACAGGAATGTTGACTCTGGGGTCAATATCACATCCCACTTTAGCATTAGGGACTACAGAGTCGTTAATTAATCATTATCAGGTAATTACTGTTTTATCAACATTATAATGTTGTTTATTGATATCAAAGTAATTATGTATATGGACATATGTGCCTAATAATTTTAAACCACAATTCAAGCATTATAATAAGTCCAACAGATATGCCCAAAATCCCTATATCAAGTTGGTATAGCCCATTATGAATCATTTAGTACAATTTGGAGGGAAATTAAAATACATAGATATGTTACATGTTATGTGCTGATATTTTTGTCACTTTTAGTGACGGAAAATAAGAACTTGCAATTATATTCATACTTGGATATTATATTAATACTGGGATGTTATTGATAAAAAAGTAATTATCAACACTTTGTTGAATATATTAGGAATTAGACTTGAACTAATGTTGATGTGATTATAAATTGCAAAAGGTGTCTTCTTCAACACAATACCTCAAATCATACCTTGGATACAAAGTTGAGTGATAGAGATTGTGCTAATAATAAACTTGAATTAATGTTGGTGTTTTATCATGCATGTGTATTAATTGTGTCACCCAGTGTTACTAATTCATTTTTTTATAGTTCCAGCATTTTATGGTTCAAGGGAGACAACACTGTCTTAACCTATAATTATCTTACATAAAGTCATACAGGTATATCCTAACTGTAAAGTATTGGAAAACAATTAATTACTTGTATAGTACAAAATAGTAAACCCAAACTGGTTTATTGTACATGTTGTTTTGTTTGTATATATTGTGAACTGAGTTAGCTTGGGCATGACAGATTGGCAAGTGAGCGATGTGAGTTAGTATTTAGTTTGGGAGTGACATTGATTGACAAGTGAGTGATGCAAGTTAGGCCACACCCAGCACTGCATGCATACCCTTATCCCCAAACTAACAATCTACAGCATTCTTCCTCTAGACATCGACAAAGACACTAAATATATTATTAGTATATTTTGTCACACTCCAGGCAGAAATAATAAAACTGCAAAGTTTTATTTATTTGATCAGAATATCTTGGCTCTTTGACCCTGAGTATACTGTAATAAATCTGCAATTATAACAAGAACCATGGAATTGTTATTACCGAATACCTTCCAACCCCGGTTACAATTGTAAATTATAAATTGTGGTGATTATGAACAATGTCAAGGCCGCGCCTATCAAAAACAAAATAAAAAGTGAAAAAAATCATTAAAAAAATTGGTTCCTGTTATAACAATGTAATACACGGAGGGAGATAAACACTTCAACTTCATTAAAGCAGAAATCATGATGAATAAATCAGTTGTAATTAAGAATTTACTGATAATTAATTAAGAAAAAGACCAGAAATGTTTTTTGATTTGGTAATTAAGTCACTTTCAAAAGCTTTCATTTGACAAAAACCGTTTATATATATATATATATATTCATGATATTCCTGGTGAAAGCACTATCTTTAGTTTTAATCTAAAACTATCATTTCTGTTTCATGTGATATAATACACATGTAAAATGATTCATTCATGTGGCACCATCATTTTTTTTAATAAAGAAGAAGAACAATTGTATAATTCAATTAAATATGGTGATATACAACTGTTGGTGATTAAAAAAAGGATAATAGAAGGAATCAATTAAAAGTTTGGTAAGTCTTGCATGATTTGTAGTTTGTATTTAACTACTATATCTTAAATACAGCCATGTGAGTTACAGCATGCCAGTTTGTTTACAAACGTTGTCACATGACAAATATTGACCCGTTTGCTCCTCCAACAAAATTCAAATTTCTCTGTAACTGATTGTCTGTTGAAAGCAATAAGTAATAAATTATTGCAGATTTTTTACTGAAATTTTCAGGAACTGTGAGTAATATTAAGACTATGTTGCATGACAAATTTCAAATTTTTCAAACCATGAATTTATTTTAGATTTGAAAAGTACTCTCCCAGATCTGAATGTGTTTTGAAAAATAAGGGAAAACACTCCCACCGCCATTACCTCCCTTTTATACCCAGGTTGGGTCTTTAAATAGCGATATCGACTTATAAATGCGTCGGATACCACGAGAGTTCACAAATTGTCATTGACAGATTCTTTCCGTGCAAAGCTACATGCAAAATATCAAGATCTATGGCTTGAATTTTAAAGGCCCATCGCCGGTAGATGCCACACACAGCATTATAGGCGGGGCTTATCACTAGCAGCCGACAATGTTACATCAGTTATTTGATAATACTCATGTCCAACATAAGCTGTAACTACCAGCATAGCCATAGAAGATACTGCCTGTTGCAAGTTGTTTTAAACAACAATGTTTATTGTATGTGCGGGTTCCTCAGTATTATGGATTGCAATAAAGGTTTCCCCAGACTTACTACAACAAACACAGCATTCAAATAGATTGCAATGGCCATCTTATCTGCATGCATAATAAACAAATTTGCTAATTAGGTACATCCAATTTACAGTTTCATGCTGGGTTACATATAACACATCTCTGGTCATGATCAAAGAGATAAAGTGAAATTATTTGGGTCAAGTTCTATGAATTAGTACATTATTTACCTAGAGAGAATAAAAGTTATTTATGAAAAATAGTTTATCTTATTTATTATGGACGTATATCAAACGGGCATACATGTTGTAATTAATTGTTAGTAAATTGCTTTGACACAAGTAAAGGGCAAACAATTAACTGTGAGACAAAACATACAAAGATTGAAAAATAAAGAAACCCCTTGGACATTATAGAATGACCCATTCCATTTAGGTTCACAATTTCCCTGGCAAAACTTACAAATTGAAGAAAATCGTGGAAATACTTTGAAAGTTTCGAGGGAACAGTTTTGTGTATTATTTCATTTATTTAACTATAATGAGTGTGATTTTGAGGATCATTTAGTTACACCAGACTGGTCAATTAATGTTGATGAAAATAACTATAGTTAGACACAGAACATAAAGGAATATTTATTGTCAAATGGCAATCAGGACAAAATAGAAGAACAGATGGGGAAAATGATGACGTGATTATGATGTTGATGATGACGATGAAAATAAATACATTCCTGTAGAACAGTTATGGATATTGTTTTCATGTCCGTTTATTTCAACATCAGTTTTGGCTAGGTGAATTTTCATTTCCTAATCAAAGAAATAGTCATTTACCAAAACGCAGATACAGACAATACTGGAATATGTTTTCAAATGTAGGAGTTTGGTTCCTACTTCATTATGTAAGAAAAAAAAGCAAAGAATATTAAACCAACCAAGATCTAAATTATGCCAAGTTGTGTTTTGAACCTAGTACATGGTTCATACACAAACATCCAAGGCCACCTATATAGCACTAAGTGTTTTTAATTGAAGGCTGTGACATAAGAACTGTATAAACAATAAAATGACATTCATTTGCTAAAACACAAAACTAAAAGTTATTTCCAAAAGGAAGCTATTGTGAATTATGGGATTTAAAGCAATGATCAGCCAAGGTAAGTGTGAATTGTAACTTATTTGCATCCAAATAAAAAAGCAAGTATGCATGTATCTGAGATAAGCCATAAACTACAATGTATAATCATTTGTTTATACATGTATTTGAAAAAGGCAGAAATATTATGAAGATTGATCTTCCTAAACATGTAATTCACAAACTGAAAGTCAAACACATTATTTTACTCTGAGATATCAAACACTGCATGGCTCCTCACAAGTAGGTTATACACATTTCCAAGCAAGTGTTGCTGTTTACACCACGTGACAAGGGTCAAACGGGGTTCAAAATTCAAATATTTTAGCAAATTTTCCTTGATATTTCAACTACTACTACTTTTGTGAATAAAGGGCATTTTTATAAAGACAAAATATGTCCCTACAACTGCACTTCTTTTTGAAAATAGTGACATATTTGTTACTATGTTTTACAGAAAAACATCTCCCAATTCAACATTGTTGCAAAAAAGAGCCACCCTTTGAAATTAGGCTCCTCCCATTTCTTTTTATAGAAAAGTTTGGGGTTTAAGAGAAAAAAAAGTTTTCCTTCAAATGTGCATAAACGCCCTGTGACAATGGCATTTGTGGTCAAATAATGCTTTGTAAGTTTGGTTAAGATTCGACGGAGGTTCTACCGTGTCTACACAAAATATTTAACTCTATGTAAAACAGTGACCCTTGTGGCGGTTCCAAATTTGACTCCGCGGAACTGCCTTCAACAACCATTTTAGGGGAGCTCCATACAATTCTTCATGTAAAATATCTAAAATGTATGGCTTGAAATTGTTTTTTAAAGTTTCCTTTAAAATATGCTTATAAGCCCTGTGGTGGGGACATTTGCCGAATCACGCTGGTTCAAGAACCGAAATCTTGTGGTTATACAGCCTGCTGTGTAAGTCTGGTTAATATTCGGGGGTACTATTGCGTCTACGCAAAACAAATTAATATTTTCACACTTTAATTCTTATGTAAAACAGAGAGGAGTGGATTCCCAACAAACTCTAAGTAAAAGTGGATCCAAACAATGTCATATGAAGTCACACTTGGCTTCATCAGGGGTTCTATGGACGTGAGGTACTTGCATCACTTTGTAGCCAGAAGATTTCTGGATTTGCTCTACGATACAGACTCCGAGCACGCAGTGAAGTTCCCAACAAGAAGTAATAACTTAACACACTTGACATCTTTATCACAAACGGACCATCACTCATTAAAAAGCGAGCAAGTACCTGGGGTCAGCGACCACGACATTGTTTTCGACCATGCCTCCACAAGAGTGACTAGGCAGCGGCCCCTTAGACGGAAGATCCTACTGTGGAAACCAAAAAATGAGGATGTCCAACGCTGCAAGAAACTGCAACTGCTCTGAGCACGCAGTGACGTTCCCAACCAGAAGCAATAATTTAACCACTTGACATCTTTATCACACATGGACCACCACTCGTTTAAAAGCAAGCCAGTACTTGGGGTCAGCGACCACGACATAGGTTTCGTCCATGCCTTCACAAGAGTGCCCAGGCAGCGACCCCTAAGACGGAAGATCCCACTGTGGAAACAAAAAATGAGGATGATGTCCAACGCTACAAGAAACTGCAACTGCTCCGGGCACGAAGTGACGTTCCCAACCAGAGGCAATAATTTAACCCTACACGAAACTGCAATAGAACACCTTACATGAATGTAAGAAAGCCTATAACAGATATGTGCCCTGGGGCGGAGGCATTTGTGGTCGAATAACGTTAATTTATTAACTCGTCCGAGATAAATTAATGTAGTTGTATAACTGCTGTGCAAGTTTGGTAAAGAATCAACATACAAGATACAAGAAACGTTATTTTGTGTCGGATGTACAAATATATAGGCTATTTGCCGACAGGAACAAAGATACACAACATTTTAATATGTATAAACTCACACGCATACGCACGCGCACACACGCACGCACGCACACAAACACACACACACAACGAACTAATGCCATTAAATAACAACTACAAAATTTAAAATACACAATGGAAAAAGTATCGCGACCGCGCCTACACGCAACAAATTATGTTGCTGATCACATTATTAGCGTGGAAGAAATGACAAAAATTCACGGATTTGTTAAAGGAGTTCAGCACATACATGGCTTACATCACCCGGTTGACACATTATACACAGAGCAGCAAATATTAGATATCAAAAGATTTTGCTGCAAAGACGGCGGTGCTGTTCTGGGAATGGATAAAACCTTCAACATCGGTGAGTTCCATGTTACGCCTACAGTGTACAAAGACCAGTCTGTGCTACGTCGACCTACGATGGATAACCCGATTTGTTTTGGCCCGACGTTTATCCACACCAGCTCAACAATAAAGACGTTAAGTGTATTTATGCATGACATAACTGACCATTTAACGGACACTGAGCTGACAAATTTAACTATAGCATTTAAGTCAGCTATTAGTAGATGTTTCGTCGGGTGTACGCTCGTGCTTTGCGCACGGCATCTGAAACAAAATACTATCAAATACATGAAAGAACAAGTTGGATATCCAATTAAAGAAAGATTAACTATAACCGAAGCAATTTTTGGTAAAGTGGGCCTAACCGAATCGAGGGATACTGACACTTTTAAACCTAGAATTAGGAAGGTTACTAAACGCAATTGATGAAAATTATCGAAAAGAAAACGAGCAGAAAGATCACGTACACCCAACGCAAAACGCAAACTGCTGTGTCCAATTCGATCAGTCACCTAAAGTATATTTCAATATAGTAATGTTATAGTTATTCATAACTGAACAAGTCACCTGAAGTGACAGGTGACTCGGTATGGGTCAGTCACCTGAAGTGACTGGCATCTTGCTTAGTTTGCGCCGAGTATTGATATGAATATATATATATATATCTTTATTTCCTCCAAATCATACAGGAGAGCATACAAACAATAATATACATTGTTGACAAAAGACAAATGAAAAACAGGTAATACTATACAGATTGAATACATATATAAAGTAACGATAATTTACAATTGACAAAACGATATACAGTCTATTTGATAGCTATAATATCATGCACGCACACAGACAAACTCGCTCGCACACAAACACACTCACTCACGCACGCACACATAAATACACAGACGCTAAATGAATTATCTTCATATGAAATAATCCTATCGAAACGAAAATTAAGAATTATTAACATGAAAAGCAAATTCATTTGAATCCATATTGGTACATATTCTCTTTATAATATGGCTACATTATCGAAACGAAATATAAGGTAGCCATAGAGAACGTTTAATATGGTTTAATAAGCCAGTTTGCACGATTTTGATTAATATTTGATAGTTTATTAACTGCATGACATATTACTTATAACTGCAATACCACATGTTATGAAATGCTAAAACACATATTTTTAAACAGTCCAAGCTGTCTTTTTCATTTAAGAAATATTTTATTCCTGTAAACATATGTATTAATTGTACCCGTGTTGGCATATACATTATATAGCAAAACAATTTTACACCAAACCTCACATATAATTTTTGCCATAAATTATCCCGTTCGCTATTGTTATAAATACAATCAAGTAGAACATGTTCAACTAAGTATGAAGATGGCAATCCACATTTGGAACAATTTTGCTGAAATGGTCTTGAGAAAAACCTACACATTATATATGCCATTGTACTACATGATTCTGTACAAATCCTTTCAGTTTTACTCAGTTTCCAGAGTAAGCACAAATCAAAGTTACAATGGATAAGATTGAATCCATTGAGAGATTCATCATTTTGACATCTATTTAGTAACTGTTTGTTTTCGAACCCATAAACAGCAGTATTTACTATTTTTTTCCATTGAAATTTTGATGGAAAAACACTTGTCTGAGAATATTCATCTAAGTACGATGAAATATCATATTTTTTACAAACAATTTTTATATCGGCAATGAAACCTTTAACTTTAGTAGGTATTAACTTATAGTCAAATAAACGATTAACAAATATTTGCTTTGCTATGAAGTAGGGTGACAACCTACAGAGCTGACCTAAAAATATAAGTTTTCTTTTATCAATTTCAGCTTCCATTGATAGGCATCCTAACATACTTAGTACTACGTCTGTTCTTGTATACTTTGGTATTGACTGAATGTATTTTAAACAGAACCTATGTGCTCTTTCAATAGTAAGTATATGAGCATTAGTAAGATTATGCCATAGCTCACAGCCGTACAAAGCTTTTGGCAAGACAACCGACTTATATATTTGTTTTGCCGTTGCTGGGTGAATTCCCCCAGAATATACGCCACAATTTATTATATTTAAAAAGGTACTCCTAATTTTGCAGTTCGCTTCCTTTATAATGTCATTATTATTCTCGTATTTATTGAAAAGCACACCTAAATGTGTATACTGCTCCACTTCATCTACTTTACTGTCCCCAAGAATCCATTTACGTGTGTTTAATTTATATTTATTGCGTGATTCATGAGATATAATGACCGAGCATTTAGAAGCATTGTAAAACTAATGGTGTTCGATACCATATTTGTAGCAGATATCAATCATGTGACTTAACCCAGTTTTAGATAAAGATAATAAAACCATATCATCAGCTGATGTAGGACAGGAGCAATTAATATTGTACATATAAAAAACATATTCTGAGGCTACTAACTTATCCATAAGACGATGTACAGAAAAGGACTGAGAATCCCTCCCTGTCTGGTACCTTGTAATACTGGGAACCAGTCTGAAAAGTGACCTTGGTTTCTGACACAACTGGTCATATTGGTATATAAATTAAAAACAACTTTAAGAATGTATAACGGTAATCCAAATTTGAACAATATTACCATAAGAGCCTCATGCCAAACGGTATCAAATGCACGGCGTACATCTAGAAAAGCAATATTTAATTGACTGTCATTTTCTTTAGCGAAGTAAGAGCATTCACGCAGAACAAAAGAAGTCATCATGCAGCCAATACCCCGTTGAAACCCACCTTGTAGCTTATTAATTTTCTGATACGCACAATCGCGTTCAATTCTATCGAGTAGTACAGATTCATATAATTTTAACAGTACTGATGAGAGAGTAATTGCTCGATAACTATTCGGGTCAATCTTTGCCTTTTTACCACCTTTGTATAAAAGTATGATTATACCTTTCTTCATATCATTTGGCGTATGCGCATATGTAGTCATATTTTGAAATAGTTTTGCTAAGAGTTTCAGTACTATTTCACCACCATAGGTAATATTTTCGTAATAAACATGATCACACCCGCAAGCTTTAAACTGTTTTGCTTTTCGGCAGGCTACAAGCACTTCGTTAGTACTTATAGACGGAACATTTGTGTATGTTACATGCGATAATAAGTTATTTATCGAGTGGTATTCACTTTTGTAACTGTCATTTATTAATCCATCATACACAATAGGATTATCAGGTGTGTATAACTCTTTAAAAAAATACCCCCATTGAATTGTATTTGATTTTTGATCCCGGTATGTGGTGCCATTAAATTTCATTTCTGTCCCAGGTGACATGTTTGATTTTCTCTTTCTGGAATTAATAAGCTTCCAGAATGAGGCACTATCAATTTCTGCAGCTTTATCTATTTCTTCATTTTGTTTCTGTAGATAGAGTTCAACTTTATGTCTGTGCAATTTTCTAAATAAACATTTCGCCCCTTTATATTCATTATAAGACAAAAATGATACTCCCCTAGGTTTGCCCTCCCCAATCCAACTTCTACGTTTAGTTGTCATACACTTATGTGCATTTCTTAGTTCTTCATCCCAGTAAGGCTTCAAAAAGTGTCTGAATTTTGTCTTAGGGATACATGCATCAGTAGCATTATTGAGGGAATTAACAATTGTTTTATATAGGTTATCAATATCTGAGGTCGATCTAATAGCGTTATTAAGGAATTTACCACAATGTACATCATTTTCAATATAATATTTATATTCCGTTATATTTTCTTCACGGATTCCAGTTTACTCTAAGTGGCATATTGCTCTCATCGAGTTCTGCGATACACGGTAATGTGATATTACAGAGCACTGGTCTGTGGTTTGATACATTTAACGCATCATCATCCGGTATCGAACAGGAATTAATAAGATCTTTTTTCTCGACAGGAAATAATATATGGTCAATCAGTGTTTCAGATTTTCCATTATAATTAACATGTGAGAAGGACATCCCTGTGCACGTGCACGTTGATGTTACAGATAAAAGATTATTATCTAATACAAACTTGCTTAAACTATAGATTCTAGAGTCTACGGGCTTAGCGAATAAACTTCTTAATTCGGTATTCATGTCACCCATGACAATAACCAGTCCCTTATCACTATACATACTTAAGATATCCTCAAGTTTATTAATATAATCCCTATATTTCTGAATAGAGTGATTTCGGCATGGCAAGTAAACTTGAAAAATATACAAGCATTTGCATGGGTTTAATATTAATTCTATTCCAATTATTCTGTCATCATCTGTAGAAATGGTTGAGATCATATGATCTAATTTTTTATGCCATAAAATCCCCACACCACCTTTACCAACTTTGCGTCTACTTGGTAAAATCAGATCTGCATCAGCAACTGCATGAGCCCTATAGTTGTTATCAATGCTGTCTAAAAAATGCAAATCTTTATCATACAACCAGTGTTCAGATATACCACAAATATCAATATTACTATTATTTAACATATTTACGAGATATGTTGAACTGGACATTATGCCTGTAGCATTCCATGTCATTAAATTTAAATTTTTCAGACTAGCCATTATGTTTTGATAATCTTACAAACTGATATATTGCGTGAGCTAATCTATACACTCATCTAAATACTCGTACGGATTGTAATCATTGAAACCGTGGTACGAGTAGTCATTATCACTCACAAAGCCATTATCTGCATAACGGTTTTTGTAGTGACTATACCCTTTCTTTGGTGACGGACCGTTATGTTTATCCGAATTGTACCCACGCCTCGTTAACCATGGGCGGCAAATGAGACCTCTGGGCCAGAAGTACGGCAGTTCTACTAGTGACGCATTATCATCGTCCTCTACATTTAGACGCACGACAACAGAATTGTACTTTCTGTTTCTAAATATAGTAACCCTTGTTACTTTAGGTCCGCGAAATTTAACATAGGAGTACACTTTCGCTTCCGTTACAGATTGGTCAAAACTACCAACGTAATACCTTTTGGGTCTTTTCTTTACGCACTGAAACAAGTCTGAGTCCTCAGTAGACTGACCTGCATCAAAATGCCTGTCGTGGGCATTACGGTCCGAGATTCTAACCGAGATATTTGATGGTTTCCCGATAGTAGAATAAATGTGCGCAAAGTCAATATTGTTATTTAGAGATTTTTTCTTTTTAAGTTTAACCCGTCTTGGTCTGAATTTGTTGCCGTAATTTTTACTTTGAACAGCATCCTTGTAAGATATATCTGATGCAGGTTGTTCCTTTCGCGGGACAGTGCTTGCATTTATTGGAATAGGAACATTTCCATAAACAAATTCGTCCTCCATTTCTCTGTCATCAAACAGTGTGTCGGCCATTTTGTACGCAATGAGCGGAGACAAGGAGCCGCTGATCGGTGACTCAGATAATGGAGGAGGAATTTACTGGGATACACCTGAATCTTGGGGTGGTAAATTCGGAAATTCAGTAAGTGACATAACATCCAATTCACCACTGTCTACAGGAGCTGGCATCCCACTTTCGGTTGTTTGATTACCACTATTACCATTGTCACAATAGTCACCTATATCTGTATTTAACACGGTATTTACATTATTACTCGAAAACTCTGTGTTATACAATTCATTGTCATTGGCTGCTTGATGGACAGTGCCTGTTGCAGCTGGCATCTTGCTTAGTTTGCGCCGAGTATTGATATGAATGGACATGTGTAATAATATTTATAATAATGATGATAATAATAATAATAAAAAAGGCTGGTTTAAAGTCGTTCTGTCAGACGTCCACGTTGGTAACAACAGTTACTTATGTACCCCCTCCCCCCCATTTCAATACATGGTTATAATTTCATGTTGATTGTATCGCTCCTTTTCTTAAAAAAAAAGTCATTTTCTTAAAACCAATTCCCATTTCAATACATGAACGATTTCATTTTGGTAATAAAACATTAATTTGTCAATGAAATTTTCTAAAAATACGCATGTACTCTTAATTTTATGTTCTTTTCAATAAAATAACAAATATATGCTCTTTAATAAAGAAATGTTGATTTAATCGCTCCTTTTCTTAAAGAGATCTCCTCTGTCCTTTTCTTAAAAAAAGTCCTTTTCGCTATTTAGTGTAACCCCCCCCCCCCCCCCCACCCCCACCCACCCCCCCCACCCCCCCCCCCCAAAAAACAAAACAAAACAACAACAAAAAAAAAAAAAATAAATAAAAAAAATAAAAAAAAACACGTTTGAAACCAGGAAATGCGATTTTATTTTTAACAAATGTCATACTTTGAATTTAATATTAAGCTTTACATTATATAATTCAAGATAAAACACGGGCGGATCGGGTTTTAAACATTTCTTGAAAACAATAGATTACACATACAAAATGATATCAACAATATACATAATCAAAGGTTGGTAAATCCTATAATTTATTTAATAATAGTTAAAGGGGTGAGATAAGGGATTCGGCATTTGTTAGTTGATTGCTTGGCTGGTCGAACCAGGAAGATACACACACTTTACACATTGAAAAAGTATTAAAGTAAAATCCATTTAAATTCGAAAATTCCTATTTACCAGATTTCCAAAGTTATATTTGTATTGCAGATAATAATAACAAAATGTAGGAGGAATTAAAAGAGACGATAAGACGCTTTTAGTGTTGAGAATAAGTAACTAACTAAATTTTTGGTAAAATGCTTAAACGATTCATATGACCAAGATCTCATATGGGCTATATAGGTCTCACTACATAGTGGAACTTTGTTCTATATAAAATAAGGTTTCGGATTTCCACATTAAAAAATCACATAGAATCTTTTTTAAAGTATTTTGTTTTCATAGCAGGAATGTTACTGCACATAAAAAAAGAACTTTAACCAGCTTATGTTTTTAAGACAGTGCAGTGACACCCTAAGATTTTCTTTAAAAAGAAGTCCTCAAATACTCATAAATTCATGCATCTGTTAAAATACTATAAAAGTCGCTTTTTTAAAACCAGTGATGTCTTATTGCATTATATACTGTGTAAGTCTGTGCTCACCTGCAGTAAGAAATCACAACCCCTACGAACCATTTTGAAAATAGTTCAAACCAAATTACATATGACTTTGTTTTAATCGTAGAAGGCATTATCAAGTTCGTTATCAAAATCATAAAACTTTTGCTTTAGTTCAGGCAGAACTTTCGTTCTATTTACCTTAAAATGTTCTACGATTAAACAGTTGAAAACAGGATAGCTGTATATATGAGTAAAATTATTTTATAATATAGCTCTGTAGGTTAAAATGTTAACGACAGTCTATATTTTTTTCAAATTCAATTTGCTCTTTTAGTTCCATTGCCATAAGGGCTGAAAAAGCAACAGGGTTGTCGATTTCTCTTGGAATGTAGAATTCCATAGAGCATGTCGACACTGATTATAACCTGGTTTGTCATTTTTTTTAAATCCAAGAGGTGGAATCCAGTCTTTGCCAGTTATGAAAGACAACAATTCACCAAACGTCACTGGAACTGTTTCATCTAAACGAAGACATGAAACAGAAACTGTAATTACACATGTCAAGGTTTTCAAGCGACATTGATTTCTGTTAAGCATAACATTACTTGTAAAAATACACAATGTTCATATTATCATCAATTGAATATATCAATCATTAAAGTATAATAATGAACAGTTGAACTTTTTATATTTAAAACCCAAAAACTTTCCACCCCGATAACAAGAAATTGAAGGAGTGGTTATTGTATACATGTAACCGCTGCTGTTCTCTGTACTCGTCAGTTGGGTTCCTGTGTACTAAAATACACCAACAATCGGCTGCTTTTTACCTGATGAAGTCACGTATAAACACAGATGTTTGTTTGTTAACAATTTGTTCAAATTTCAAACGCAAACATGGTACCCTTTACCAAAGGATTAGAGATGTGTGCGTGCGTGCGTGCGTGCGTGCGTGCGTGCGTGCGTGCGTGCGTGCGTGCGTGCGTGCGTGCGTGCGTGTGAGTGCGTGCGTGTGTGTGCTTATGCTATTTGTATGTAAGTAAAAAAAATAAACGAATATTAACATGTTACTATGATGTATCTCTGTTACTGTCGGTAAATAGCTTTACAGCTAGCGTTTTGTATTTGTACATCCGACACAAAATAAAGTATCTTGTACCTTATGTTCTTCTATCCTCCATCGAGTCTATAAATAAAGACGCTATTTTTGTAGTCGTTGATTAGTTTAAGACCTTAAATTTTCAATCCCTGTAAGTAAATTTAAAAATGATTGAGGGATATTTGAGATATTTGCTTCGTAGATGTGGAACTCGTCGGACAAGTTAATCAGTTCTATCTCCGTATTTTTCGCATTTACATGTTTTCTGTTGAAATATATCTCAAGTGTTGATTACAATATTTTACATGTGTCTATAAAATCCCATGCTCACGGAAAAACATGTCTGCTAGAGTCGGAAAGCTGTCTATATGGGTTCGGTGGTACACGTGACATACGTTGGTACACGTGACATACGTGGGTACACGTGACATAGGTGTGGTTAATGTGACTTATACTGTCTATGTTCTTGTTATTGTATAATGTTCGGGCTACATCTGAAACACAATTTATTGCTCCATTTCTACTTCACCATTATTTGTCAGGGGTCGTATTCACCAACCATTCTTGAGAATATTCTTAGACTTGAGCATGAAAATCCAAATTTCAACCTAAGATATTTAGTTTACTATGGCAGATTGAATAATTGTTAAAGTTTATTTGACTGTATATTTTGTGTCCATACATGCTTGCAAATTTTGGTATCAAAGAATGGTCTTCAAAACTGTTTTTCAAAACTCAGTCCTGAGTGCAAGTCTAGGAATATTCTTAAGAATGGTGGTGAATACCAGCCCCGGTTTTAGAATTTGAAGTATTTTGATTTAATTATGTGTTGTATATCTTGTAAGATTATTTTACCTACAGGTGAAATAAATTATATACGACGTGACATGGGATGAGTGACTACAATTAACTTTCGGTGTGTTCAATATAGTTATGAACAAGCACGTAATGTCACTGACCAATGGGAGAAGTTTGATATTCACTCAAATGGTAAACCCGCGGGAAGTGGTGTTAGAAAAAATATCATTTTGAACAGGACACTCGGCCAACACCAAGGTATTTATAATATTGTCTGCAAGTTTTCACATTCACTTGTATTTTAACGAGGTTGTAACCATATCTTCCCCTGTTCTTCTCCCGTTCTTCCTTTTTGTTCAAATTTGTCACATCACACCAGTGACTTAATTACATGAACATGTTGAGAGAAATATGTGATGTTCGTATTCAAACAGTATACCCCCAACCTAATATTAAAGTTACAAGCGCATACCTAGATGTTCACTTTTATGAAGTAATACATAAGCATAATCAGTGACCTTCTTCAGTGACTTAGTGACATATATGAATGTCACTGACTTATCAGTGCATGATAAACAATAAATATAAATAGAGACTATGTATTTTAATAAGGAATTTAGTATATTGCAGATAGCAATTTATCAGACCAATATGGTAAATATTACATTGAATTAAATTTTCAAAACTGAGAGTTAGACTATCGCACCAGATGGGTAGGAATAAACAAAAGGCCAGCAAATGTGTACCATGCAGTAGGGGGTCTACATTTAAATACATTGATTTGGTTTGTAGCGTTTTCGATCAAACCAGTCATGTTAAATATCCTTTATTCACCCAGTTCACATAAATACATGCAATCAAGAGGGCGTGCAACGTTGTAAAGTGTTAAGGCTCAGTTAAGTTGATGAGTAAAATATATACATTTCCAGTGACAAATAATATACATATATCACTGACAGGCCTAACGTCAGTGACTTAATTAATAACAAATGTAGATATGTCACTGGGCCTAGCAGGGACGTAGCTAGCCTAAAAGTTATGTGCAAGTCCAAACTAGAGGGTTCAGAGCATGCTCCTGCCCTCCCCGGATGTTGTTTTGTGTGTAGAACAGCTCTGGTGCTTTTAGGCGATTATTTAAGACATAAACAAATTTTGAACCTAATCTATTTTTAAATTTGTTAATTAAAAAAAAATGCATCTGAAAATTATGTGCAGACCCGGGCCATTGGGCCTATTAGTTATATAGCTGCACTACTGCCTATAACCTGAGAAAAAGAGCATCACATTCACCAGTTGTAGTGGGTGATATCCACAAAATACAAGTCCATATTCAATAAATTCGACATTTCCTATTTAACATTAATATTTGCTATCCAACAGTGGATAACAAATTATAACGATAAGTATTGAAATACATGTGATGACAACAGTAATCAATAGCAATTTCAGGACTTACACCACTAGTACTCCGGACATACAGTTGAAGGAGGTAGAAATAAAACTTAAGTTCTCTTTTCATGTTTTTTAGGGCTTTGTACTGCAATGTTTTGTTCTTTGCTAGCATGAGTTAAATGGTCAGTATTTTAGAAATCACCACTGAAAATTTGATGCTGATACCAGCTTTCTGGACAATTCTGTGTAATTTCAGAATTGTTGATTCGAACCGCATCTAGGGCGAATAGTTGACATATGATAACTCTGGAAATTGATAGGTCTCACGGAAGCATTGAATTTAAAAACAACCAACCTGGTCAATGTATACTTTTTTCCTTTATAACTGCATGTCTTGAACCAGTGAAGAAGAGCCGAGACACATGCTGCAGAATTTATTTTTTCACTCTGTTTTGGACATAAATGTTACAATGGAGCCCTATGTACTTTAAGTACTTAAGTATTTTTTTTTACATATCAACCGGAAGTCAAATTCATTCCATTAAACCTAAATGCAATCCGTGATCGGGCCCAAGGCTGCAATATCCAGAAAGAACATGCTACGTTATTGAGTTTTGCCATGTTTTATCCAGACGCTTGCACCCATTTTTGAAGCATTTGATTTACGAAGATTATTGATAGAAGGAAGTTGGGAGAAACTTTAATTTCGGGGGATCTATAACTTCAAAATGCGCTAATCATGGTAGCATGATGACCTTCCTACAATTCCGAGAGAATTTAAAGTAAATACAACAAAACTTTCAGTGTTCAAAGCCACAAAAAACTTTTGTTCAAATGGTAAAAATTTGTTTATTTTTTCAGGCTATATAGCTCTCCTAATGTAACTAGAAATTTGTTTATTAAATGGGGATGTGTTGATTTTCCTTTATATGAGGACAAAATGGCTTTCGTTCAGTCAGACCTCCACGTTGGTACAAGTTGGAAACCACAATAACTCTATATAACTTGGGCTAGCATGACTGAATGCAAAGGTTTCTGAAATTGATTGATTGATTGAATATAGAGTAAATTTTATGCAATCGATGGCTTACAGACGTTCAGTTAAACTAACCACTCTTTCTATATCAGATGCGGTCTAATAGCAGATTGAACCAGTAAATGGATCTAACAATGCAGTTACTACTGTATATTTCTATATCAGATGAGGTCAAATGGCGGATTGCACCAGTAAATGGATCTCACAATGCAGAAAGTACTGTATCTTTCTATATCAGGTGAGGTCCAATGGCGGATTGCACCAGTAAATGGATCTAACAATGCAGAAAGTACTGTATCGTTCTATATCAGGTGAGGTCCAATTGCAGATTGCACCAGTAAATGGATCTAACAATGCAGAAAGAAAGTACTGTATCCTTCTTTATCAGGTGAGGTCCAATGGCGGTCTGCACAAGTAAATGGATCTAACGGTGCAGAAAGTACTGTATCTTTCTATATCAGGTGAGGTCCAATGGCGGATTGCACCAGTAAATGGATCTAACAATGCAGAAAGTACTGTATCTTTCTATATTAGGTGAGGTCCAATGGCTGATTGCACCAGTAAATGGATCTAGCAATGCAGAAATTACTGTATCTTTCTATATCAGGCGAGGTCCAATGGCAGATTGTACCAGTAAATGGATATAACAAATGCAGAAAGTACTGTATCTTTCTATATCAGGTGAGGTCCAATGGCGGATTGCACCAGTAAATGGATCTAACAAATGCAGAAAGTACTGTATCTTTCTATATCAGGTGAGGTCCAATGGCAGATTGCACCAGTAAATGGATCTAACAATGCAGAAAGAAAGTACTGTATCCTTCTATATCAGGTGAGGTCCAATGGCGGTCTGCACAAGTAAATGGATCTAACAATGCAGAAAGTACTGTATCTTTCTATATCAGGTGAGGTCCAATGGCGGATTGCACCAGTAAATGGATCTAACAATGCAGAAAGTACTGTATCTTTCTATATCAGGTGAGGTCCAATGGCTGATTGCACCAGTAAATGGATCTAGCAATGCAGAAAGTACTGTATATTTCTATTTCAGGTGAGGTCCAATGGCAGATTGTACCAGTAAATGGATATAACAAATGCAGAAAGTACTGTATCTTTCTATATCAGGTGAGATCCAATGGCGGATTGCACCAGTAAATGGATCTAACAAATGCAGAAAGTACTGTATCTTTCTATATCAGGTGAGGTCCAAAGGCAGATTGCACCAGTAAATGGACCTAACAAATGCAGAAAGTACTGTATATTTCTATATCAGGTGAGGTCCAATGGCAGATTGTACCAGTAAATGGATCTAACAAATGCAGAAAGTACTGTATCTTTCTATATCAGGTGAGATCCAATGGCGGATTGCACCAGTGAATGGATCTAACAAATGCAGAAAGTACTGTATATTTCTATATCAGGTGAGGTCCAATTGCAGATTGCACCAATAAATGCATTTCTAAATGCAGGTAATACTATATATTTCTATATCAGCTAATGTACACTGGCTGATTGCAGCGGTAAATAGCTCTCTAAATGCAGGTAATCCTATATCTTTCTTTACAAGCTGATGTACACTCGTGGATCGCATGAGTGAATGGGTCTCTAAATGCAGGTAATCCTATATCTTTATTTACAAGCTGATGTACACTCGTGGATCGCATGCGTGAATGGGTCTCTACATGCAGGTAATCCTACATATTTCTTTATCAGCTGATGTACACTCACGGATTGCACCAGTAAACGGATTTCTAAATGCAGGTTATCCTATATCTTTCTTAATTACCTGATATACACTGGCGGATTGCACCAATAAATGGATCTAACAATGCAGAAAGTACTGTATATTTCTATATTAGGTGAGGTCCAATGGCGGTTTGCACCAGTAAATTGATCTCTAATGCAGGTACGATTATATCTTTATCAGCTGATGTACATTGGCTGATGTTTAACTTATTTACCGATCTGTTAAAATTTGTGTATTGTGTCGGTCATTTTATTAACTAATATCAATAATCAAAAAGGTCAAGGTCACAATTTAACTTTGACGACACTTTCATTTGTTGTTATTTCATGTCTGGTCTGTAACTTTGTCTTACATGGATGGATTTTTGAATAGCTTGCCACAAGTGATAACTATGACATGATGATGTGTCACCTGTATTTACCTGTAGAAACACATATACCTTTACATCAGATGTCAAGGTCAAGGTCACAACTTAACGGTATAACATGAAATTGTGTGTCTAGCCTGAAACGTCAATCCATTTCTCTTGATATTCATGGATACATTTTAATCGCTACCTATTATAAAATATATCGTTATTTTCACAGACCAATTGGAGGGCATGTGACACTTATCAGTGACATTTCTTGTTTTCTATTTCAATTAATTCAAATTGAGATAGATTGTTTCAATTTACATAAGGAATGTTTTTTCTACATTTACTGAAATAAATAATATTTGGCTGATAATATTACATTTTTTTTCCGCATTTTTATTAGTGCTATTTAATGAATATCATGAAGTTAAAACTTGTCTACAACGTTTGTATATGCATACATACATGTTCAAGTTTACAACTTTCCAAGTATCTTTTGTAAAAGTTGTTTTGTCGTATATTATAAAATCCAAACTTGAACTCTTTACATATTATCATCCATACAGTCGTTCAAGCAGTAAGAATATTGTGGAGGAAAACATTTTTCAAAACTCTGTTATTTATATTACTACAGTAAATATCACATTCAAACATAAGATTGGCAGTTTTATATCATATAAAACACTATAAGGACAAAGTGAAAGTATACAATAATCTTCATATTTCCTTCAATGTTGACTGCGAATTTTGCATAAATCATGAAAACGTATTGCCGTGTTGTTAATGAGTAATAATGCAACTGAAATAAATAAGAGTCGAAATAATTGTATTTCCAATGTTATTTATGTCATGGGACATTAAAGGGATTATATTGGCAAGTAACACAAACACGCTGTTAATTCAGACTTTTCCTGTATGCAGTGTGCACAAAATAATGCTAATGTATTGACGTATAACCTTTATTTACTTGAAAGTTATCAAATTAACAGTTATTGAATATTGGCCAAAACTTTAATACGTCCCGCAATAAATATAGTATTGCGCAATGTTTACATTGAACTCCGTAAACTTCCCGAACAAAGCCTCGAAAACGAGATCGGGAACGAGTCTTCACCATGTTATCCGATGATTGATCGGAAGCCCGAAAGCGGTTCGTTGAAAATCGCAAATGTAAACAAAAACAAAAACATGGCTTCAGAAACCCGATGTTTGTAATAAAGAGGTTATGCAATTAGACACTTATAACGCGTATACCTCTCAGTTATAAGTGTATCTTCATGCTGGGCGTGTGTATTTAGGACAGGGAATTGACGGTTATATGCCAATATAATCCCTTTAAAACATGATGGCTGCACATTGTACACTGATATAAACAGATACAGTATTTTCTACATTCAATCCACAATTGGACCACTCCTGATATAGAATGTAAGAACTTGTCTCACAATCGAAGTAAAAATAAATAAGTTTAAACAAATCTTTGTCATTGGTAACTGATGGTTACGTCAGCAAATATACAACATCCAAGCAAGGACCTGTATGTGTTCTCTATAATTCCTTGATCCAAGGCATATATCGGACTTACACATGGACTTACAAACGGACTTACATATTTTGGGCCATATATGAAACAATAAAAATGTTACATTTTCTTTTAAACTTTAGGGCAATTTATTATTTTCACAGTTATAAATCTTATCCTGACACACTGATAATAAATAAGCTACATGTACATTGAACGAAATTGATAAATCCCCTTTTAGGCAGTGCCTTATTTCATATTATTTCTCATTTCCGATTTTCCCCTAAAGAACCTCTTAGAAAATATTCTCTATCAACAAGGAGCTTCAAAGACGTTTGCAATAGTCTGACTGAGCAGAACGCAACAATCAATGACGTATGCGATCCGAGCGTATGGTACTGATTGCGGATTGCATTTAGCTCATAGTCCGGATTGCATCTAGCATAACTCCATTTTTATGGGGGTCACCATTTTCTACGTTTGCGAAAGTAGTGCAGCAAAAATCAAAGCATGTATTTATTTATTTTACGCAGTCGATCGAATAGAAGTAGAAACTTAACATAAACACACACATATATACACTGGTCTGTTTTAGTCCGTCAAAATAATGACGAATTTATCAGGTCAGTGGGGGTCATTAGCCAACGGGAGTAAAATATTTACGTTACACCGGCACCCCAAAAAAGTAAAGAACGGCACCCGCAAAAAGAAAAATAGCATTAAGATGTATTTTGACTTGTATATCTCATCAGAGACATTAGTAATTAAGAGTCATTTTAAGTCACTGATATCATTGAATTAATTAGTGAATTAAGTAACTGTACATGTTTATATATATTTGGTTAAATAACACAACTAGTTGTGTAATTCATGTTTCGTAGTAATTATGTGATGTGATTTCGATAAGTCATCGATATCAATACTCCAAGAAGACCTTAATAGGCTGGCAGTTTAGGAGAAAAGATGGGGAATGGATTTTCACTCACAGAAATGTAGTGTCCTCCGCGTCTCAAGGTCCAATAACGCATACCAAGAAACTACATCCTGAAAGGAACAACTCTTTAGCAAGATAAGATAACAAAATACCTCGGTGTCGACCTACAGTCCAATCTCTCCTGGACAGAGTAACGATAAAGGCAAACAGTATGCGGGGGTTCCTAAAAAAACTAATACACCCCCTCCCCCACACACATACAAAACATCATATACACCGGCGACACCGGCGGTCCGATCCCGCGTTCTGCAAAAGTTTAATATACGAGGTATGTCCCAAAAGTAATTGGACACATTTAGAAATATGACTTTTAGTGTTTCAATCCAAACAAAACTTGGCATGAATAGATTTCAATATCTAAACTATAAGCATGCAAAATTTCAATATCGTTCACCACTATTACACATTAATTTGGACAAGTCAAAATGTATATGTTACATAGTATGGGGGAGATTGACGTTATTTGTGCGACGTCAAATTGACATTCAAATGGATGTCATTCTTTTTTCGCTTTTTTCGAAGTATGAACCGCTGTGCAAAACACAATTTTTGTGGTACAGCACCCGTTTCTGGTGCATGTGACGATACTATGATGACTCATAGATCCTAACCACAGAATGTACACTCCGGCACATGGCCCTGAGGTACTGAAAGTGTTTTTCACAAAGATCTGATTTGAATCCCAGAAAAAACACACGAAATTTCGGTCGTCCACATAGCTAATGGTCAATTACTTTCGTCTCACCATTGGAAACCCATTTGTACCACCAATAGATAAGACTCCTGGATATGCCTTCTGTTACAGAGTTGAGTGAAAGAAACTTCAGAATCTCCTGTGGGATTATTTTACACCCGACACAAAATTTTACCACACTCCAAATTTCCACTCTAGGCGTGACGTCGTCCAATTTCTTTACTATTCAAACTCGCACTTGTTATTTTAAAAGTGCGCAAAATAATCAAATGTTTATCAATTACGTCGAATTTTTAAATGACATCCGTACATGATCTGATATAACGTCCACTGTTATTTCATAACATATGGCACGATATTGAGGAAATTGTTTTTTAAATGACGTCCCCCGTACTTCCAAACTCGCGTTACTATGGTGCCTTTTGCATGCACTTAACAATGATTGGAAGTTGATTTGATGTTTTATGACAATAGAAGATGTGTCGATCTATCCATTGATACCATCGGTTTACATGTAACGCCCTAAATACAAAAATGACAGGGTCGTCCTATTACTTTTGGGACATACATCGTAGTTTAATTTAATTCGTATTCATATGATTTCAGAATGTCGGGGCAATGTAAACGAAAGACAAACCGCGACCTAAATCCAAACGATATTATTTTGAAGGCGTCAGCGACGCCGTCTGCGGACGAAACATTTGATATGTTGCTTTTGAAATAGGATTGTGTCATATGGTATTATGTAGATACACAAAACGTACAAAGGAGCACCGTTTGGAACATCTTACTTTTGCATACGGGACATACCAACCAGTGTTGATGAAGCCATTCTTCAAAGCTAAATTGAAATGGCTGCTAATATATACTTTGGACTTTCACCAAAAGATGCAAGGGATTTAACTTACGAAAGTGCCCACGCTTAATATCAAAATTCCAAATCCATGACGCGGTCCTGACTGGTTTTCGTTGTTCATGAAGAGAAACCAAGGGTTGTCCATTGGAGCGTCAATGGCAACATCTCTTTCAAGAGCAACAAGCTTCAATCAGGGCAATGTTCTTTCCTAAACTGGCCACTGTCATGGACAGGGACAATTTCCAATCATGATACATATGCACCATTTGCGAAACTGGAATAACCACTGCCAAGGCTACTAAAGGTATGAATAGTATTGCTCATTTCTGCTAACGTGTCACTATGTGTGCGGCAGTTAATGCTAGTGGTAATACTGTATCGCCTATGTATTCGGTACCAATATCATTTTCTGCTCGAGGGACAAACAGGTTGCATTGGAAACGTCCATCCTTCAGATTGGATGAAATAAGAAAACTTTCTTGTCTTTCTAAGCCACTTTGTGAAAAATGTTAAACCGATGTTAAACCACAGAATGAACCAATCGTATTGCTTCTACTGGATAATCACCTGTCACACCTTGAAATAGAGCTGTTAAACTATTTAAACTATGCTCAGGAAAACGACATCGTACATTTGTATTCCCTCCCCTCTGTTCTCATCAACTACAACTCGATCAGTATTCGGTGTTCCTTCAAGAAGCACATGTCCTGGTAAAACGATGTCAGTTAACGACATGGCTGGACTAGTTAAATATTGCTGACCAAACGCTGTAGCTTCAACTAATATTATTAATGGATTCGTGGTGGCTAGAACATAGAACCCTTTCGACAAAAAAAATGTTTTCTGGTGTGGACTTTGCGCGTTGCAGTGTTACAGATCGACAGGACCCGAACATTCATGTAAATGGACAACACACAGAAGGTGCGTTGGATGTGGGAACAGTAACTAACAACACGATTCTACAACAACGAGTGAAAACACATTGTATAATATAAACAACATTGTTCTGACGATACCTGGTCAATAATTGATGTATACTTAAGAGAAATAGGAAAAAATGTGGTATATATGAAAGAGAAGGCCATTGTCTTCTGTACGCAGTGTGCAACAGTCTAGAAGAGGAAACCATAGTTCAATATCATCCTCGGAGACATTGTATCACCCTTATAGCTGAAATAGTGAATAACACTGAGTACTACTCCGACTTTTCAAGTGACCATGAATTAGAAAAAGGTATTGAGGTATAAAGTATAACATTTTAGAAAAGGCATTTAACAACGACTCTGCGACTTGGTAGTAGCAGCGTTGTGCAATTGTTATTGGCAAATATATGTTCAATCCATCAAAACTAGCCACAGTCACTTATATAAAAAAGATAGTGACAAGCAGAAGTTGAATAGATCTAGATTTTATTATTATATTTATTAGTGGGTATTTTAAATTGATTGAACATATAGATCTATTTGATAAACTAGACATAAATAAATAAAACAAAACAAGAAATGTGACTGGTAAGTCACATGCCAACAAATGGTTTGTGAAAATAACTAAATATTTCATAATATAATAGGTAGGGATTTAAATTTATCCATGAATATCAAGTGTAATGGACTGACATTTCAAACTCGATATGCAGTTTCATTTTTTTTTACATAAAAATCTGACCTTTATGTAACCGTGACCTTAAAATCTGATGTAAAGGTCTGGGTATTTCTACAATTTAATGCAAGTTACACATCATCATGACATTTTGATCATTTATGTCAAGATATTTTAAAATCACCCCATGTAAGACAAAGTTACAGACCAGACACGAAATATCAAACAAAATAAAAGTGTGACCTTGACCTTTGAAGTAAGGTTCTGGGTCTTACACGCGACATGTCATCATATCATGTTGATCAACTGATCAATTGAGCAAAGTGTTTTTTGAAATCCATTCATGTATGACAAAGTTACAGACCGGACTAAAATTGTCGTTAAACAAACTCAATGTGTGACTTTGACCTTTTGGGTACTTGTCTGTGTCTTATGTGCGACACGTCGTCATGTCATGATGATCAATTGCGCCAAGTTAAATCCATCAATATTAGACAAAGTTACAGACCAGATACGAAATATCAAACAAAACAAAATTGTGATCTTGACCTTGAGAAAAGGTTCTAGGTCTTACACGTTACATTTCATATAGTTATGATGATCAGTTGAGCCAAGTGTTTTTGAAATCCATCAATGTATGACAAAGTACAGACAGGACACAGAATCTCACACAGATTCAAAGTGTTGTAAGAAAAACTCAAAGTGTGACCTTGACTTTGAGGTATGAGCGTGGGTCTTATGCGCGACACGTGGTCATGTCATGCTGGTGAATTGATCCTACTATTTTTGAAATTTATCCATAGGTGACAAACCGGACACGAACTCTCAATCAGACTGAAAATGTTGTCGAACAAAGTTGAAGTGTGACCTTGACCTTTGAAGTGGGAGTCTGTTACGCGCGACACGTTTCGATTCGAGATAATAAAACAAACACACGAACTATTCAGTTAAAATCAGCTGAAACTTATATATGTTTAAGTTTACATTACTTATATGAAATGTGAAACACATTGATTCAATTAAACATTTTCGATATATGCTTGGATATTGGCAAGGATCAGCTTGCACGTTTAGTCTGTGCCAATTGTGCAGTATATAATAAATATTAACGTATTGCAATGATGCAAAATCGAAAAAATAAACTAATAAATGCCAAAATGTTTTCGTTTCATGATAAGACCTGATATGCAAGACCTAGTGCAATAAGAATAACACAAAGATACAAAAACAGTTATAACATGAATAACCCCTTTGCAACACTTAATGGTAAATTTAGTCAATGCGGCGCTGATATCATCTTGCGAAATCCAATAAATAAACAAGTTTCAAGGTGACACACTATTAATCATGACATTTGCTTATTTATCTCGTTTCACTGATAAAAATCACAAAAACATTTTCTATAAACCACCGCAAAGACGTAATTTATATAATTTTGTACAAATGTTTACAAACATGTTGATTTTCTTTCATAAACACTTATTTTATATATTATCCCAGCGGTGGTCTAAGGATGGAGCGCCCGCCTCGCTTGCGGAAGGCAATGGGTTCGATCCTCGGTCGGATCAAACGAAAGACTAGGTACTAGATGCTTTTAGCGGTTAGCTCTAGGTCTGGTCGGCCCGGTGTCAGTATAATGTGACTAGTTGAGGTATTACCATGTGTCTCCGACATGATACTCCAGTATGGCAGCACTTAGAATACTGTCTCAAGTAGACATCATCTCGGTATAACTGAACAATTATTGAAAACGACGCTTAACACTATTAAACAAGCTATGTATTATTTATTATCAACAGCATTTTACTGACCACTCTGAAATGAAAAAAAAACGAAAAACTTTCCCCAGCAAGAACAGCATTTCAAGTAAACACGATCAAAACGGTTCATTTAAGGGGTATATTTAGCGTCGGTTTAAATTCCATCTTAAGAGGCGGGGAGGGGACTGGAAATTTTTTACATGATGGGGTATAAATTCATTTAAGGGAGTGCATACTTTTTTTCTATGGGGTCGTGCTCAATGTCATTATACAAAATCCATTGTTTGGCTTGCAAGCGTGTATCGTGCTATCAGCTTGTGTGCATTTATCATATAATGTTACCCTTAGAGTTTGCATGTTAATGGGATAATTTTCTAATCCACATTTGTTTATTGACTATATGCTGCACTTTCAGAAGTAATTTATGTATTAAGCGCACTGATTGGTCCTTACTCGGGGGAGTGTATTTAAGGACCAATCAGCGCGCTTCATGCATAAAATAGAAAATGGCGGACTTTGTTCAAAATGTTTGTTATTGATTAGGAAATTGGTCTTATGAGCTGTTTTATATGATATTGAAATAGGTAAGTGAGCATAAAAGAATTCATTTGTTGTTGACTTTCCTTAAAACATGTTGTCATACCATAGTACAGTTGTGTTGAGCCGGTTTAGTGTGATAATCCGTTAAAATTTGTGCTACTTTAAGGGTCTTATTCAGGAACGGTTGGCTCAATATTTCTGTTGCTGGGCTTATTTTACCACGTAATACCTTACCCCAGCTGGCTGTGCATACCGTTTAAGAATATTCATTATAGTTTTTGCACAGCGAGTGTCTGAAGACAGTTGGGGGTATGTGAGCTGTGCTTCGAAGTAAAAGGCCTTTATTCAACTTTGTTTGTCACATTTTTCCCCTTCCTTTTTTTACGTTATATATGATGGATTGAACATAGATTTGGGGGAAAAACAATTGATTTTTTTTTTTAAAATTGAAAAAAAATCAGATGGGGTAGGGGGCCAACCAAGGTCTGTTCCAATTGCAAGTGCACATGCATTGATTTTTTTAGGGTGAACGGTAAGGCTTATACTCCAGCCACGAACTAAAACATGGTCTGACTATCATTTACCCTGACTGAGAGTTGGTCTCAGCCTCTGAGAGAACGCAAAAATAAGAAAAGTTTAAGAATGTTAGCAGAAGCTGGAATAACCTGTTGCGCAACTTATTCTCTTTGACAGTTTTCGGCAACAGACACTGACGTTGGCACGTCAACGTTCGGTTCCGGTCTTTGTCTCTACAGGTTAACCGTTTACCAGGTCGCTGTGAGTGTAAACAGTTCTGGTATATCGGAAACGTGCCTCAGGTCGCTCATTTTTATTTGCGACAGCACCATAACTGGAATGCGACCACTATGACCGTTACCCCACGCACTATCATTTTATTGCGTCCGTTTTCAGAAATCCGTTGCATGTTGAAAACTGTGAAAAGCTAAAAAAAATCAAATTGGCCTCTATTGCATGAATCGTATGACGTGGACTGCAAAACCTGTCGACGGCATGTGCACGTGGTTAAAGTGGAAATGAATGTTCTGGGCACTAAGTGCTATGTACACGGTGCATATGACCTAACATCGCCAGGGCAAAAAATACATGTACATTGGACATGAAATACAGACAGAGCTACATCAGTTATAAAAAAAGAGGGACGTTTCTTTTTTGCTGAGTAGAGCCTATTTATAAGATATCATTACTACATCTTTTTCCCTTTCAAATGATCATATAGTCATATAAAACGTATACAACACATGAATACAAGATTTATTTTTTTGTGAGGGTGGGTCCAATGTACGATATATTGACATGTGTAAATAAGCACATCTCCAGAATCCCAAGTATACTTGCAGGTATTCACGTTACCCTAACTTGTCTTTCATGTTTTCCCCAGCAGATCATGATAGTTTTTGTGTACATTTTGTTTTATTATTTCATAAAAGAACGAAGATAACGTTACCATATGTGTTGTGTTTTATTAACTTATCCAGAAAAGTTTGAAAAGGTTCCAAGTTCAAATCTTAATTAAATTTCTTATTTGTTAGATAAAAGAAAACGAATAATGGGGAAGACTTTAATCCGAGTCTCAAACTTGGGCAGTTAAATGAGAACAAGACATGTATCAATCGATGAGCTTGATAAATACATCACTCAAAACGTCAATACGTATCAAAAGTGACAATTTCCCCCTGAAATGTTTCGTTATATGTAGAGTTTAAAACTACCAGCGGAAGTCTCACGAAACATGACTATTGCTATTGTGTTGCAAGTACCGAGGTATTGTTTTGCTTCCGTATGTCGGTTCTAACTTTCACCGACTTAATCCGTAACATTACAACAGTGCTCTAAAACTATATGCCGGACAGTCTCTGCACGAGACTCGACGTGTAAATGGCAGTAATGGCGTAGGATTGAACTATTCTACAATGTTAAAACTATCGACACTGAATCCGTGACATTAGAAGAAGGATCGACACGCCTCCGTTACCCTGTCGTCACAAACCTGTGACATTTTAAAAATTTAAAACTTGAAGAAATATTCATAATCAGATGTTCAATTTGATCGTATTTTACTTATAATATACTACATTCCACGGAATGTCAAAAATATACTTCATACGTTTGATTATATTAACATATCAGCGATTATATCCCCGCTATCGACTAGCAACTGTGACAAAATTTACAAAACAATAATACTGTCGACGTAAATCTGTGACAAACTGTCGACGCGAATCACTCTACGTTGTGACAGAGTTCCCTGACCGTGATAATCATACATCCTTGTGTCACGCTACAAATTAATGTAAGACATAAATAAGTATCACAATACAAAAGTGAAACTAATATATACAACTTGCACCTAAACTTCAACATAGAGTTATGAGCCAATGTCTCCTCTTAACACCGATATTTCGCCTTGAACTAAAAAATAGCAGCCCTTTCATGGTACAAAATGTCTCAAAGTATGAGCAAACATCTTTGTGCCACGATACTTTTCATAAAACGATAAGCATGTACGGTAAATCACAATTTGCACCAAAACTTTAACGCAGAGTTTAAAGACAATGTATGACCTTATCAACCCTACAATATGACATTGACTTTCAAGTTAGGAGCCCAATATGTTTCCTACTGCCTCAGAGTATAAGCGTGCACAATTATGCCAATGTCCATCAATATAGCTGCAAGCAATGCACACTTATGAACAACTTGCACCAAAACTTTAACGGGGAGTTAAAAGGCAAATGTGACCTTTTCACCATGCAATATGACATTTACTTTGAAGTTAGGAGCATGATATGTTACATAGTCTCAGAGTATAAGCATGCACACTTATGCAAAGTTCCACCGGTATGACTGCAAGCAATGCACACTTATGAACAACTTCACCAAAACCTTTAACGCAGGTGGGTCGCCAACACCGACGCAAGTATAAAAACACTTTGGTTATACATTTAAATTTGGGTTTTGACTAATTTTCATACCTGCAGCGGCGGCGTTTTGTCCTGGGACCTTTTGACCTAGGGCTGTTATGACTAATTCAATGATTTTTGTTGTTGTTGTATGTTGTTTAGCGTCGCTTTTAACAATTTTCAGTCATATCGCAACGGTGTCTTCTTTAGACAGTATTCTAAGCGCTGTCACACTGGAGAAATCATGCCGCGGACACACGGTATGATACCCCACCCAGTAATATTATACTGATACCGGGCCGACCCGACTTATCCTCTAAATGCTGGGCATCAAGCGAGGACGCTTCTAGACTCTAGTACCATTTAAATTACTTTGGATGCCTCGACCGGGGATCGAACTCACGACCTTCAGAATTCGAGGCGGACGTTCTACCCCTGGACCACCGCTGCAGTAAATAATTGATCGATACTAAAATGGTTTAAACCGATTTATTTTACTTCGATTGTGAGTCGAGTTATTACAAACCACGCTCGAAGTGTTCCTGTTCACATGCGGATAGTGTCTTGCTCCAAGACACCACAAATAGCCGTGAACTCACAACCCTCCAGTCCTGGATCTGATGGCCTACCACTGGACCACGAATCGAGACACCCATCTATAATTCATATATATCCAAATATACAACCTTTCCTCAGTTCTCACATTATTCACACATACTGCTAATTTTCAAAGTTTAGAAACAAAAATAAAATTTACAGGGTAAGAACTCTTTGTGAGATTAATTTATATATTGGGTTGTGCATATTTACTAATATATTTAGGCAACATGCCATGTACCAGATTTAATCCGCTGTGGAAAAGTTCTTTACTGAATAACCGAAAATATCGCATAATGCAACTGTTTACTTAGTGATATCAGCACGACAGGCGAAATAACAAAGATAAAAACAAGCCACAAACATTGATTCTAACGTGCCGATCCCTGCAGAGGGATAGGAATCCCCCGAATGGGTGTCATGTTCATTTTATCATTTTTGTCATGTTCACTATTGTAGTTAAATTATTAACCCCTGTTTGGTTTCAGGGAGCCATATGAGTGATGGCAGTATAGGACCACTGTGGCCAAAACATGTCGTAGGAAGCGACAATTTGAGTAATACAATAAAATTTGCTGAAACTCTGCAGTTCTGCAGGTATCAAGGTTCTAGGTTCATTCTGCATATCCATTTGTTGGTATATATTTTTTTAAATTTGTATGTAAATTTGTTGTTTTTGTACATGTAGAGTGAACCTGGAATCTTCCTTCCTGTTAGCGTCGAATAACCTATAAAGTGTTGGTACGCCGTAAAACCCTATTCAATTCATTCATTCATAGTTCCTAACGTCCGTATTTGTTGTAGCATGCATGCTTACGCGTTACATAGATTACAAGAAAATTCACGTCAACCAATGTTATGCAAATTATGAAATAAAATAGGTTCAGAGCAGAAAGAACTGTAGAACCATATGAGAACATATGCATCGATGAGGTTATGTTGTTACTTGTTGTATGCGCGTTTACGTGCGTGCATGCGTGAATGTGTGCACAGCTGACTAAATGTTGCATTGTAGTGATAGGATACAAATATGGTTGTATTTCACTTCCATAATTTAAAATCGGTAAAATGAATTTGTCAGTTAGTCCTAACATATAACTGACTGATAATTCAGTGGACTTATAAACATAAGATTTTAATTTAAAAATAGTTTTAAGTGCTTGTCCTTGCCAATGTATCGTGTGTTTTAGGTGGCTCACCTGTAGTAAAACTGTGTCTAAATATGTAAACTTACTCTCACCGACCTCTCATCGCTGATCCCTTCATCACGGGCGAGGACAAAGGACATTTTGGACAGAGAAATTATATTGATGGCTTTACGCTGATAAAAAGACGAATCTCTTCCCAAAATATTTCATTTCGATGGCCACATATATATTGAACATATTGCGCAGTGAATGTAAACATATATATAAAAATATTTATATCACATGTACTTTTATCATTTTGAAGTGACGTTTTTCACCTGAATTCTTGGAAATGTTTTTATTTTGAATAACACGTAGCTTATCAGTTTAATTGCGTCGTTTTACTAAATACAGAAACTTCTTAGTTACAAATAATGACGTAATTGTTGTTTATATATCTATATAAGCGGCTTTCATTGAAATATGTTCCACTTATCGCAGTAGCAAATACTGATGACCAGTATCCACCATGTCATAAAAGTAAGTTTGTTTTCTCTTCTATATTAACTTTAATTTAATATGCTTGTTTAAATGATATAATGATGCGCTTATGCTGGTCGTTATTACATGTTATAACACGGTGGAGAACCACGAGACTTTATGCTATGGAGTGATGCAAAAAGTCGGAGGAAAAGTGCCCGCTTCAGGTTATATTTTTTCAGCTATTTTTGTCTTACTATTGCATAAAAATTCACGACACAAAGACGAACGCCATCTCCGCGGGCACTTTCTCTCCAATTTGTTTGGACCACTTCATAGCATAATGCACAATGCAGCACACAAACTTTTCTAAATGTAGAATTAAGTTTATTGGACGTGTATTGCACATATGATTTTTTCCATGAATCGTCAAGAATTAAGTGAAAATTGTTTTCACATTTGTTTAATATTGGCGTATGAGTGTTAAACAACAATGTACGCATGTGCCTGCGTGCGTGCATGTGTTGGAGGGAGGGGTTGGGGTATATCTTTAACCTGAACACGGGAACGCTCCACAACTCCTCGATTGCTGTTGTTGGTTTTATTTTTAATGTATTTTTGTGTATAAGGTTTTATTTAAAAAACTACTGAGATTCGAACTCACAACGGACAATAAAAAAAAAGTTTCTAAATTCAATGAACAGTATTTTCTACACTACAGAGACATCTTGTAATATCAAGCGTGTATTTGCAATACTCATATTATAATGTTTATCCGAGTTCGAGTTTAAAACCCTTGACATTATTTTTTTTTAATGGCCTAGCAACACTTTTTTCCTATAGTGCTCCATAAACAGTTTATAATATATTTAAAAAAAACCTAGGTTACAGGAAAATGAAAAATTGTTTTTGTCCACATATGCATTTACGTTTTTGCAAATATCTAATGATCATTCTTACGCTGAAGAATGACGGAATTGGCCGAGTATATACGATTGAATCATAAATTTTACGGTAAATTCCGCCAGCGAAGCAGCTAATTTGCACGTAAGAATAACTGATCAGTAAATTTAGATTTTAAACACGATTGATCCATGTTTTAGAGGGGTATTGGTTTGTCATTCATAAGCAAGTTGTTTCTTTATAAAAAGAAATATTTTCTGGTACTGGTTATGCCGCTTTAAGATTTATGAATCAGGTTGATCAGGCATTATACAATAAACTATTAAAGCGGCATAGCCAGTAAGTTATGTCCTTTAAATGCAATAAAAAAACTGGTATATTTTTAATATCTATCATAAATCGTGACTATCTGGACCCCATCTGGTCAAAAACTTGCTGTTATCGCCGATATATATTTGATTTGACCCATGAAATAAAGTATATGTAAATGGTTCAGTCTGTATTATCTCGACTACACCCGTAAACTCTCGAATGTGATCGGTTAAAATTGTAATGTAAAGATAGGTTTATAAACATAATTATACCTTATAGACCATTCAATATTTGTATGTATCGCAGTAGATAGAGCTTCGGATTGTCGCTCAGGCGATCCGAGCCCAACTCCGGTTTAAGCTTTTTGTTCATTTCACTAGCAACACTATTTTATATTTCAGTAATCCAAAAAACGGCTTCTGCTATAAAAATTGTTCCTACAAAACACTATATTGAGTTCTTGCACAAATATTGCAACATTCTTTATTACATGCATATTTAATATGTTATGCCATTATCGAGGCCTTATACCGAAGGATGACGGAATTTATCGAGTAAGTACGATTGCTACAGGCATGTGTGCGAATATCATAGTTTTACGCTAATTTCCGTCAGCAGCAGCTAATTTGCATATATGAATCACTGATCTATAAATATACATATAAAACACGATTTATTTACTAGTAAGAGTGGTATCTTCTTTTATTAAACCATGGAAGACCATAAGATTTCACGAAAATGTTTGTCATACATAAACAAGTTGTTTATTTTTTTATACCGAAAATATCTTCAGAAACTGGTTATGCCGCTTTAATAAATGCTATATAATAATAGAACTAAAATTAATTTAACCCGTCAACGAATTTTCAACTAAATTGATAAAAAAAAAATATATATATATATATATATGTTGCATCAGTTTTGTCAAAAAGATCTTTCATACTATATACTAGGAATAACCGGGGTACAATGCATTTTAGACGCAATAAATTTCGTGAAAAGGGTGATTAAGTGAACGAATCGAATGTTAGCCCTCGATGGCATAAAATTGAAGCTAAATATTTAATTAATCAATTATTCTGATTAATCATTTATCTTTTAATATGTAACAGTATTTACCATTGTTCTATGTTGAAAACAAATGTGTATACATCAGTATTCGCCACTAGACAGTTAAACGTTTACATAGCCATTCTTCAAATTTATAAAGACGACAATAAGTTTAAAGCGACATAACCAGTATCTAAATATATTTTTATCACGAAATTTACACTTTGTTCATGAATGACAAATATTTTCAAGAATTCGCATGACCTTTCTTGAATTTATACCAGCCGATACATCTCTCACACGTGAATAAATCGTAAATGTATATTTACTGATCAGTTAATTAGTTGCTCCGCTGACGGAACTTATCGGTAGATTTCCGGAGAAAAAATAGTGTTGCGAGAGAAATTAACCCATACAAACAAAAACAACTTTTCACGGGAGCTGAATCCTGATCGCCTGTGCGATAATCCTCAGCTCTATCTACTTCGCTACATAAGAATAATGCATGATCAAAGGTATAAATATAATTATAAACCTATCTTTAAATTGCATGTTTAACCGATGGTATCCGAAAATTTCCGAACGTTCACGGATGTAGCCGAAACTAGACAGGCTAAACCATTGACGTTATACCATGAATCAGGCCTAATTCAAATATATTCATTTTTTTTTAAAAAGGGTATGTACAACATGCTAAGTGAGACATTGAAATGAGTACTTTTAGTTTTACTATGAATTTCGTGTTTTCTATTATTAAAGCAATGGCAAGTGACGACATAGCCATCATTGGGGTTGGCTGTCGATTTCCTGGCGCGGATGATTTGTCCGAATTTTGGCAAGTACTTTCAAATGGCGAAAACCACGTGAAAGAAATCCCAAAAGACCGATGGAACGTGGATGCATTTTACGACAAGGACCCAAATGCTCCTGGGAAAACATATGTGCGAAATGCTGGATTAACCAAAAGGTAAACTTGAATCCATTATGTAAAGAAGAGGTCCTTGTTTAAACATACATTTCAGGTGATCATTTTCATTTTTATTGAACTGTGTGTGGATATAGGGAAGACTGGTGATTTGCAATTAGAAAACACTGATTCCTAAAATCCGAATTGATTAGCAGTCTTTACATAATTTATTTTATTATTTATATAGAAACCTTGAATTGTGTTGTATCCGTCTTGTATTAGTATGTTTTAAAATTGACAATTATACAAAAATAGGAATGGCATATAAAAGTCCGTTAGTAGCCGCAGAGTGAACCACGTTTAAGATTTAAATAACGGGTAGTTTAATTTATCAAATTAACATATACTGTAGCTTGAAACTAAGAATAAAGAATAAACAAGGTAGTCAGGTTCGTATTGATTGTCTCACCAAGAACATTATTCAAATGTAGTGACTGGCATGTGTATGTTTAAATTGGAAGACAGGGTCAGTTCGAAATGAATGTCCATCATTCATGTTGGAACACTTCACGAAACGGTCAGATGTTCACTTGTTTTGAATATGGAAATTTAAATTCAATTTTTATGTTCCCAAAGCTCGACAACGTTTTATTTCAATAGTATAGTCACAAGGAATGCTCTTCCGGAGAGAGTTTAAACAATTAAATTCATAATAACTTTTATAAATAACCTGTAGGGTTTTGGTAGGATCTGTGCAACTTATAAATATGTGACTAACTATAGTACCACGTACGTTAGTTTAATTTGATTAATGTAATCGGTAGCAATGTGTACTTGTACAATATATAATCACACAAATACATCTGTGTAATTTATAAAATTTGTGAAATACACTATTTTGATTATTTTATTTATTTAATACATTTTTAAAGAATAATATATACTAAACAAAACTTCTAAGTGGACTGTTTTTAATTTGCAATAACTTTTTAATTACAAGCCAAACGACTTTAATATTTACAACATATACTCTTGACCATTAATTGTGCGATTATAAGAAGAAAAACAACGTTTTACAACGTTCACATTACTGGCCATCAAATACACGTGCATTTTATAAGAAATCACCCTGAACGCTTTTTGCAAGATGAAATTATTGTTTGAAAATCCAAAATGTATACCCAGAAAAAACAACAATTTAATATGGCAAGACTTATCACGGAAGAAAGAGCGAGAGCAATAGGCACGGTCCAAGCCAGAACGTCTCCTTTTCAGGAACCCTAATTATTTTAGATACATTAATGTTATGTTATTGAGTTTTGAAATTATTAATTGAAAACTAATCAAGAACGGCAAACTCAAGCATCAATGAGACTATACATTTTATATCAAAGTGTTGGTCTACACATTGTGACATTGTGACATCGATTTTAAATGAAATTAATTGAAATGTAGCAGTATTCAGACAAATTTCAAATAATTTGGTTTACTTATAACGTTTATACAGACAATTTTATCCGGGGTATATAACCAATTATTGCTAATGTCTAATATTTTAAATTGCGTTATATGGACTCCCAGTGACAATGAGTCCGACAACTTCACATTGCTTTCGGAGCATTTCATGTCACTTTCATTCATTTTAAACTTATTTTTCAACCTAAGTATGTAAGTAATATAAGGTACTCAATTTTTAAATAAATTAAAAGTGTGATAAGGCAAGTATACTATTGTGATATAATGATATTCTGTAATGTTCATAACAAATTGTGATATTGTATATGTCAATGGTTATTTTAAATGATCATTTTAATGTAATCTGTTTTCATAAATTCATTTTTTATATATATATTGTATGATATGTTAGCTGAATAAAATGCTAACTGATACCATTAGAATATATTCTCCAAAAGTTGACATTATTGTTAAATGCATGTATCTGATATAGGTTCAACGAGTGGGATCACCGATTGTTTGGTATAAGCGACATGGAAGCCACGCTCATGGACCCAAACCAGAGGATGGTTCTGGACTGCGTACACATGGCTTTAGAAGATGGACACATGACAAGAAATGACATAAATGGAACTCACACCGGCGTTTATATAGGTACCATTTTATAAAACTATCGCCATTGAATATTTCATTGTAATTTAAAACATTCGCGATAGATAGGAGTAAATATCCCAACGCACCTCAAAATCGCGGAAAAACTGGCGGTAAACTTGCTCATAAGTGTGGAATTATGCAAATCGGGAAATTAGTGTTGAAGTTTTAGTCATTGACTTTTCAAAAATTGTATCTATTGATGTTGTGTGCACTCTAGCACATTCAGTTTGCTTTGGATCCTCTCCAAAAGTGTACAGTTCTAATTATACTATCTTAGATAAATTCCTGAACAAGTTAAATCGGACTATAAATGTTAGAGTTATGGCCATCGATTCATGAAGATTTTTTTCTGAAGTGGTGATTTCTCCAGCACTCGTATGCAAAAATGGACAATTTATGTCTGAGGCAAGTTCTGAAACTTGCCAAATGAAATAATGAAAATCCGAGCCATGGTCCTTAAATAATCAAAAAATGCTTTATTTCTTTTTATGTACAATCTATCAATTAATCTTCAGCAAACACTGGCTAGCTAACTTATTTCAGGTGTTATGAACGATGATTTCAAGGCACATGTAATGGATGATATTGATCCGGCCACGGCTCCCTATGCGATGACAGGGGTACATCCCAGTATAGTGAGTGCCAGGGTGTCATACGTGTATAATCTTCTAGGTCCAGCTATCACATTGGACACCGCGTGTTCATCTTCCCTCGTTGCGATCAATATTGGTTGTCAGGCTCTGAGGCAAGGTAAAGTTAAAACTTACTATCCTTTCGGTTCTTATTAATTCAGCTTAGTTGGTAACCCAAGTCAAATTTCATCGTTTTGAATGAAAGAGTACCTTTAACATACATATGCTGGCATAAAATCATGATTTTTGTATTTCACGACACTGGCATGTGTAGTAATCAATGATCCGGTGATATGCGTTCTGTTGCGCGGAAATACCAGCATGAATTAAACCGAATGTTATGACGTAATCTGGAAAGAACGCCTGGACCTAAATTCACCGAGATTTATGTGTTATTGTCAGTCACTTCATTTATTAATGATTGTATTCTATTTTGTTTGATAATGTAAAACTTAAACCCAAAAATACTGGTGTGTAAGGCGTGCTATAAGTACAAGCATTTAGTTATTAAGATTTGGAGGTACTAATGAGTTTGAACTTTTGATATATGACACTGTCAAAAGTTCGCGTAAAGCAAGCTAAAAATAGAATCAGTTACCATGTTATATGGGCATTTAGCGACATCTATGCAGGAAATATAGTGATAATTCATGGCCATCAGCGGAAGTAATTCTCAAGCTAAAAGCTTTAAAAAGAGATGAGTTTTTACTTCGGGGGGGGGGGGGGGGGGAGCAGTTTACTTTGGAGAGTGCGGATGTGAAATTATGTAGTAATTTTAGAGAGCAGTTTACTTAGGGCTGGCGAGATGTTAAATCAAGTTGAATTTAGGGAGATTACTTTCGGCGGCAGTGGGGGGAGTTGCATGGTTTGATTGAGATAATGGTTGATGTTTAAGTAGGAACTGACGATAAAAATGGGGGCATGTTTTGAACTATATTTTAGAAACATATGTTAATAGAATTCATTAAAGTTTAAATGACAGTTGTAACAATGTAAGAAATAAATATATATATAGAAATCGCTTTATGTGTTAATGATATACGATGTTGAAACATTCAGACTCGGACTAAAGAATTTCAAAAAAATAAGAATCAAATAACATATATTAAACAAGCAAATCACTATATATATTATTTACAAAAACAATAAGTTTTAACGATTATTTAACAGAAAATGTTACATTATCACACTTCTTACGAATAATTGTATGTTTACAAGGTTTACAAAAATTGTAAGAATTTGAGTCCGAGTCCGATTCTCAGACTCAAAGTATTGATGAATTAAGGCCCATGTCGCATATTTCCTTCAATGTAGTTGTTATTATTTAAGAATTACCTTTGTATAGTTATTCCTGTTATAACGATATGATTAGTATTGTTATAAAGAATATTCAGTTGAAACCAAACACACATATAATTATGTTCACGCTATATATCAATTTAGACACTGGCTATACAATGTGGACAGGTTGCAGAACATAAAACGTGTACTATATTTTTAATCAGTGCTGCGTTTAGTAACTTTAAAATAAACATCTGAATCTCAGTTTGTGTTTATGTTATTTAGTAAGGCTTGCTTTAAACACAGATTTATTGATATTTTTTTTAGTTACAATACGTATTTAATTGAGTTGGTTAGTGTTTTCCTCACATACTTTAGTCTGCCTTAAACTGAAGCTGGCCAGAAAATCAGCGTTTTAGGAAAGCTCATTCAACGCTTTGTTATGTGATAAATGGACATCCAAGGTGGAAGCCTCCATAGACATAGTCTTGATCATATGCGACGCTTGCTTTTCTAAAAGACACACGGCTTATTTATTTATTTATTCTCTTTAATTCCTTCGGTTACAGAGATTTTATGGTGCATGAGTACAATGCAAGGTGACAAACATAAAATGTGAAAATACATAAAAATACAAGAACGTTAGCAAATTATAGTAGGCAATAATGAATAATTGCACGTTCGCTCGCTTGCCAGTGGTCATACCATCTAAACACCCACGCACGCACGCACGCACGCACGCACGCACGCACGCACGCACGCACGCACGCACGCACGCACGCACGCACACACACACACACATATGAATACACAAATTTATACAGAAGAAGTAAACATTCACATGCAATGACATGTTATGACAACTTGCACTGGCATCAGATGAATGTATACAGTAATCAAATAATTGTTTCAATCCAAAGCATACAATTTGCAATATATTGAAATGTGTCTATGCAAAACCTTTCATGCACGGCAGTATTATCGAAGTCCTTTGATGCCTGTCCCAGCAAGCATCTCATCATATTTTCTTTGTCAATGTTTATTAATTTGTGACCAATTCTATTTCCGTAACTTAAAAACACATAATTTATGAAGTCCTGACGGATCGATTGCGTTAATGGGCACGTCGTTATTATATGTAAGTTTGCGTCGTGGTAAATATGTTCACAGAAATTGCACACACGCGCCATTTTCGGCTGAGTTTCTGTCCATATTTTGCTTACAATAACCGATTTTTTTCAAGGAGTTCCTGTTCGAGGCACATGTCCATACAATATCTGGTTGGATAACAGTTTGTAATGCCATGAATCGTTCAAATACACATTGACCGCCCATTCGTTCATACCATTGTTTATTTTCATATAACTTGATATAATTTTTTACCGTTCTTTTCCAGCATGTTTTGTTTGGAAATATACCATTTTCAATATAATTAATTATGAAATGTGTCAGGTTATACTTATTGAAAAGCTTTAGAATATCAGGTATAAAACCTCTTTGTTTATTATCAGATCTAGTAACAAACATGGACAGACGGCTGTTAAAGATGCGTTTTGATAGTATATCGTGTGGTAAAGTACATAGTTTTTAAAGAAATCCTAATTTTTTTTTATCAATTTTTGATTATATAGAATACCAACCCAGCCTACTCAGACACATCACTGTTCTAATTCGTTTCTGAAAACCTTGAATGACCTTGGAACAAAAACAAAAAAAAATGTCTAGTTGTTCAATGTTTTTGACAGATAGGTTGGACCAAAGTTCTGAACCGTAGGTTAGAGTTTGGATACATATCTTATGAATGAGTGATGCTGATACTACTGGATAAACATCGTTTACGTTAAGACCGATAGGCATCAAACAGTAAAAAGACGATGTGGTTTTAGACACTGCATTATCAATCATGTCGTTTTTGTTTAGCTTGTCATTTAAGTGTATACCAACATGTTTTACATTAATAACAATATTAAGATGTTCCTGTCCTAGGTGGAATTCAGAGTACTGTTTGGCACGCGATCTGTCGCCAAAGACTACAATGTTGCTTTTAATGGGGTTAAGTATGTATCTCCATCGAGAAGAGTAAATGTAGACAATGTCTAACATCTGCTGCAAAATAAGAGGAAATATACAGAAGAGTGTAAGATCGTCGTTTGCAAGAGTGTAATTACAAGTTTTATTACTTAAAATGCACGTTCCCAAATTGCTGCTTTCTAACTCATTTAAGAGGCCATCTATAAAGAGATAGTAGATAGTTGAGAGCGTTCCTCATTGACGGACCCCTTGTTTTATCATGAACCAATCCGACTTTATGCCATTTATGTAAATACAACTGTTCATGTTACTATGAGCATTTACAATTAGCCTCTATATCTTTCCCTGTATACCATAATTATGCAATTTATAAAATATCCCAGGTAACCACAGGGTGTCAAAAGCCTGTTTTGTGTCTAACATGCATACATATACTTTGCTCCCTAGATCTATATTGTAGTGTATAGATTCCTGAAGGTTAAATGAGGCTGTAAGTGACCTGCGATATTTTTGATAAGCATTTTGTTGTACATTTGGAAATGATATACTTTTATTTGTTAACCAGCTAAGTAGCTTCGTATGTATAATCTTTTCAAACTGCTTGTAAATAACAGGTATGTGCATTATTGGTCTGTTATTTTTTGTATCGGATCTGCTCTTCCCGTTATTTTTTAATATTAGGATTATTACACCCTTTTTACTGTTTTTTTTAAATTTTTCTTCAACAATTATTCGATTAAAAAGTGTCGCTAAAGCTTTGAATAGAAATTGTCCACCAAGTTTCAAATGCTCATTAAATATGTTATCAAATGAAGCAGCCTTTCCATTTTTTTAAACTCGATACTACTTTTTGTATATGCTCGCCCGTTATATCTGCTTCTAGTATAGGATTGTCATTATATGCTACATTGTCATGCATTATTTTAGCAATTTTGTTTTCTATATCAGTTTTAAATTCCTCATCAAAATTATCTGATTCTAGGGGTGAGTATATATTTTGATAAAAATCAGAAAAGCAGTCGCATATTTCATTAGGGTCTCGTACTATACCTCTGTCCGTTTCTATTTATGAGCAAGTTTGAGATCTTTTATTTTTTCTCTTTTTTACAAGACTCCAAAACGATTTGTTATCACAGTCTGCTGCTGTGTTTTGTTCATAATAGAATTTATTTTCGATGCTTTATATGGCTTTTTTTTGTATATTTATGAATTTTCGTTTCATCATTTTGTAAATTGAGTAGGTTTCGAAATTTCTACCACATGGTTTACCCTCAGCTATCCATAACTTTCTAGCGGCGCGTTGATCTTTGTGAGCTTTTTGTACGTCTTTTCCCCCAGTATGGTTTAGCATGTTTGTTATATTTTGATTTCGGCATAGTTTCGTCAGCGCTTTTATTGATTATTGACAGCAGATCATTGTAATATATATCTAAACTGTCATTTTTAATATTTTGTAATGCTGAAGTTATATCCTGATTAATTTACTGCCACGCAATTTTTTCTGAATTTGGATTTTCTAGTATTGTATTAAATTGAACGTTGACACTTACATATATGGAGTAGTGATCCGATACATTGAATAAATCATCATCAGTATCTTAATTTGTATAACAATATCTATGTTATAGTTGTGTACAATAATATGGTCAAGCATTTTTTCTGCAGTTTTGTGTGTGTAATCTGTCCATTATTTGATGTACTTAATCCTATGGAAGTAAGTGAGTTGTTATCTAAAAATCTTGACAATCGCTCATCTCTAAATGCTGCATTTTTATCATCTTTATGTTTGACCTCCGCATCCATGTCGCCTGCCAGGAATACAGTTCCTTGCTCAGAGTATGTATCAAGAATTGCCTGAATAGAACTCACTACATTCATATAGTCGAATGTAGAATAATTTGAGGAAGGCATATAAATACATATACAGAATAGCCTAGTATTGTTACTTAGTATGAGCTCAAATCCTGCTATTCTTTCATCTTCGATTTCGTACATTGTTCGAATTGAGAATTGTAACTCCTTTTTATAGATAATAGATACATCCGCCTTACCGCATTTTAATGAACCGTATACATCAAAACAGGAATCACACAAGGTATGATTATATTAATTAAAATGAATACTGTCCATAAAATTACTCATATGTGGTAAAAGCTTATGTTATGTTATAAGCGCTATATCAATATTCAACGTGTCTAATGATTTACTTAGGCTGGCTGCTGAGGACATATCTCCCCTTACATTCCTGGTTATTGCGTTTAAATTATTCAAAGCATGTGAAACAACCGGTTTAGGTTTAGATTTTGAAGTCATTAATCAATTTCTTGGTGATTTCCGTAGTTCAGATTTGTATCATCTGCATCATTATAATCATACCTATGACGTCTCCTCTGTTGTAGTGAACTTTTAAAATTTGACCATGCATTTTTGGAGTACCAACGCCTACAGCGGATAAATTGCGGCAAAATGCAATCATCATCTTCGATTATTTGTCCTTGGTAATAAGGCACAGACAATTTAGCAACGACGTCATCATTTTTATTTTTAAACATTGATATTTCTGTTGGTGTTACCACCCTTATATTTTCTATGACAATTGTCTTGTACAAGATAACAGCCATGATTCCCATCCAAATAAATGTTTTCAAATGTTATTACTACATAACCATTGTAGAGGTATGTTTGTTGCATCCAATTAGATCTTACTTCCAGATTCAAACGTTTCTTCTGCACAACTTGTCAAGACGTTTGTCTTTTAGAAAAACAAGCGTCGCATATGATCAAGACTACCATAGACATAAAGATATAGATTCAATTTTGGTAGATTTGTTCTCACTTTATCAGGCACTGACGTTACCTATGGGCGGGCAAAACCCATACTTCCCCATATTATACTATACATGCATGAAATTTCGTTCTGGTATTGCAGGAGAATGTGACATAGCTATATGTGGTGGCGTCAACTGTATACTGGATCCATCTGTTTTTATCGCCCTGTCTAAGGCCAGAATGTTATCACATACTGGTCAATGTCAAACATACTCTGCGGATGCAGACGGTTATGCTCGTGGCGAAGGATGTGGGATTGTTATTCTCAAACGTGTCGCAGATGTAAGTAGACGTATTTCTCTCTTACAGGTATACACCTAATACTGTCTATAATTGTCAACACAATTACTATAACCAATATGAAAGTATATAATATTTACAATGTTTGCTGCAACTAAAGTGCCGCTTATTACATCATGCTAGTTGCTCAAGTTCAAGTTATACTTGTTATCCTAGATATAAAGTAATATGTTATTATCATAGATGAAATACGGTGTTGAACTTCAATTTGAATAATGATATACTACATGTTTCCGCGGCACAGGCGACACTATCGTACCAATTTACCTGATATTCCAAATCCTTTCAATTATCTATTTCGCAGCCGGGACGATTAACACTAATTGATTGTAATTTCCGAAACCGAAAACAAAAACAAATAGTCCATTTTAACGGTTTTTTTCGTTACAAGTCGAAATGCATAAAAAATATCAACACGTATCATTATTATTTCTGTCCTGAAATATAACTGAAAACTTCCGACGTTAAAGAAATTTCGATGTTTTTTTTACCGGTTTCGGAAACTACAATCAATTGCAGTGTTACCGAGGTTCGTGGATAAATCTCTTAATGTGATCAGTGAAAAAGTTGGTATCACCGTGACCCAGTGCCAAGTTAATATTGTCTATATATCTAAATTTATATCCCCATCTTTATATATTTGTTAAAAGAAAATTAACATATACACTCATATAAACATATCTTTTTTTTTAATACAACACCGATACTGACGCCTCATAATACGACATTATATTCTCTTAATTCACTGTTCATATATGTTATGAAAACATGTTATAGCGATCTACATTTATTTGGTTTTGTGCAATTGAAGGCTCTTAAACAAGAAAACAAAATATGGTCAACAGTTAAAACGGGCTCAAATCAAGATGGTCATACAGCAACACCCATTACTGCACCTTCCGGTACACAACAGATGGACCTACTACAGAGAGTGTATGGACAATACAAAGTGGACAAGTCCAAAGTGCAAGTGATCGAAGCACATGGTAAAATATATGTAAAATTTAAGCATTTTCTTCTACGAAAGGGCTAGGTTCACGAGTAGCCAAAATCGGCCCAATACATTTACAAAATATAAAATAAACGGAACCTATAATATACCACTTGTTTGTTGTTGTGTGACACCTCAATGATCCAACCATATATAATATATTGTGTTGATTGTATGTTGTTGTATTTTATTGAACCCCAAATATACCCAATACTTAAGGAAATTGGCTATTTTCATGGATATTCAACCATTATTTATTGTTTTTTACATAGAGCGCATTCTTCGCCATTCTTGAAATTTTCCCCAACATTTACTGGTATTAAAACAAAACATGTACAGAAATATCTAGTATGGCGACACTTGCGCTCATATTAAAATAATTAAAAAATCGTTCCCGAACCTGGTTGTTTCTTGCCTGTTTCCCGTTACAACACACGTGATAGGAACACATAAATGCCAGTAATCCATTAGGAAAATGGAATCATACTATAAAAATGTTTGATCATTAAAAGTATTAATTATTCAGTGATTTGTTTTGCGTGGTAGAAATTTTTTTTTTTAATTTTGGGTGTTTTGCGTTGTTTTCCGCTCAATGGTCGATGTCGTCAAAGCTTGGCGTCTGTAGCAACATGCGTTCATTCGGATATCACATATATCGGATATGGTTCGTTTTATTTCCAGGACATTTTATTTTCTTATTTAAAAAACTCCAAATTTATTATACGGCAGTGTTGATAAATGCTTACAAGCATCACAACGTTAAACTTTCAAAGTGACCATTTTTTCATATAAAGATGTAATGTTCTGTTCGTCGTCAACGGAGTTTTGCGTTGGAACCTGGATGCTGTTTCGCCACATACATTTCAAGAAGGTAATTTTTTTTATTTTATGTGTGTAATACTATTAATCATTCAAAATGGTGTGAATACAGACTTATTTTGTTATTTTTATATTTTATTTAAATCGTATAAAAGGCAACATTTGCAACCATATATAGATTTATACAACGATGTAAAAGTACGAATAGGGTCGGGAGCGAATCTGAATGCTCGATGTATAATTCCGTCGATTTGATCAAGCAATTGCATTGTTTTCTATATTATTATTTTTTTTAATGGAAAGAACGATCCCAACCTAAAAAAAACAACAACAAAACAATCTGCAGAGCACAAGTTTAGTTTTTCGTTACTTGCTATTTTTATAAATAATAACTTGATTTTTTGCTTATTGTTCTAAAGCGGCAGTAGCGTAGTGGTACCGCGTTTAATTATAGACTGAAAGGTCTCAAGATCGAATCCCGTCACTGACAATTTTTTTTTCTTTCAGGATGCCCGAGGGGAACAAAAAAGCATACAACTGCATTTTGTGCAGCAAAAGAACAAACCCCAAAAACAGACGACCAATGAATGGGTCGTTCAAATCTTTCCTAGCCAAGAAGTTTTTAATAACTGCATCAGATAAGGACGTATTGTGTAATACCTGCAGACACAAATACTACATTGCAGAAACGAAGACCGTTAAACTAAATTCCAATTTGCAGCACGGCAATGACCTTACTGAACAAACGGATCCAGACTATGTACCGGAACAAACAGTTCGACAGCAGCAAAGGTCAGCTCAAATGGCCAGCCCACCGTCGATAGCAATGAATATTCCATCAACGCCAAAATCCCACTCTAGGTGTTTCTTTTGTAAGCGACCTGGCCCAAAACTAGTTGTCATAGCATCAGATGCAAGATTTGCTGCGTTTTTGGAAAGTAATGTGATAATTGCTGCTGGATCTAGATGCTGTCCGGTGCACATCCAAGACCAGAAGTTGTTGCCTTCAGCTCTAAAAGATATGCCGACGCTTGCTACAACGTATCTCAACAGAAGTATGATATTGGATCTTTTATCCAGCATGAGGAACACGTGCCTACGGACAAATAATAGATTCAATTTTGATTCTCTCAATGATACAGAATATAACGAAACGACAGGTTTGAAAAGAGAGGATTTTGATGATCTTTGTACATTGATAGATGGACACATACGTAACACGCCTTCCAGAAGTATTCGTACTACAGTTGGTATATTCCTTTTAAAACTGAAGTCGGGGATGTCAAACAAATTAATAGGGACACTATTCGGTATATCAAAGTCTAGTATAAGGAGGGCCATCACATCTGTCCGACAGATCCTTATGAAAACATTCGTACCCAAACACTTGGGACTTCATCACATTGCAAGGGAAGTCTTAATAAATACCCACACACGCCCACTAGCACAGTCATTGTTTGGGACCGATGAATCCGGTGAAGCTGCAAAATTAATTCTTGTGTTAGACGGTACTTATATATATATACAGAAAAGCAACAATTTCCTTTTCCAGCGAAGGTCATACAGTATGCATAAGGGCAGACCACTTGTAAAGCCAATGGTAGTGGTGTCGACTACAGGATATTTTGTAACAATTGTAGGTCCATATCTATCGGACTCAAAAAACAACGATGCTAGAATACTAAACCACATGCTCATGACAAATATTGAAGATATTAAATCATACATACAGCCCGAAGATGTATTTATAGTTGACAGGGGATTTCGAGATGCTGTAGAATTGTTGGCGAACCTTGGAATAAAAGCCGAAATGCCATCGTTTATGACCAAGGGACAGAAGCAGATGCCAACTGAAGACGCAAACTCCAGCAGATTAGTTACAAAGGTAAGATTGACAGGCTACATATTTGTATTCAAATGTATACACATAGACGTAGGAGTCGGGGGCCGGGGGTGGGGGTTTGTTTAGGTTGTAGGGGCCAGCATATACTTTGCCTCTATCTCAATATTTTACTATCTCCTCAGGCTGCCCCCACTTCCCCCAACCCCCAATAATTGAAACACTCTTACGCCCATGATGCATGGTGTTGAGCAACAATTCATCCTGTTCGGTATATTATTAATAAGGATAATGTAACTTTATATATGTATTTATTCGTATTATAATTCGTATCAATGGGATGCACGGCAATTGTCATGTTATTTCAATGTCCCCACTGAAAATTATTTACATGTATCTATATAATATAATGTCGATTTTAACATTGTCGCGAAACCCTTTAATTGAAAATATATATATATTTGTACTTAAATGACTTGTACAACGATTGATGTTGTTTTCGGTTTATTTTCAATAGATACGCTGGGTTGTCGAGTCTGCAAACGCCAGAATAAAACGTTGGAAATACCTAGACAGGGTTCTACCAACAAATCAAGTTCCTTACATTGGTGATTATGTTAAAATAGTGTGTGCCATCTCAAACAAATACTTATCATCTCTGTGTTGTCCAGATAATGCGGATGAAGACAAACAGATAGCAGCACATATGTTAAAAATGTCAAAGCAAGTAAATGTCTTGAAATCCGAAATCGAAGACCGAAATCTTGAAAGACGGTCGACAATATGGAAAGCAGTAAGTGAAGTAGACCTTGATCACTTCCCGAGATTAAGCGAGGATCAATTACGTTCTCTCACCTGTGGCGTGTATCAGCTTAAGTTAAGTTCAAGTTATGTGCAGGAACATTTAGATGGGAACTGCAATATTCAAATACACACAGAAGAGAGTGATCTGATACGTGTTCGACTTCAGAGTCGTCATGTTTCGGCTAAACAGTACGTTTTGTGGTTAAGGTTCGACCCAACTGAAGTGACAGCGTGGTATTGTAAATGCAGGGCTGGTAGTCGCGTAGTGGGAGTATGTTCACATATTGCGTCAATTATATGGTATCTCGGATATGCCAGATACCGGTATGTTGATACGAGAGGATTTGGTGTTCGCAATTGGGGCGAGAACTTGCTTGATGCAAGCAATATACCGGAAGCGATTGATGCTTCGGATTCCGGCAGCGAAGCTTGTGACTCAGACTAACTGACAGTGTTGTTAGGATCTCTAAATAAGTATGACTCTGGAATCGAAGTTGTTTGTAACAAACGTATATAACGTGCTATTTATCTGAAATAAAATCACTCAATTACCACCCTTTTGATCTGTAAATATTTGTTGTCGGCTTTTGGACAAAAACAGCAAAACCTGTATAAGCGGTCATCTCTATTAAGCAACCACTTGTGTTAAACAGCCATAATTGCTGTTTTTCATTCATATGCTTTCAGAGTAACTATATTTACCTATATTAAGCAACAACCTGTCTTTAAATGCCACTTTTGCTGCTTCCCTTGATTGGTTTCTTAAGAAAGGTTTGACTGTTCGCATTCCATAAATATGTATGAATATGCATATACTTAATTATTTTGCTACATTTGTGCTGTGTTAAGCGTGCAAGAGAAAGAATGCAATATTAGACATCGTTTTTGTAAATGGGTGTGTAAAAACGGTATAGTTTTAATAAGTTGATACCATGCGGCCGTTACAATTATATTACTAAAATGACAGTGAAGTTATGGGACTTGCCGTCACTCGTCACCACGGCAGTATAATTTTATAATGGATATATTTTAAACAGGAAATGCTAGTTTTATTGTGTGTGGAAGAACTCCGTTAAATATACATGGATTATACGGAATACCTGAATGGCTTCCCATCAATGCATTTCTTTTCATCTACAAGTTTGTTTCACTATTTTGTGATAACTGCATAACATATTGTTTGTTTATTGTGTTGAAGTGTTGTTATAGCGTGTTGTTTTCGAATATTTAAAACTAGTATATATATGCAATATCAGATACATTCAGAGTGATTCATGCTATAATATAAACGTCTGAGCAAAGTCAAATGACATTTGTGTTGTTTCTTAATATCCGTCAGTTAGCCTTTTCATTTAATGGAATGCGTTTTGTCAGAGAAATAAAAACATGTAATTAAGTCACTGGTATTTTCCTTGTCACTCGTCAATCTTCACAAATGTGTTGGGCGATTAAAATGGCTTCTCCGTAAAACATTCGCGAATGCGATATGATGCCGTATTAATAACGTATTGGTATAGGTTTGTCAACAGTAATATCACGTTTAGCGTTCGGACACCGGACATAATTTACGAATATACTCTGATTATACATGAGTGTCAGGTGATTACTAAAGGACAGTCACAATGTGTGTATATAATTCGTACAGTATTAAATTATATAATTTAGTAAAACGTACTAGAAAATCAGCTGTCTCTGTTTAATGCGTGTCAATGTCAGAGGTCATGTATTTTCTTGTATACATTTTTCGTCACTGTGTAAGTTGCTAAAAATAGACTGTTCCTTAGATGAACATGCCAAATTCAATAAGTGAACAGGCGGTACTTTCAACCTCAGAAAAACATATTTCCTTTCAAGCGATCTTTTATCAAGCATGAGGAAACTTTTATCCAACGAGTGAATTTGCGGTTACGACTTTATTACACGTCCTCACCAAAAGGTGCACACTAATACACACCTTGATTACCCCGTGTTGCGAGGTAGAGGTTAATAATTAGAACACGCTATGTAACATAAACACGCGATTTTAATGGGCCGAAATATTAATTTTTCACTAAAATTGGTTATGAAACACGGATATGTCATCGAAATCAAAACAACGAAATAAAAAAAATCCCAACGAAAATTAACTGAACGCCAATATCACGGCCGTTCACGACGTCATTTTGCGTACGTCGCCAAAAATAACGTGTTTTCTCCTTCGACACCATGTATTAAAATTAACAGTGTTTACATAATATTATGTTATATAAAAAAACAGTACCAAATACAAAAAATAAATTGTTTCAAGATTCCATACATATAATCTTATCAATTTTTGAGATTGGGCCGATTTTGGCTACTCGTGAACCTAGCCCTTTGTGCATTTAAAATTGTTTTATAAGCGTTGGAACATAACTTATATTATATTATTAAGTTGACACAAAGGCCTGAAAAAGTATATGTAATTTCTATGATAAAGAGATCGATTCAGGTCAGTTAGAAAAGTTAGTGCTTAAAATATGTGCTCAGTGAGAGTTAATAGAAACATAGATTAAACCCTTGGCTTTAGGTCACATACGTTTAACCTGTACTGAATACCTCTTAATGTTCATATTTTATATTCATGTCTATGTCCAACAGCTTTTGCCTATGATTGAGATTTTTGTATGGATTAGCTTAGCTGGCACATTAATTCAATTCTGAACCAAAGTTACGAGAGCGTATATCTAAATCCTGTAAACTTTCAGGTACAGGTACCCCTGTAGGTGATCCTATCGAAGCTAATGCTCTTGGTGGATTTTTTACCGGTGACAAAATCATCAAGGATAGAGTGTATATTGGGTCCGTCAAATCTAATATAGGACATCTAGAAGCAGCGGCAGGGGTTGCAGGACTGATTAAGGTCCTTTTGATGATGGAAAATGGGACCATTGTACCGTCTCTTATGTATACGAAAGAAAATGAAAATCCGAAGGTGAATTTGGATAAGTTTGGATTCGTCGTTCCGACGAAAATCACAACATGGCCAAATCAGAAGCGCATCGCATGCGTCAATAGCTTTGGGTTTGGGGGAACAAATGCACATGCCATTATAGAACAATGGCAAGACGATGACTTACGTAGTTCTCCAGCTAAAAGACACACTGAAGTGTCACATAAAATTGTCACAATTTCAGCACCTCAGGAAAGGGCATTGAAAGAAAATATAAGACAGTTTCATGACAGCCTGAAAAAAGACACAACTTCTTGCAGCTTGTCCACACTTTCATTCACTTCTACAAGAAAAAGAGATCATCATGCGTACCGGAAAGCTTTCGTTGCTGAAAATAAAGAACAACTGATCGAGCTTTGCAATGATTTCGCCAATACAAAACATACAATACAAAAGGAACAGTCAAAAAGAAAAGTTGTGTTTGTATTTTGCGGAGTCGGCACGACATGGAATGGGATGTGCATTGCAATGCTAGAAAATAACACTTTCAAACAAACAGTCAAGTCTATCGATCGAATTTTGCTCCCTCTAACCGGTTGGACAATAGAGAATAAATGGACATTACACCAAGACAGTGTCCAAAGTGATCCATTTGTGGGTCACATTTCAATATTTGCATGTCAGCTAGGACTTGCATCTGTATGGAAGGCCCTTGGAATAACTGCAGATGTCATTGTTGGACAATCGGTAGGCGAAGTTGCAGCTGCATACGTTGCTGGAAGCATAGATATTGAAGCCGCTGTTAAAGTGATATATTTCAGATCAAAATTCCTTGCTGAAGTGAAAGGGGGTGCCATGCTATTTGTCAACAATGTACCATTTGACACGATTAAAAAATATTGTGAGAAAAAAGCAGGGGCATTAGTTATAGCAGTGTACAATAGCCCGGTATCGTTCACCATTGCAGGAGAGAAAGAGGCCCTTAAACAACTTAAACAGGACATCGAGCATACTGAAGAAAAATCTAATCGTGTTGTAGAATTAGATGTTAAGTGTGCTTATCATAGTCAGCATGTCGATATAGTGGTTGACAAGCTGATGTCGCATCTTACAAATATCTCAGGTAGAAATTCCAAAATCGCAATCATTTCAACAGTTTCTGGAAAGCTGGCAACCACTGGGATCTACGGAACAGGCAAATATTGGGGTGAAAATATACGTAAACCTGTTCTCTTTTGTGATGCCATCAAAGCTGCAAAGGCCGACACTGGACAAACAATATACCTTGAGATTGGTCCAAGTCCAGTTTTACGATTGCACATTGATAACATATTTCAGCAGGAATCAGTTCATAATGTTCTTGTGCTCCCATCAATGACGAAAGGAAAGGAACTGCAGACGTTGTCACAGTCACTTTCTACTCTATATGAATACGGCTTCAATCCTAACTGGGAAGCCATTATTCCTGAACAAAAAGCTGTGTCCGAGTTACCAAAGTACAAATTCTGCCTACAAAAATCGCTTTTTCACAATCCTACCATTGTATTAAAGAACCAAGGCATAGACATATCAAACCGCTCACATCTGTATTTACAAAGGGTGCCAGATGTAAACGGTAACCCAGCTTTCAAAGCGACCATTCAAGAGGCAACAACTTCATTCATTTATGAGCATGTCGTCCATGGAATGATTATCGTACCAGGTGCATTTTATGCGGATGTGGGGTCAGAGATAGGCAAAAGCGTTTTAGGCCTTCCGTCAGATTCTATTGAAATATCATTACAATTTTTGAAACCGACAAAATTAGAAAAAAATGTTGCTCTTGTTCTGTCGATCTCAACGATTTTGAAATCGGATACTGAGATTATTTTTTACGCAAAAAATGGCAATTCCCACGTTTGCAAAGGAAAAGTTCGACAGTCACCTTTTATGACGAAGGGCATTCGCAGACTTGATACAGAGCTAATCAAGCATAGCTTTAGCAATGATAATGTTCAACAAATGTCACACGAAACTTCTTATTTGATGCTCGAAAACCTGGGGTTTAAATATGGCAAATTGTTCAAGATTATGAAAAGCTGTGTAACCAACAAGGATTCGTGTCTAGTTGATATAGAACTGCCCACAGAGATGGACCAAGCTTTGGATCGAACAACTCTACATCCGTGCATACTTGACAGCATGATGCAATCTGCTATAAATATTACAGAAACCAAAACATTACATATGATATGAGAGGAAAATCTAAAGTTTTTACCGGTAGCAATTGAAAAATTGGTGGTTTACAAGAAACCGCAGAGACAAATGTTGTTATACACAACACGTACAAATGAAACGCTTTTCGAGACTGTTTCTAAAGCCCATTACAACTGCATTCTTTTCAACACGGACGGTGATATCATAGCCGAGATGACAAACTATTCCACCATCAGTAGACGTGCTGGGTATTTTACTCCAGACGAACTTACATATCACGTTACTTGGCAAGAAATACCACAAGTAAAACCCACACAATCAAAACGAATACTTATGCTCGCGAACACGCAAGATAATAACAATTTGAAAGATCTAGAATGTGACCATGATATTATAATCTGTTTAAAATCTGAGACACCATATGAATCTTTCATATCAGACGCAATGGCTGCCACAGAATTGAAATGGGGATCATTACACAAAACAGACGCAATAATTGTCATCGCTGATACGTTCAACACAGAGAACGATTTGAAACCAAGCGATGCCAGTCGAATTTACGATAAAACAAAAGACAATTGTATGTTTCTTTTAGAACTACTTAAGTATATGTTGAAAGAAAATTTAAGAATCCCCCTATTCATTGTCACAAAAAACACTCAACATTTGAACAGTCGATATGGAACCAACACTTTGAACCTTGTTGGATCTGAAATATGGGGTTTCGTACGTTCAGTTCAAACAGAGTTTGTAAATGGACACATGACGATAGTGGATTTACAGCCGTCGATTAAAGAGGCCATTAAGACATTGACGGACTTCGTTCGCAGTACAATTGATGTATTACATACGTGTAAAACGGAAATAATCATTCATCAAAACAAAGTATATGCAGCTGAATTGAATAAAACTGATGCTTGGGATGTCACACCAAAATACCGTAGAAGTAAAATTATGACGTATCCCTCTTTTGCAAACGTGGAAATAAGCAAATTACCATCTTACTTGATTACAAGGCAGTATCCAGTCTGTTTATGCTCCGAACTTGCCACAGCCGTAAAAAACACAAGTGTCATCCCAAGAGAGACCATTCATGAGAAAGAAACATCGGGCACGACGGGTACAGAAATTATTGTTAAATCCGTCTTTTTACATCCCGCAGTAATGTATCCAGCAACTACTACATCGCTCATGTGTGAACCAGACATTTGGCAAGAGTATAGACAGGAAGGCCATACTATTATTGGTCTAGAGTACACTGGGTTCCCCTTACCAACTCAGAGTAGGCGTATTTTCAGGTGCAGCAGCAAACGAACTTTACCAGATACCGAAGACATGTGCAATAGATGGGAAATAGCAAGCGTATATCCCTCGGAAATAAAAACGGCGATGACTGTGCCACGAACTTGTTGTGTAAATGTTAGAGATGTCCCGTTTTATAAACCTGGTATCCTGGCAATGACAATGCTGTTTTTAGCCATTGCGGAGAGTGTCCCTACCGACTCTAACGTCATAGTGCTATGCACGAATGAAAATCAACTTTCTGCTGGCCTTCTAAAAGAAATCCTTGTTACTTCAAAGTCAGCAAAGATTCTCTCACCAGACAGTCAGTACATATTTGAAGTGGTTGTATCTTTGAATCAAACTGAAACAGCACACGCAACAATTCAAAAATCCAGGGCGTTCATTTGTTTCAAAAATGCACTTTCACCAAGTTTGATGAGAGCCTTAAATATTGAGAGGCTTCTTAAGACGGTTGTGAAATGGGTAAAGAAGAACAGTTCTTTCATACAAGAACACTTTGAAAAGGCGAATGTTAGAGATGTCGTAAACACCACAATAAACGCATCACATACAAAACTTAAAACCATTGACGCTACAAGGATTGGAAATGCTGATATGCCTTTTAAACTGAGAGTTGAAAACGCATTTATCAAATCCGGTACATATATTATAACAGGAGGTCTCACTGGTCTTGGCTGGGAATTATTGATACTCATGGCGGAAATGGGTGCTGGTACGATTGTAACATTAGCCAGGACGGCAGTCACAGATGACAGATTGAGAGAAATTGAATCAATACAAGACAAATATACTTGCAAAATCATCTGCATACAGGCTGATGTTTGCGATCTTAATTCATTGAAATCTGCAATGCTACAAATACAACACACCGAAGGAACAGGCAACGTATCCGGAGTGTTTCATGGTGCGGGCGTCTTAGATAGTAAAGCTTTGATAAACCTCGAGGAATATCAATTGGATCGTGTGATGAAACCAAAAGTCCTTGGCACGCTGAACCTTCATATAGCAACAAAGTACTTTGACCTGGACTACTTTCTGGTACAGTCGTCGATCACAAGCGTCATTGGCCAGCCAGGACAAAGCAATTACGGCGCTGCTAATGCTTTCCTAGATACATTTGCCCACTGGTGACGTCAAAAAGGTCTTGCAGCCCAAGCAATAAATTGGGGGGCATTAGATGTCGGCATGGCTGCCTTGCCTTTGTATAAGGATAATTTCGAAAAGCGAGGCTACAAACTGATGGCACTTGCAGAAATACGAAGTTGTTTCAAGCATGCCATCATGCAAAACCGTACAGGAGTCGTTTACACCAATTTGGAATGGAAACTAGTAGCCCGTGATTATTCAAATCCACAAATGGCAAGACTGCGGCCTAAGGTAGAAAGAGTTCTTGAAGAACGCGATGCCGGCGATAGACAGTTTGATGATAATGAATTGATAAACACCTTCGACATGAAGAATTTGAAGAAATCTGACAGCAAAACTCAAACATAAGTTTTAACAAATTTTGTTCAGCAAATAGCGAAGAGAGTCATTGAAGCAAAAGTTGACGCACATGCCATGACACTCTCAATGGAAGAAATAGGAATGGATTCAATGTCTGCTATGACTTTCACAAATGTCATTTATGATTTTTGCCGATATCGAATCAGTCCGAGGTTTATTATGGACAGAGTTCACAGCTTAACAGACGTTGTGACATATTTACTTGACGAATTGCGAAAAGGAGACAAAACCACTGGAAATGACATTGCGAGCAATCATTGACAACCCTAATTCAGGTAATATTTTACGTATTTGGAAAAGAAATCAACAATTATACGTTTAAAGCGAGTGCCATTGAATCACACAATAATTTGCCGAAACATACATTTAAACTGTACCATGCATACATGTATATATATTATATATAATCAAGAAATTGGCAAATTAATGCCCTCGAAGCAATGCCTCTCTATGAGACATGCGTGCTGACGCTCTTACATGTATATATAACCATGCGTGGGCGGTAGTGTAATGGATAGAGTGTTGGCTGCTCACGCCAGAGGTTGCGGGTTCATTTCCAGCTCGACCCGATGCCTCTCATAAAACAACACTCAATACTGGTTCTACCCAGGAATCGGACTCGAGAGCGATTCATATAAGCTCTGAGCTTTCATCGCAATCGAGCTAAAATAAGTTAGTATAAACTAACCATGAGTCCCGTGTATGGATATTCATAAATAGGTGGATGATCTATATATTTTAAATTACACATGAAAACTACTTAATAAGTGTCCTGATTTATTCCAAAATATTTTGGTGGTTAAATATTTTGTGGTTATATCCGTAAACATCCAGGCATCATCGAGTGAATCCGGGAAGACGATTAAGTTTAAACTTAGATTTATACCGCCGATTTTGATATTGATCTATATACATGCATAGCATAGTGGTTATATCTGAGGATTGTCACTCAGTCGATCGGAGTTCGAATCTCGTTACAAGATTTTTTGTTTGTTTTCCTAGCAACACTATTTTTTCTAAAAATACTTAGATCCCAACAAAATGAAGGAAAAAAAACCCCATATATTATACATTTATACCTTTGCACATATCTAGCGACCGTTTTAATACTGAAGGATGGCGGAATTGGCCGAGTATATACGATTGAATCCGATTTAAAAAGCGATTTGTTCACGTTTGAGAGATGTATCGGCTGTTATAAATGCATCGAACGCCATGAGAGTTCACGAAAATATTTCTCACCCATAAACCAGTTGTTTCTTTCTTTATGAAAGCAATATATATATATACAGTTACAGATTATGCAGCTTTAAAGGTCTGCTCACATACTTGGATATACTAATTTCATATTTGTATCGTGTAGATACATGTTTATGCTTTTAAGAAATAGATTTGGATGAAAATCTATCTAGATGTCTGTGTTTCCATTTAAGAAGCGTAAAACAACAATTTATTTTATCTGATATTCTTATCTATTGCACTTTAATTAAACTGTTGCTGTTTTTTTTTACTACATTTTTGTATTAAATTTCACATATTTATTCAAAATATTTTTACCTTGATTATGATTAATTTTAGTTATTTTGAATTTTCAGATGACTACAATCTCACTCTATCACTGATTAAAGTCTTTGGAGCTCTGGGAATACCCCCAGGCGACTTGAAACATGTCAAAATCAATACATTCAAGCAAAGCTACATATTTACAGCATTTAACGAATTGTATTCCATGACCAATGTTTGAAAACAGAAGGCGCACTACATTGGACAGAGAACTTAAGTTATATCCGATACATAAACATATCATTTCGTCTTTGGTCATTAGCATATCGATTGTTTACTAAGCTGTTAATGTAGCTCTGGTCACAATGGCCAGTATAAATGCCATACGCTATTGTGAAACTACGTCGTCCTATTTTAGATGGAACCTAACGTATTAGTATGATACAATTAGTACAAACTTGCAATAGAAACAATACCTGCCTGTAGTGGACGATTTTAGCTATAAATAATAGAATGACATAATTTGAGATAAGTGTATTTGGTTTATTTACTATTCATCTTTTTTATATTGCGTGCATGCACGTTTATGTCACAAATGCGACATTTGTCTTTGTATATTTTAGTGTGACATCATCTGCTAGCTCCGGGACCGGTTTCACTAAACATCTCAAGCTGAGAGTTTCCTCAACTCAAAATTCTTAATTTCGGTCAAGCCTTTCTCCAAGTCAATACACATTAAAGGAACATAATGATTTAATATAGGAACATACCTTTAAAAAATCTTAAAATCTCGATTTTTCATCCCTTTACTTTTCAAACTACCCGTTTTATCGAAAATGTCTTTGTCAATTTTTTTTCTTCCCTCTGACCACAGCCAATGGTCACAAACTATTTTTATATGTAACATTTTATCAATATGATATTTTAGATGTTTTCACCTAATTATGTAATAATGTTAGAACATTTTTAACAATAGTTTTTGACCATAGCCTATGTTTTTGTCCATGTGTTTTGGTGGTTTTCAATTTTTCCTTATCAGGTCTGAAAGGTTGTTTCAATGTTCACGCTTTTATTTCCATTAATTGATTCTACTGTCCCCGTCTGTCTGTTCTAAAAGCCAGAAAATGTTTTGCATGACATATTGTGAACTCTCGGACCTGGTGAGGAACCACATATGCATCATGGTCTAAAAGGGTGATAAAAATTACAATAGCAATTGAATTTATTTGTTTACAAAAATACATAAATAATGATAAAATGGATATATACATGATTGATTGACAACGAAAATCACATCTGTTTCAACTAAATCTAAAGTGATTTGGTTGAATACGTAAGATTTGAATTTATACATAGATATCATAAAGTAACTTTTTTTTGGAATGGGGTTTAACGCCATTGTTTTTTTTTGTGTTTTTTTTTGTGTTTTTTCCCCACTTTTCATTTACATTATAAATACATAGTATAGCATAGTTCTAATCAAATAACAAATAATTATTATCTTTCTAGCTATGATAAAACATATCTCTTTCTCTCAGTCTTGTTACAATTATCTAGATATCATTGTTTTTCTAGTGGAAAATAAATGGTAAATTTAATATAAGTTGACTAGGTTAAATATATTACACAATGTTCTCCATGTACGGTCTTATGGTAGTAATTCACTAATATAATTGAAAAAGTGTCATGTGCCAGGGTCCAGATTCTGTGAGTGTCCTAACATTGTTATTAAAGATTATTTTACATATTTTCATTACCAGGATAAAGATATCACTTTATATGTCGTATTAATTTAAATATTCAGAAGTTTATGCCACTGTGCTTTAAAGGTATAATTTTTTTCGTTTTTTATTGCTATTTCTTTGAGTGATAAAAGTGTATATTTGAGTCTGTTTTTAAAAGCAACAGTGGAGAGTGTTCCATTCAGTCGTCTTGTAGAAAATATGTAATATTTTATTTCAAGAATAATTTGGCTTTCTGTTTGTGACATGTTGTTTTCTATATTGGTATTAAATATAAAACATTTTTCATTAAATGAGCATTTTACATTAATAGCAGAGAACCAAGTTTTGTGTTTATTAAGGAATGTTTGTATTGTTGGACATGTCCAAAACATGTGGATAAGGGTCTCTTCTTACAGGATGTACATAGAGGTCTTTTAATTATTTTTAATGTATGTAAATATTTTTTACATGGTAAAATCCTATGATTTATTCTGGTTTGAAACCATTGTTGTTGTGCACTTAGATTGTTATTAAAAGGTGACAAAAATATTTCGTCCCATGTTACTTCATCTATGACGTAGATCTGTTGCTATTTTAACTTTGATGTAGGTTCATCATTGTTATTATTAAGTATTGAATATATGTCTTGACAACCTTTTTTGGAGTTTGTAATATAACTGTATGTTGGAGGTTGTATTGGTCTTAAACATTCTTTATTTAAAGTCATATTGTTTTTATGTTTTTATAGCATTTATTACTCCATTGTATTGTATAAAATTTGTTTTTACATTAAATATATTTTTAAATTCCGATTCTGAATAAAAGTCCCCAGTATTGTTTACGAAATCGTTGATAAATGTAACTCCATTATCGTACCTTTTTGAGTAAAAAAACTGGTTTTCCTCCAATAAGTATATTTTCATTAAAAAAGATGGGTGTTTGTAGTATATTATCCATATTTTGAGGTTTCTTTATTTTTATTAATGTGTGTAATGACTTGAGTACGTCTAACCAAAACGGATTTGTGATAGTTTTCATTATTTTCAAAATATAAGAGTCCCCAAAATCTATCAATTTTTTTAATGGTATATGCGTTATATTTACCCATTTTCCATCATTTAATATTAATCGTCTAATCCAGGTGACTTTTAAAGCTGCCATGAATGCATTAATGTTTATCATCTTAAGTCCTCCTTAACTATACTCTTTGACAAGAACCGACTGTTAAATTTTAGATGGTCCATTCCAGATAAAACTGTAGAAGAGACTTTTAATGTATTTTATAGTATTGAGGTTTTGGGTTTGGAAGGGACATAAATAGGTGATTTAATATTGGAATTAGAAGGGATTTGACAACAGTTATTTTTCCTATTGGAGTAAGATATCTCCGTTTACAAGATTTGATTAAGGTTTCTATTTTTGATATTTTTTCTTGGCAATTTTTTGATATTATTTTATCTAAATCTACGTCAAAGTGTATTCCTTACAGTTTAAAGTTTGTTATTCTCCATGTTAGTTTCCATTTTGTTTTGATAGTTTCAGTACTGTGTTTTTTCAGCCCTATCCATATAACTTGTGTTTTGTCAAAGTTAACATTGAGACCGGTATATTCTGCATAACTTGATAGTTCAGATAATGTTTCATTTAAAGACTGTTGTGATCCGTCTAAAAAAGCCGATGTATCGTCTGTATGTTGTGATATTTTTTATTCTGTATTGCCTATTTTGATACCTTTTATATTTTTGTTGTTTCTTATTTTAATTGCAAGAATTTCAGCACATAAAATGAATAAATATGGCGACAGCGAGTCTCCTTGACGGCAACCACGGCCTATATTAAAGAATGATGATAAGTCACCACCTTGGTTTACTGCAAGCTTTGCATTGTTAAAAAATAAAAAAGCAATTGAATTTATTTGTTTACAAAAATACATAAATAATAATAAAGTGGATATATACATGATTAATTGACAATGAAAATCACATTTGTTTTAACTAAATCTAAAGTGATTTGGTTCAATACGTAAGATTTGAACTTATTCATAGATATCATAAAGTAACTTTTTTTTTAATGGGGTTTATGCGCCATTGTTAACACATAACAGGTTATATGTGGTATTTCTTGTTTTATTGGCTGAAGAAGGCCTCAGAATGTACCTACGTCTTTCCAAAAATAACGATGTAGTTACATATGGTTATTATGCGTAAGTTTTTACCTAGCGCTCGTAAATCTCGCCGATATGTTCGGGCGTTTAACGTCTCACACACCAATTAAATTTGTACTGTTCTACATATAAAGACATGCACTTCTGGTACACTGGATACATTACCAATGGTTCTAAAAGTGCCTTATTTCTATAGATAGTCCTATGTTGGTCCAAATATGCAGAAAAAAACATGGGGTTGACCAGGTTGCTCTTTCACAATTTCGATGGTTTGATGGCACCCCTTCATTTTTGACAAATCTGCCCATTTGTTGCAGTGTATCACTTTGCACTTTAAACTGTTATAGCATCATCAAATAGTTCCCAATGTCACCCAAACTTTGCGGAAATCATGAAAATGTTCCAAATGTTCCCATATGCACAACAAAATATGACATTTTATGCATTTTTAACAAAAAAATTGCCCAACCGCTTTACACAGCTCTGATTTCTTTGGCATAATAATCTTGCTACCGTCATGTAAGGGAGGTAATTTTTCAGTGAGACCAAAAACGACTTCTTTGTAGATGGCTATTCGTGAATGCGACATGATGCCGATTTATCAACAGTAATATCTCTATTGACGTTCCGGCACCAGAAATTGACTTACGAATATTATATACATAAGAATATATATGAGTGATAGGTAAATACTACCGGTCAATACACGTGTATAGGAATGCTATGGGTTAACATTGTGAATTTTCGGTTCAGTTATTTGCATCAGCTTGTATGGGGAAACCTTTAAAAATCTTCTCTGAAAATAGAAATGGTAGGACTTAGATAGTCTATGTATAATATGCTAAATGCAGCAAATGCATCTGTAGCAGGGTCATTTTTAGAATGATCTGTCGTATAAAAAAGTATTTATAATATATTTTATTAATATATTCCCAATAGAAACCTCTCTGTAAAATACCCCGTATTGAGCCCTTATCCACATATCCATATTTGGAATAGTTGTTATGGTCATGTGATGTCGTTATTTTTAATTGCTCCAATCAGATTGTTTTAAATTGGTCACTTGATATCACAATCAGGCGATGGTCAGTGTTGTCGTGTTTGAAGTTGGAGAAGATGTGTAAAGTTTCTCTCTGTAGAGTTTTATTGAAGGTTTACAAGTCCCAAGTCATAAAGTGCCCAATGACATGGAACCAATAAGTGATGACAGTACCAGTATTTTAAACTAGATGTGTATTTTAACGATAACATGATAAACTGATGAACTATATAAATACTAAAGAACCTACCATATAGTTGTTATTTATTGGTATAGAAATATAAATAACCACCAAACTGTAACACATCAAACAATTGTCTTTTTATTTTTGGTATGAGTAAAACGGCTTGATTATTTGGTTGGCAAGTTTAATTGTCTTTTAATTTTAAACAATTCAGGAATGTAAAGGATTAAAATATTTTTGTGATTTTTATCTTATTTTTTACTATCTGTTTAAGTAGACCTAAAAAGTAAAACCATGGATGAAAGTTATTTCTTTATCTGAATGCGTAAAAAAAAGTTTTTCTTTACTGTGTTTTGTTGAAACCAATAAGTATAAAAGTCGTGTGTCGTCGATGAATATCTATGTGATTCTTTATATGTAACAAGATACTGTGTAATGTTGTAATTACATGTGTCTTTAACTATTGATTACATGTTTTATAACACATTTGTGTGTAGTGTGTGTAATTGTTTGCACGGCATATGTGTCCGCTGTGTATAAAATGATTTACATGACATATATGTCCGCCGTTTATATAATGATTTACATGACATATATATGTGCGCTGTGTATTAAAATATTAACATGACATATATATATATTTATATATATAAATATATGTCCACTGTGTATTACCTAATTTACTTTACATATGTGTGTGCTGTGTAAGTATGTGTACAAATGCATCATGGTATAATTAATGAATGATTAATAAGCATAAGTATGATGTTTATTGGTAAATTAAATAGTTATGATGTTGCGTTATAACTAGTAAATTTGTATTTTTGTATTTATACATATTTGAAAAGTTTATCAATAAAGCCTTAAAACAATCTTTTTGTGATATTTTACAAACTTTCAAATCGCAATAGCTCCAAAAATATATCAAGTTATTGTTGACATAAGAGACCCATGAGGGTATGTATTGTTCTACTGGACAGTTTGGATGCAAAACTATCCGAACACTTGTTGATATATACAATAAAATAAGGCTTACAAAAAAACTGTAAAATAAGTAAGCGACACACTAAATGAATTTCACTAAATGACTTTAAATTTTACACTTAGAAGTTCGTAACCTTACGAACGTTATCGAAACGGGCCCCTGGTTGGTTAACCAGTAAGTACACCCATCTCCGCAAGTACACGATAGATTTTCCACTTGGATCAGCAGTGAGAGAGGAATGACAATGAGATGCAATGTCGTATATCAATCATCACGGAGACTGTAGCCTGGCAGGGAATCGAACTGACGATCCATGAACAACTGATAGTCAGGCGGGCTACCAACTGAGCTAACCGTACCTTCCGCCATCATATAAGAGAAACGCCAGTAGAGTTTCATGTAATTTACATTCGTTTTTGTAATCACTTATTCCTTACACAAGTTTAAATTGTTCATAACTTGACGCTTATTTTCCGCGTCTCCCCGTTATCAGTCATTTAACATGCTCGGCTGAAATTTCGGGTGGGACCTTTAGTATTCAAGTTTCTTTAATACCGCTTTGAATCTCTGTCAGAATTTGATACTTTTTGGTACCAAAGTAAAGCTGATAAAAATGTTGACCATTTCTTCTGAATTTAAATTAATAGCCTACGGGTTAAAAATTAAAAAATATTGAACATTTTTGCGAAATATTTATTTTTTTAACAAATAAGCTAGTGTACTTATTGAAAAACATTTTTAAAAAAGACACATTATAGAAATAGAAATTTAATGTAGAAAGTGGAGATATTAGTTATCCATTGGTAGCGAAACTTTTATATCGATATTTAAAGTTATTTAAGTTTTTCTTATTTCTTACTTTAAAAATGGGCTAAAATGAGAAAAATGAGAATCACAGAAAAATAACTGTAAGCATATAAATACTTCATGTCTTTTAAGTTAATAAAGAAAAGTTGACCACTCAAAGTTACAGCCAGTCATTTTCTGTTAGTACAAAAATAATTAAAAATATGTTGGTTGGTTCAGGAAGAGTCGTCTTTCCAAGATTTGGAAAATATGCCAACCGAAATTTAGACAATCATCTACGATGTCCATTTGGAGGTCATCATTTATTAAATTAAGTAGTTAGTCGAAACAACAAAACTACGATGGTGAAAAGTCAAAACAACGATTGTGAAAAGTCGAAATGATACATTTCGCCATCGTAGTTTTAACTGTTTACCATCGTAGCTTCGTTGTTTCAATGTTTCGACTTTCCACCATCGTTATTTCGACTTCTCACGATTGTAGTTTCGACTTTTCACCATCATAGTATTGTTGTTTTGACTTAATTTTATGAATATGTTGTGATGGCCCCAATGGGACACCGTACTGATTTCTGTATTAATGTCTACGCCATTATTAATTAAAATGGCGTCCGTCCGTCACGCTTTGGACCAAGAACCTTGCGGACACAACTCCTCCCACAGTTTTAAGGCATTGGAAAAAGGAAGTGCTTCCGTTGGGTAGTCGCATAATGACGGTTATAAATAATCCTTGTTTCCTCTTCTTTAAAAATGCATTTTTCTTATTTTTTAATGCTCATTTATTTGAATGGCATTATTGATGTATTTTGTAAGCATTGTCCTATTTGAATTGTGAGTTAAGAAGAAAAAAATTGATGCTTGGAAATAGGGGCATGACAGGCGAATAGCGTTGGTGTATATTCTAGAGCTATACACGAGGTGTATTATACGGAGGATACGGAAATACCCGATGTTTCACGATTGGTTTAATTTTTGTCGAAAACACGAGGGGGAAACGTTTACCAAGGGAAACAACCTTGCGAATCTGAATAATGCTAATAATGAAGGGAAGTAACCCTAAATTATACAAAAACAATACAGAAACTATCACAATACTTCAATAACAAAGGGAAGTATCCCTCAACGACACAAACTAATACAGATCTATCAAGCCTTCGCAACACCAAGGAATCATATAGAACTATATAAGTCTTAAAGTTAAACCTTACAGTCTAAGAAGACTCCTGGGCTGGTATTCACCAACCATTCTTAAGAATATTCTTAGACTTGAACTCAAGAATAAATTTTGATAAATACACTAAGAGACCATTTTTTAAGACCAAAATTTGCAAGCATGTAGGGACATAGCCCCCCCCCCCCCCCCCCTGGAAAATCCTAAAAATGCCCCCCACCCCCCCGCCCCCTGAAAAAAAGGACCTCCCTAAGAAGGTATTGACCTCATATTTGTGTTTTCCAAATTCGTGGATATAATGAGAGACCCTCTTACTTTGATCGATCAATACAAATAAGCGGTATTTAATATCTCATTATTCGAGGGCCCATCAATAATTTCTTGAACTAATTTCGCTATTTTATAACGTGATCACATAGTGTAATGAAATTTTGAATGATCAAAGATAAACCAGTTTCAAATTAATTCAGCATGCGCCAGATATTGATTATGTCACACCAATGACCAATGACGTCATATCAATATTCTGACGTCACACCAAGTACTTTTATACACCGACACTATAAAACATCGGCGTTCTATATAATTATGATCAGTTTAACTTTCAGTTTGAGAAGTTAACGCCGCATAGGGCGGGAATTACAATATGGATTCAGAAAATGTGACAGCATTTAAATGGGAGTCGATGCGAAAGGCCTTTGCAAATGCTGTGAAAAACGGTTGGGATGCATTCCGGTTCCAAGTACTAATGAGGGAAACGGTTATACGCGAAAACCCTTTACCGCAGACAGCTATAACACGAGATAAAATTCATTTCCCCGATGACGCAGTCTCGAAATGCTTGTTTCCAAACGATACAGAAATCAAGCAAAGAATTGCTCCTGTGAAGGTTGTCGGAGATGGCAACTGCTTCTTTCACTCCATTTCAAATTCTGTTTTTGGCACAGAAAACCATCATGTTGAGTGTCGGGTTCGGTGTGTGTATGAGTTACTCAAAAACTATATGAAATACACAAGCAATGACACATATGTAGAAATGTCGAGCAAACTGTCCGAATTCCAATACATTTTCGAAACCTCCATCTCTGATGATGCTAGAGTCCCCAAAAATATCCCAAAAGCGTTTAAGAATGAGATCATGAATTCGGCCAAAGACGGACAGTACTCGTCCCTGTTGCACATGTATGCCAGCGCAAATGCCTTTAGCCGCCCAGTAGTGACAATATTTCCACAAGTACAAAATGTTGCTATCAACAGGCAAGTGCACAACCAGACTCTTCGTCCCTTAGGCGGAGACATATCTGAATTTGGCCCACCATTGTACATCATGTGGACACATACTTCGAATCTACTAGTAGAAATGTGGCAACCAAATCATTTTGTTTCTTGCCATATGATTGATGACACAAAACAGTCTTCCAAAAGGGTGTCATCTGAGCAACCCCCTTTAAAGAAGCAGAAAATTTCTGATTTCTTCAAATGTGAATCACATGACAATCAAACGCTCAATACTGAGTCTGAAAGTCATGACCGAACCGATGACCAAGCAGAACATCCACAAGTTTCAAACCCTGAAACTGCAGATGAACATGATGACACAGGTGCAGACCAATTCCGTAGATCATCGAAATATGACCTGGGCGATATTTTGAATGGGACCGTGCCACTGTCTTCGCTCTCACAAACAGACAAGATTTCGTATGTAGAAAGCAGCCCTGATCCGGAAACACCTTAAGTTTGCCATTTGCCATTTAAGACAAGGCTGGTTGCTGGCAAAACTAAGGAAAAGAAACTATATTTCCAGAAAAGTTGGTTGGAAAATCATAAATGGCTGGCATACAGTAGTGTCTTAAATGGTGGTCGTTGTAAATTGTGTGTGCTGTTTCCTCAGTCAGATATCAGGTGTTATGACTTGTTTGTAAAGAAGCCGTTCACAAATTTCAAAAAGGCTACTGGAAAAGATGGATCTTTATTGATACATCAAAATTCTGAGTACCATAAAAACGCTTGTATTTCATATCAGACACTGACGGCAAGCCTCAAGAGCCCAGAAAGCACTGTTCAATATAAGATCAGCGCACAAAATAAACATGTGTATGACACAAACTTAAAACTGCTGACAATGATTGTAGAATCAATCATTCTGTGTGGAAAGCAGAACTTGCCTTTTAGGGGCCACAGAGACGATTCAACAAGTACATCTTCCAATAAGGGAAATTTCAGGGCAATTCTGAACTTACTTGCTAATCATGACAAGGAACTGGCACAGCATCTAGAACATACACCTAAAAATGCAAATACACCAGCAAGACAAGCCTAAATCAATTGATATGTATTATTGGACAATACATCAGAAAACAAATATTAGAAGGCCTAAAAGGCAAAGGATTCTACTCGATCATAGCAGATGAAGTGACAGACAAGTTTGCGAATCAGGAGGTCCTGGCTTTATGCTTACGATTTATAGATGAAAGTCAAAGCGAACCATGTATCCGGAATTTTTTGACTTTGTTCACCAAGAACGTACTACTGGAGAAATGATTTCAAGAAAAATTATTGAAGTGTTGACACCAAACGATCTTCCAGTAGAGAAAATAAGGAGTCAGGCGTATGACGGGGCCGCAGCGATGACATCAGAAAAGAAGGGGTGTCAAGCTTGGATAAAGGAAATGAATAAACTTGCTCTTTACACAAACTGCAAGAATTATGTTCTTAACTTGAGCATAGCACATGCATGTAAACTGCCCGTTGTCAGAAACATGATTGATGGAATTAATTCCACATTCATTTTCTTCAATGCGTCGCCCAAAAGACAACGCTATTTTGAGCGTGTACTTGTACACCACGGCACCGAGTCAAAGAGAAAGAAGCTCTTGGGTCTGTGTAAAACAAGATGGGTAGAGCGGCATACATGCTACGACGTATTTTACGACATGTATGCCGTGGTTATTGAGTGTCTCCAGTACATGATAGATTCCTCAATGGACGAGAACACAGAAGATGACTGGTCGTGGGATGCTCAGACTAAAATAACCGCACAAGGTCTGTTGGCTACTTTGATGTCATTTCAATTTATCGTGACATTCATTTGCATTAGAGCTATTCTGGAGACAGTCAAGCCTCTAGCGTCAAAGCTTCAGAAACGCGATTTAGACGTGTACAAGGCACGCAATCTCGTTACTGACAGAGTAGAAAGAGTCAAAGAGATGAGGGCTGACGTAGATCAGGAGTTCACAATATGGTATGCAGACTGCAAACGTATCGCAGACGAGCTGAACATCCAAGAAAATACCCCAAGAACGTGCGGTAGACAAACAAAGAGATCAAACATGACTGTCTCAAGTCCTCCAGAGTACTTCGAACTTACAGTTGCAATCCCGTTCTTGGATCACTTATCTAATGAACTAAATGACAGATTTCAGAAAGACGACCATGTTGCTTATACTCTGGGCTGTTTAATCCCCGAACAAATGATGAACCTGTCACAGACGGAAATGCAAAAGCTTTCATCTGATTTGCTTTTCTGGAATTCCGACTTACAAAGCTCTTTCTCAAATGATCTACTAGCGCAATTATCAGAATGGAAGAGGGCTTGTAAAAAGCTTGTTGAGAAGGGGATTACACCAGACAGTCTTCTGAATACGTACAGAATTACGGACGAAGATATCTTTCCAGATGTTAAAACCCTTTTGCACATAGGTTGTACTCTACCTGTCAGTTCATGTGAGGCCTAAAGCTCATTTTCTGGATTTCGTCGCATTAAAAGCTACATGCGAAGCACTATGAATGAGGACAGGTTATCAGCACTAGCGCTAATGTATTTGCACCGTGCGAAGTACATTGACGCAAAGATAATCTGCCAAACGTTCATAGGGCAAAATAAAAGACGAATGTTCCAATCGAGTATATTGTATGATTAGATATTGATGATTTTACCTCTTCAGTAAAGGTCAAGCGGTGTGAACTTCATATCTTTGGTCGTAACCATACTGTTGTGCTGCACACACTGACATACTCAGTCACAGAACATGTAACAATGTCATAAAATGTATGGAAAAACATAAAAAAAAAAAAAAAAAAAAAAGTTCTAAATGTGGAGGCCTCTTCGTGGCTAGAACTGGAAACGTTGACTATAACTCTACTTGTAAAGTTAGAACGGCTAACATCCACACAATCAGATAAATTAGTAACTGTATAAAGGCACCTTGCTGTTTGTTATAGTAAGGGTTCGATCGGACCCCCCCCCCTGGGAAAAATGGCTGGATCCGCGCCTGCCCTCAAAATGATTCTATATCTCATGATAAACTAGACATCTGAGGTTGAAATTTGGATTTTCAAGCTCAAGTCTAAGAATATTCTCAAGAATGTTGGTGAATACGACCCCTGACCTATTACCGGAGAAGAAGAAGAAGGCCTTGAAGTTCTAAGTCCTTGAACTATACTCAAGAAAATTACCTGTACTTCCTTGACTATAAGTTGTATATATATAATCCTTGACAACAAGTAATTGATATGCTTTATCAGTGCTCAAGTCACGAATTAATTATTGAAAAGGAAGACGTGCTGCAATTGAAAGACATCTAAGATTACAAGCAATTTGAATTTCCTTGATTAGGCCCACTCCTGTCTGCGATATCTCTGTACATACCAGTGGCGAACTTCCCATAGGCACTGTAGGCACGTGCCTACACTTTTTTCTGAGAAATCGAAACAATAAAAATGCCAAAAAAGCAATAAAATTTGACCCCTATTCTTCTTCATTTCTCCCTTTACTGAAGTGAACAAACCTAAAACCTTACATTTAGTTGGATAACCAGCCCCCTAAAAGAAAGGAAATATAAGCACACCTACGGCACTCTAGCTGAATTTTTTAGCTGATTTTTTTTTCGGAGGAGCATAGCCCCGGACCCATTTCAACTGTGCCTACACATCGTTTTCGGCCAAGCTACGCCCCTGCATACTGACTTTAGTGTCTCAAATCTCAAATTATTTTAAAGAGGTGGCCACTCTTGGAGAATTACAGTTATAGAAAAATAATAGTTCAAAAAGTTAAACATGAACAATAATCATACGTAGATCAAACGGTGTTCCAGATTTCGAAGTTTATTTGTTCTAGATTTTGTTCTAGGGCATTCCCGAAATAATAATCAAAACGAGGCTAGTGGGCTAATGATGTCACCGGTACTATTAATAGAAGTGATATTTCCTATTTGCCAAATCATTGTAGTTTCTCGTCAAATACGGACCATTTTACGGTTTGAAAGACAAGTTTAAAAATGGAACTCCCGGATTTAGGAAAACACTGCCACCAGAAGCAATGTAAAAAATTAGGTAAGCATCGACTATTGAAGTATTTTGTTGAATTTTCAAAAAAAATCCGATGTAATCTGGTAATGTTATTGTGGGTGGGGTTCTGAACACCGATACATGTACCTGATGAGATTGTTTTTTTTCCGACATAGTTTCCAAGATTTTATTTTTGATCTATGTGCCTCAATGAAAATGATATTATGAATTTGAAGACAACTCTTGTATATAAGGGCCACACACTCGATACAGATTCAGTAACGAAGTACCCCGGAGTACACATATCACAAAACCTCTCACGGAACTACCATATTGACAAGACTGTGAAGAAGAGTAACAGCACGCTTGGCTTCCTTCGACGCAATCTACGTATCAACAATGAAGAGGTAAACGGTACGGCCTATAAAACACTTGTGTGACCAAACCTGGAGTACTGTTCCATTCTGGAACCCATACACCAAGGACCAGACACACAAGCTGGAGATGGCTCAGAGGAGAGCTGCCAGATATGTGACCAACAGATAACACAACACCAGCAGTGTCTCCTCCATGCTAGACCACTTGGTATGGGAGACACTAGCATCTCGCCGGACCAAATATCCTCCCACTCCAGGAAATTCCGCCAGCCCTCTACATCCACATCATACTATAGAAACTCATTCTTTCCACAAACAACTTCAGTATGGAACAGCCTACATGCTGTTGTAACAGACGCCCCTGACTTGGTATCCTTCAAGGAGGGGCTATCAACACTCTTATTCTAGTCTAGGGGTCCAGCAACAAGTAGTTTCTAGTGATTCCCATTGCTGTGCCGACCGCGGTCACCGTAACCGGAGAGGACTGGGTTGAAGAGGCGAAAACATAGCTGGACACTCTTTATTCCTACTTTCTACCTTTTAACTATACAACCTCTTATTACTGTCTATCCTTTCAATATCTTTTCTTGACCTTGCACCACTCGTCGCTTATAGTCAAGTGTGACTGCATTGACGTATGATGTAGATCTATGTAAGATCAAAGTAAATAGTCAATAAACAATCAAAGTAGTGCCAAAACTAAAAATCCAAAGTAAATATCGTCAAAAGATCCGCATGAAAGTGGGACAATAATTAATCTTTCTTGTGACCTAAAAGAGACACCTACTCAGACATATAGACTGAATAACCTATTGTCTCTGAAGTCCTCTGTATCTTATTTACTCGTGTTCAAATGGCACTGTAAACATTTCAATGAAAGGGGAAATTCATTGAAAAATGATGAGGAAAATGGTAGACTCAATTTATGCACCATTAATCAAACACATTAAGAACATGGTTTATATGGATTGACTATTATCCGTTCAGGACATTTGTGTTGAGACTGGTTAGAACTAGATTCTCAGTGGTACCAAGATCCACCAGTGGATGCTGAGGTAAGCGATGTGTAGAATGTGATGGGGACTATTTTTGAAAAACATTGAACACTGCTGTTGTAGTTGCATAATGTCATTGACATGATGTCGCAACGTCAATAGGACCACCCTGGCTCAAGCATTGTGTATCTTGTGTGACTGTGAACATGTTTATTATGTTTGGCCATTCGATGCACAAAAGATGAAACTTTATTTTAGGAGTTTTTCATTGCTATATTTCCAATGACCTTTGAGTAAGTGCATTATTTTCAACATTTCTGGAATGCCCTTCATAGACATATTCTAGAGGCTGTCATACCATGAGTAAGAGGATGGCAGTAAGTTGCAGACATGGAATTGATAATCATGATGGAAAGACGTGGTATTGATAATCATGATGGAAAGACGTGGTATTGATAATCATGGTGGAAAGACCTGGTGTTGATAATCATGATGAAAAGATGTGGTGTTGATAACCATGATGGAAAGACGTGGTATTGATAACCGTAATGGAAAGATGTGTGGAAAGATGTGGTATTGATAACCATGATGGAAAGACTTGGTATTGATAACCAAAGACGTGATATTGATAACCATAATGGAAAGACGTGTTATTGATAACCATGATGGAAAGACTTGGTATTGATAACCATGATGGAAACACATGGTATTGATAACCATGATGGAAACATGTGGTATTGATAACCATGATGGAAACATGTGTTATAAATAACCATGATGGAAAGACTTGGTATTGATAACCATGATGGAAAGACGTGGTATTGATAACCATGATGGAAAGACGTGGTATTGATAACCATGATGGAAAGACGTGGTATTGATAACCATGATGGAAAGACGTGGTATTGATTATCATGATGGAAAGACGTGGTATTGATAACCATGATGGAAAGACGTGGTATTGATAACTACGATGGAAAGACGTGGTATTGATACCTACGATGGAAAGACGTGGTATTGATAACCATGATGGAAAGACGTGGTATTGATAACCATGATGGAAAGACGTGGTATTGATTATCATGATGGAAAGACGTGGTATTGATAACCATGATGGAAAGACGTGGTATTGATAACCATGATGGAAAGACTTGGTATTGATAACCATGATGGAAAGACGTGGTATTGATAACCATGATGGAAAGACGTGGTATTGATTATCATGATGGAAAGACGTGGTATTGATTATCATGATGGAAAGACGTGGTATTGATAACCATGATGGAAAGACATGGTATTGATAACTACGATGGAAAGACGTGGTATTGATACCTACGATGGAAAGACGTGGTATTGATAACCATGATGGAAAGATCATGATGGAAAGACTTTAGAAACCACATGTATCTAGCTCTTTGAATTCCAAGTAATACAATAAAAATATATTTACTTGTACTTTTGATATCATACCATAATAATTATTGATCTTTTCTATTTTCAGATTTTCTTCCAATGAAATGTGATGCATGCTCTGAAATATTTTGGTAAGTAGAGTAATATTGTCCTTGTAAAGTCACCAAGTATGATACCTGGTAGTACCAGTATTTGAATTTGACTTTTCTACCTTGGCCATAAACTTGTAAAATATCACACCCCAACTGAATTACATTAATAATGACATAATTCTGCTCCACAACTTCTACAGTGAAATGACTTGGTACTGAATCTATTCAAACAAGTTAACAATGTTAATATTACACACCTACATTATTGGCATATCTTTAACAATTTTTCTATGTAGTTTATTAATTCTAAGATGTTATTATGGCCCTCATACTTTCAATGTACCATAGCAGAAGGCTAGTTATCTACCCATAGGGTGGAACCCAGTTAGCTCAGTCGGTAGTGCATCTGACTATCAATCCAGGACGAGTTTAAATCCCCCTCTGACCACAGTCTTCATGATGATTGATATACAACATAATTACATAATCATTGTGTCTCATTGTTATTCATCTCTCACCACCGATTTAAATTGGAAAGTTATCAATTACTTGTGGAGATGGGTGTGGTGGAATACTGGTTAACCTTCCAGGATCACAGGAAAAAAGGATTAGGTTAACTCATTGTCTGTAAGACCTCGATGGCAAAAAAATAATGCTTGATATTCAATCACAGCCATACCCATGGGTCACGTTATGCATACTAACTGGTACTCGTATTTACCCAGTAAACTTGTAGAGTATCAGATCTGTACAGCGCACATGTCTGTAAAAGAAAGTTTTACTCTTATTGGATATAATTGTTTTCCACATAATGCAAGTCATATGTAATTGTATGGGCAACCATCAGATATGTGATTGTACTGTCTGCAAATGTTGTAATCTCTGATTTTGTATAGGAAACCATCAGGTATGTGATTGTACTGTCTGCAATGTTGAAATCTCTGATATTGTATGGGCGATCATCAGATATGTGATTGTACTGTATGCAGGTGTTGAAATCTCTGATATTGTATGGGCAGCCATGAGATATGTGATTGTACTGTATGCAGGTGTTGTAATCTCTGATATTGTATGGGCGATCATCAGAGATGTGATTGTACTCTCTACAATGTTGTAATCTCTGATATTGTATGGGCAACCATCAAATATGTGATTGTACTCTCTACAATGTTGTAATCTCTGATATTGTATGGGCAGCCATGAGATATGTGATTGTACTGTATGCAGGTGTTGTAATCTCTGATATTGTATGGGCAACCATCAGATATGTGATTGTACTGTATGCAGGTGTTGTAATCTCTGATATTGTATGGGCGATCATCAGAGATGTGATTGTACTCTCTACAATGTTGTAATCTCTGATATTGTATGGACAACCATCAAATATGTGATTGTACTGTCTGCAAATGTTGTAATCTCTGATATTGTATGGGCAACCACCAGATATGTGATTGTACTCTCTACAATGTTGTAATCTCTGATACTGTATGGGCAATCATCAGAGATGTGATTGTACTGTCTGCAATGTTGTAATCTCTGATATTGTATGGGCGATCATCAGGTATGTGATTGTACTGTCTACAATGTTGTAATCTCTGATACTGTTTCTGTTTCCAGTAATGATCACATCCACTACACGTCACATTCCTGCACCGAGTCATACAAGAAGGTATGTATGAATATTGTTCTTTATATTTGTTTTGTTACATACATACAATCATGTACATTTTTGATTTTTGTAAGTTTTACCATAATACACGATTTAATCCACATAGATTACATTCGTATACATCGGTTTTCATGCACCAGGTGTTGAGGAATACCAATCCAGTTATTGTATAACAGTGAAGGAGCTCTCATAATAATAATAATACTATATATTATTTCCAATATCCAATAGGCACACAGGCCCATCTGGTACATGATATATACAAAACATATGACAGGCAGTAATGCTTTTTACAGTTACAATATTAGTTTCATGATATGAATCATATCAAATTTATTTTTATTAAAGCAAAGTGGAGAAGTTGGTACACTGTATTTATGTATGCAAAAAAGTTATAAGATTCAATAGTCATGTCGGAAAAACTAATATAACTTGATCGTACATACCATAAATTCTAAACAGTGAAATAGAATATATATTTGTATCAGACATGTGTATCAGACATGTGTATCAGACATATGTGTATCAGACATTTGTGTATCAGACATATCAGACATATGTGTATCAGACATATGTGAATCAGACATATGTGTATCAGACATATATTCTGAACAGTTGTTGCATTTAACATACAAATAGTCATTTGATGTGAATATTGTTGTTATTGCGTATATATTATATCTATAGTGTTCTACATACAGAACATATCTGAGTGGTAATTAAGCTTTAAAATTTCTAAATAAAGTGTTAAAATTTGAAGTTAGTGGTAAAATAAACATTGGACATTGACAATTTCAGCACCATTTGGTTTATTTTACGCAGCAATTTGATGAAAATTCATTTTTACCCATAACATTTTGAAAAAAAGCATTGCATACAAATTTAAGGAGTAAAAAACTAATTTGAAGAAAAGCTTATCTGGAGCACTACTATGCCCTCTACACCACTTTACAAACTATGCAGCTACTTCTCAATCAGGCATTTGTTTGGGAAGCACCCATTGGTTCCACTGATATATTGTCTTCCTTTGATACATGTTGTTGGTCACTGTAATAATTGAGTTAAGAATCCCAGTAAAGTACACTTTCAAAACTCTTAGTTAATTATCTTAAAAATCTGATGACATTTTGTCATAGTCATTAGGGCAATGAGTTTCAAATTATCAGTGTAGTGATATTTTCATGGGCAATGTTTATGGAGATTATTATTAATTACACACACCATCGTCACCATTATGAACAAACTTGTGACACATAGCTAATTTATAATTAATGTTAATGAAACTTGAACAGTTGTATTTGTTTGGAATAATCAACAATTCATCAATAATTATATACTTAATATTGTGACTCATCAACTAAGCCTAAACACATAACTTGTATGGGATATCAACTAAGCCTAACACATAACTTATATACTTGTATGGGATATCAACTAAGCCTAACACATAACTTATATACTTGTATGGGATATCAACTAAGCCTAAACACATGACTTATATATATTTGTATGAAATATCAACTAAGCCTAAACACATAACTTATATATACTTGTATGGGATATCAACTACGCCTAAACACATAACTTATATACTTGTATGGGATATCAACTAAGATTAAACACATAACTTATATATACTTGTATGGGATATCAACTAAGCCTAAACACATAACTTTTATACTTGTATGGGATATCAACTAAGCCTAAACACACAACTTATATACTTGTATGGGATATCAACTAAGCCTAAACACATAACTTACATACTTGTATGGGATATCAACTACGCCTAAACACATAACTTATATACTTGTATGGGATATCAACTAAGATTAAACACATAACTTATATATACTTGTATGGGATATCAACTAAGCCTAAACACATAACTTTTATACTTGTATGGGATATCAACTAAGCCTAAACACACAACTTATATACTTGTATGGGATATCAACTAAGCCTAAACACATAACTTACATACTTGTATGGGATATCAACTAAGCCTAAACACATAACTTACATACTTGTATGGGATATCAACAAAGCCTAAACACATAACTTATGTTTACTTGTATGGGATATTAACTAAGCCTAAACACATAACTTATATACTTGTATCGGATATCAACTAAGCCTAAACACATAAATTATATATATTTGTATGGGATATCAATTAAGCCTAAACACATAAATTATATATACTTGTATGGGATATCAACTAAGCCTAAACACATAACTTATATACTTGTATGGGATATCAACTAAACCTAAACACATAACTTACATACTTGTATGGGATATCAACTAAGCCTAAACACATAACTTACATACTTGTATGGGATATCAACTAAGCCTAAACACATAACTTACAAACTTGTATGGGATATCAACTTAGCCTAAACACATAACTTACATACTTGTATGGGATATCAACAAAGCCTAAACACATAACTTATGTTTACTTGTATGGGATATTAACTAAGCCTAAACACATAACTTATATACTTGTATGGGATATCAACTAAGCCTAAACACATAACTTATATATAGTTGTATGGGATATCAACTAAGCCTAAACACATAACTTACATACTTGTATTTGATATAAATACGGGTTTGGAGAATTTCATCAACGAATGAATTGCTTTTGATAGACGGTGTACATGTAAAAATACTAAAGTAAGGATAAAGAGCTCAGCTGAAAGTGTTTTCATATCGTAAATCTCAACATGTCAAAAATGTCAACCAAAATGAATGTTTTCATGGACTTAAATCCTTACTTATGATTATGTGCATGTGTTTATATTTTCAGGATAACCAGGTACCCGTCTGTCCACTATGTAACAAACCCATTCCACTGAAGAAGGGGGAGGTAGTTGATGTTGTGGTTGGCAGACATATTGACAGTGACTGTCAGTCAGACCCCGCGAAGGAACGCAGAAAGGTAGGCTCTATGTTAACAAATAATACTGGGAATGGTATATTGTAATTATTGGTAATATTTTATTGACAAAACATTATCCTGCAACTTTATATTATGAGTTAAGTTCTGAATATTTTATAAAGTTCAGAGAAGAATTAGATTTTCATCACGGGTCTGAACTGTCATAAAAAAAACTTCATGGATGTAACCGTTAAAAAGGAGAACCAGGGATATTATATACAAGGAAATACATTGTGTTTTAATTTTGTTACAACAAACATTATTATTTAAGATATATGCATCTTAATATTCTATATGTTCACAATGTAATTTTAATAGTAAAAATCTATTCAAAGACATAAAATCATGTGATGATAAACTGTAAATTTCTGTACTTCAGTGTAATAACTCTAACTTTATGTATCCTGAAGAAGACACGAAAAGAGTCGAAACTAGTTGATGATAAAACAATCGAAACCAGTTCCCCGTCGGTAGTTAATTCCACTACCAAAACCTATCAATCAAATATTAAAAAGTTGTTGAATATCGAAACTTGTATAATTCTAAAGATATTAAGTGAATGTGTTTGCAATTAACTTGTGGAAGGACAGTGCGACCACTCACATTTTCATCTGATGTCTTCCTCTGCTTATAGAACTGGGGCCTGTTTTACTTACTTTCTTAAGTTGTAAGATTTTCGTACAAACTGTGACAACTGGGTGTTTCATATGCACAGTATTTTCGCAATTTTTAAAAAGAACACTGTTAACGAGCCTTACAAAAGTTGTAAAAATAAGGTAAGTGAAACACTTAAATGAATTTCTCGATTATTTTTCATAACCTAAAATTTTACTCCATGAAGTTCGTAAACTTATGAACGTTAGTGAAATGGGCCCCAGGTTGCTATATAGAGATTAAAGATGTTATGTATGTTTTTTTAAAAAACTTCCTGCATATCTACAGTTGTATTCTCACAAGTGTTCAATGAAAGGTTGTATCATACTTACAGGTGTATTCTAACTAGTGTTCAATGAAGGGTTGTATCATATTTACAGGTGTATTCTAACTAGTGTTCAATGAAGGGTTGTATCATATTTACAGGTGTATTCTAACTAGTGTTCAATGAAGGGTTGTATCATATTTACAGTGTATTCTAACAAGTGTTCAATTAAGGGTTGTATCATATCTACAGTTGTATTTTCACAAGTGTTCAAAAGGGTTGTATCATATTTAGACGTGTATTCTAAAACATATTTTATGAAGGGTTGTATCATATTTACAGGTGTATTCTAACAAGTGTTCTATGAAGGGTTGTATCATATTTACAGGTGTATTCTAACAAGTGTTCTATGAAGGGTTGTAAGGTGAAGGAGATGATACCAGTCAAGTGTGACAGATGTCATAAAAACTTCTGTCTCCGTCATAGGTTTGAGGATGACCACAAGTGTGAGGGGTTCGAGGGTAGTGGACAAGGCATGTCCAGGGCAGGGTAAGTGTTTTATTTATGTCTGTCTAGTGGAACATTATACAGTTATTGACTGTTTAGGTATTGAATGATGTGTTATCAACCAAAGGATATTCATTTTTTTCTGGCTGATGCGACATCATATTTAATACCTAAACAGTCAACAGTTGTTTTATTATATGATAAAAAGAACAGCAGAAAATTCACCTCCTATTTACTACTAACAAAATAATATACTTGCATATAACTTATATACAAGCAATTATAAATTATTAACAATTTCTAGTCACATTATAGTGTCCTTAATTCTGAAAATATATGATCATAACTCACAGTTGTTTCCCAAGTTTTTAATGTCGTAAACAGGGGTAATGGTTAGAGGTAATCAAGTCTTAAACAAGAATCTTAAGATCTGACATTGCTAATACAGAATTTTTTATTGAAGAATGTGCTATTTCGGCACTGTAAAAAATTGAATGAAGTCAACAATTTTTTTTAATGAAATTCCATGAAAGATGTACCTTAAATTGTCATACGTATGTTATATAATTTAATAAAAAGGAAAGTTTGAATAAAAATGAAAAATGCCTTGAACTTTGTTACACTTGTTCTGCAAACTTTACTGGTTACAATTTAAGTTTTTTTCTTGATTTCCCCGATTTCTTGATTTCAGAGCTGCAGCATTATCTCGTTTTCCCACAAATACCTCGTCACAGTCCAAGTCGAAACCCAAACAGATGAGACAGACCAACCCTGCCCCACAGCAGAGAACCCAGCTGGCAAATGTTGGCAGGGAACTTGACAGGTATGGGGCTCTCATTTAAATAAAAAAGACAAAAGTTATTGTGAAAAAAAAAATTGATTTTTTAATTTGTATACTTCTTTAATTCTCTGCATCAGGATTGTTAACATGATACTATGATTAAAAAGTTAACTACGTGTGTCATAATTATGTGAAGATTAAAGATTGATTACCATTTGGTATCTTAAGAAATATTTGAATCATCTATATGTACTGTCAGACTTGAATCAGTTGTTCATAGGTCAAAGTAATTTCCAAAATAGATGGCAGCAAGATATATCTATATGTTTTCTGAAGGAGATGGAGGAAGTTGCTTGCCTCAACCAAACTTTGTCAGAATGATACCACCAAGTCTTTAAAATAACATGTGGTTACTTGAATAATTTTTTTATAGCATATTGTTTTAATGTTCCCTGATCTGTTTTGATTAGACAATGTTGTGCTGATTGTTCATTAAGTCCTATTGACACCTGTGTTTCCTTGATCCCAGGTCATTTATTGTGAACATCCAGTTGGATATATTGTCTTGTAATAAAAATGCTTTATAAGAACTCGTCTAGACTAGCACAATACATAACTGATGTTTATAGCCCGTTTTTTAATTCAAAGTTGTAATATATGTCTACTTGATTGAGTTTTATTATGTATAAATGTCTGTTATAGGATGATATACTATGTGCATGTATGAATCAAATAAAATTTATGTTCTGTTCTATGAATTTCTCGAACTTGACAAAAATTAGTTGGTTTTCCAATATATTATATTTAACTTTTTACCATGTAGATGTTGTTTTTGCTGTTTTTATCTTCTATGTATACTTTATAATCTTATGGAAAGGTGGACAGTTTAGTTTAAAGTGAAAAGATGTTGTTCAAAATGTTTTTTAGTGTTGAAATATTTTGCTTGATAAGTTTAAAAACTTGACTATTTTACTCTTTATTTTTACTCTTTTCAGAGAGAGACAGGAGAGGCAACAACAAGGGAGACAAGTCACTGACTTCAGATCAGCACAGGGAGGATTGGTAAATGATTGTTATTTAATTTGTTAGTGCTTGCACTCGTAATTGTACTCGATAGGTGCTTCGCCAAGATTTCCAAGATAGCGTCTGATGTTTGGTACTACTAAAACTGGCCAAGTTCAGGGCTGATCTGGCCACTTTTCCAGCTGCAGGAAAAAGGCAAATGTGATGTGTGTAAAAGTGTTTCTGATGTTAAAATGCTCTAATTGCAATTATGATGTGATGTCCTTTGCATTATATAATAAGAAAATATATGAAAACAATTAAAAATAATGCCTTAAATTAGGTCTTGAAGTTGACCTTTTCATAATGATTTTTTGCTGTTTTTTTTTTAACTAATTCGGGGTGAGTTCAAATGGAGATTTAAAGTATATCCATTGAAGATAAACATGGGTTTATTCAATTCTTACCAAATTTATGCTATGCTAAAAAATAAAATAATATTGAAAAATTTACTACTTGTTACTTTTCAATGACATATGAATTTAATCAAATAATGACATAACATTGAAACTCTTAAAATATATGCATAGGGCATTACATAATTATTGGGATTAAGGCATTTTAACTTCATAAACACCACTACACACGCCACATTTGCCTTTACTTTACAGCCGGAGAAGTGGCCAGATCAGCCCCAACCTGGCCGGGTTTTAGTAACACCCTCCGATGTTACAAGTTGTTTATTGGCGCAATCTTGGAATATGAGCGGGCTCTCACAAATGTTCAAATAACCAATAATATTCCTGGCGGGCGTTCAACCAAGCACTCGTTTCACTGAAAGCCCCTCAGTATGTAGTTCAGTTGCATATATATATTGACGTCTTTGTAATTGTACCACTTTAAAAAGTTGATCCCTATTAGTCAAATAGCATTGCTAATAACAAGTGTACAGGTAAAGAAGAATTCATGCGATGTTCACATTTTATATAATAAATACTTAAATTTTAATTTGTTAGTTGTGAAAACTAACCATGGCTAAAATTACTTGGGAGCATCAGTATGTAGTCCAGTTGCTCGTATTGTTGTCTTTGTATTATCTTTGTGTTATTGTAAGAAGTTGAACCCCATAAGTCAAATAGCATTGCTAATAATAAGGGTACAGGTCAAGTAGGGGCTTTTGTGTCATGTTCACATTTGATTGGTAAATTCTTAAACTTAAGCTTGTTAGTGGTGAAATGTATGCTATTTTGGTCGCCGGGACAAAGTCCAAGGAAAGTTATTGTCATGACCTGGTGTCGTCTGCATCGTCTGTAGACACCCAGGTTAAACTTTTGCGTAAATGAAACTTTGCTTGTGTGTGCACCATCATCAGTGGAACATACAGAGACAAAAAACATAACTCTGGATTGCATTTTGGCACAGCTATGGCCCTTTTTGGACTAAGAAACCTAGGTTAAACTTTTGCGTTTAGTTGCATTAAAGTTTAAGATATCTATGCAGCCACTCATTGGATATGTTGTTGTTGTTGTTGTATGGTGTTTAGCATTGCTTTCAAAAATTTTTCAGTCATATTGTGACGGTGTCTAGATACTTGAGACAGTATTCTAAGCGCTGTCACACTGGAGTATCATGCCGCAGACACATGGTACAATACCCCACCCAGTCACTTTATACTGACACCAGGCCGACCAGACCTAGAACTCTCCTCTAAATGCTGAGCGTCAAGCGAGGAAGCTTCTAGTACCAGTTTTAAAGTCTTTGGTATGACCCGGCCGGGGATTGAACCCATGACCTTTCTTTGGATATAGATGAAACTTGGCATGTGTGTTTACTATCATCAATGGAACACACAAAGATAAAAAACATAACTCTGGGTTGCATTTTGGCACAGTTATGGCCCTTTTTGGACTTAATTTTTCAGGTTAAAGTTTTTTATAAGGTAAATTATCTATGCAACCAATCATTGGATATGAATGAAACTTCGCATGTGTGTTCATCATCATCAATGGAACACAGGTCAACACACACAGACAAGAACCATAACTCTTTGTTGCATTTTGGTACAATTATGGCCCTTTTTCGACTTAATTTTTCAGGTTTAAGTTTTTTATCAGGTAAGATATCTATGCAACCAATCATTGGATATGAATGAAACTTTGCATATGTGTTCACCATCATCGATGGAACACACACAGACAAGAACCATAACTCTGGATTGCATCTTAGCACAGTTATGGCCCTTTTTTTACATAATTTTCAGGTTAAAGTTGTTGTGTTTTTTTTCAGGTAAGATATCAATGCAACCACTCGTTGGATATGAATGGAATTTCACATGCGTGTTCACCATCATTGATGGAACACACAGAGACAAGAACCATAACTCAGGATTGCATTTTGGCAAAGTTATGGCCCTTTTGGATTTTAATTTTTTCGTCTGTAGACACCCAGATTAATCTTTTGTATTTTGTTGTGTTTAAGTTAGAAATCTATGCATCCACTCATTGGATATGAATGAAACTTAGCATGTGTATTAACCATCATCAATGGAACACACATAGACAAGAACCATAACTCTGGATTGTATTTTGGCACAGTTGTGGCCCTTTTTCAACTTAATTTTTCAGGTTAAAGTTTTTTATCAGGTAAGATATCTATGCAACCACTCATTGGATATGAATGAAACTTCGCATGTGTTTTCACCATCATCGATGGAACACACAGAGACAAGAACCAACCATAACTCTGGGATGCATTTTTGCAGAGTAATGGCCCTTTTTCTTCTGTAGACACCCAGGTTAAACTTTTGCGTTTAGTTGCATTTAAGTTTTGGTGTTTGCCTCCAATCTCAATCTTTGCATGGGTGGTGAGTTTCATCCCATCAGTGAGCTTTGTTGCCTTATGACAACTCTTGTTCAAGCAAATCATAGAATTGACTTGTTAATTACTAGAACTTGTAACACTGATAATGGGAAAGCTGATAGATTACATGGTATTACATTGTTACTGATTGATAGATTACATTCTTTAATAACATTGTTACTGATTGATAGATTACATTCTCGTATAACATTGTTACTGATTGATAAGATTATATTCTTGTAATACAGTATTTCATTGTTACTGATTGATAGATTATATTCTTGTACTACATTGTTACTGATTGCTAGATTATATTCTTGTAATACAGTATTACATTGTTACTGATTGATAGATTATATTCTTGTATTACATTGTTACTGATTGATAGATTATATTCTTGTAATACAGTATTACATTGTTACTGATTGATATATATTATATTCTTGTATAACATTGTTACTAATTGATAGATCATATTCTTGTTATACAGTATTACATTGTTACTGATTGATAGATTATATTCTTGTAATACAGTATTACATTGTTACTGATTGAAAGATTATATTCTAGTAGTACATTACTGATTGATAGATTATATTCTAGTATTACATTGTTACTGATTGACAGATTATATTCAAGTATAACATTGTTACTGATTGATAGATTATATTCAAGTAGTACATTGTTACTGATTGATAGATTATATATAATCAAGTATTACATTGTTACTGATTGATAGATTATATTCAAGTAGTACATTGTTACTTATTGATAGATTATATTCAAGTAGTACCTTGTTACTGATTGATAGATTATATTCTAGTGTTAAATTGTTACTGATTGATTGATTATATTCTTGTATTACATTGTTACTGATTGATAGATTATATTCTTGTAATACAGTATTACATTGTTACTGATTGATAGATTATATTCATGTATTACATTGTTACTAGTTGATAGATCATATTCTTGTTATACAGTATTACTTTGTTACTGATTGATAGATTATATTCTTGTAATACAGTATTACATTGTTACTGATTGAAAGATTATATTCTAGTAGTACATTACTGATTGAAAGATTATATTCTAGTATTACATTGTTACTGATTGATAGATTATATTCAAGTATAACATTGTTACTTATTGATAGATTATATTCAAGTAGTACATTGTTACTGATTGATAGATTATATATAATCAAGTATTACATTGTTACTGATTGATATATTATATTCAAGTAGTACATTGTTACTTATTGATAGATTATATTCAAGTAGTACATTGTTACTGATTGATATATTATATTCTAGTGTTACATTGTTACTGATTGATAGATTATATTATAGTATTACATTGTTACTGATTGATAGATTATAATCAAGTATAACATTGTTACTGATTGATAGATTATATTCTAGTATTACATTGTTTCTGATTGATAGATTATATTTTAGTATTACATTGTTGCTGATTGATAGATTATATTCAAGTATTACATTGTTACTGATTGAAAGATTATATTCAAGTATTACATTGTTACTGATTGATAGATTATATTCAAGTATTACATTGTTACTGATTGAAAGATTATATTCAAGTGTTACATTGTTACTGATTGATAGATTATATTCTAGTGTTACATTGTTACTGATTGATAGATTATATTCTAGTATTACATTTTACTGATTGATAGATTATATTCTAGTATTACATTGTTACTGATTGATAGATTATATTCAAGTATTACATTGTTACTGATTGATAGATTATATTCAAGTATTACATTGTTACTGATTGATAGATTATATTCTAGTTTTACATTGTTACTGATTGATAGATTATATTCAAGTACTGTGAAATCATTATTTTCATGGGAGATTTCCTTTCATTGATTTTGTTGTTGGCCGCAACAACGAAATTTAATCCCAACGAAATGGGTCTTGGCAAACTTTTTTGGCATAGCATTTACCTGGACCTTAAATGAAGACCTACTTTCTCAGTTAGATCTAAACGTTATCCCATATTTTCTATTTAGTGTGCGCATTTTGCTATTAGATCTATTGAAAGTTAAATTTAACTTTAATTTAGGGTACTGATTAAGTTAAAATACGGTAACTGTATTAATTTTCTATCAGTTTCATTACATAAAATATGCGTGTCAGTATCAGATGTTGTGTGTTAACCCTTTACTTCATATAGACGCCTTTGGACACCTCTAATATTGAAAGCATTAATTCACCACATATCAGCAATGGGTGAATTATGTTTATATTAACTGACAGAGTGGAAAACAGTGCAGGAAGTGTTCAGATTGCTCATTACCAGCAATCTGAACTCTTCCTGCACTGTTTTCAAAGGCCTTCTGTGATTGGTGTGGGAAAACGTGTATCTATGGAGTAAAGGGTTAACTCACGTGTATTTCATTTTATCACCGTGGAAAGCACTAAAAATAAACTGTTTCTTAGAAGAATATGTCAATTACAATAGTAGATGAAACATTTTACATCAGTGTGACATATTTTTCTAGCATACTTTCAAGTAGCTATTTTTTAAAAGCAAAAATATGCATGGGAATAAAGATGATACAGATTTCTAGCATTTTATTAAGAAGTAGCCTATTAGGTTATTGTGTTTTTATTTCTTATTGTCAACAAGGAATAAATATTTCTAATGAGTGCTGGTCTAGACATATTTACACCTTCAATTGTGACACATCCTCTCTAATTGTTTGATTAAAACACCAAAGTGCCGACTAATTGACATCTCTCCCAACAATTACCCCATGTTGCGAAGAGAATTTATTACATGTACCACATATTTACTACTGGTACACGTCTGACAGTAATTAAAACACGTTATGTAATAGAGATACTCAAATTTAAAGATCACTCTTAAACATTTTTTTTCCTAAAGTTTCCAAGAATATATCCTTGAACCAAAACAATGAAAATTAATTCCATCGAAAATTTATTATTTGACAGTACAACATTGTTTTGTGTGAATATTGTAGACCTGAGTAAATAATTTAAACCAAGGTATTGCAATTTTTTTTATTTCAGTCAAATGAGGAGGCATTAGCCAGGGCCATACAAGAGTCTCTGACCAACTCACAGCAACCCAACTCTTCCAGTGGAAACCAGAAGTAAATATAAAATATACAAATCTTTTATTGTTTGTATCATTATGTTGTTTTATGTTCTGTATCAGTATACCAGACTCAGCGTTGTCACTTTGTATACGTGGTCAAGAAATTGACTTACAGTTCCCTCCTATAAAGTACAGTTATTTGTCACACAGCCGCTGGTGCTAAGTGTAATAAATCCAGGAAATAACTTTAAACCCAGTGTAATATCATTAGTGATTCATCATTCGGTGTTGTCCTAATTCTCGGCTCTCATATGTAAAGTACCAAGTTACTTTCTGACTTGCCTGATATCTAAATGAATTCTTTTTAATATGTCGTATTACAGAAGACTGACAATGACATATATACACAAATTGTTATTTATAGAATTACACACTGACTTGTATACAAAATGACCTTTCTTGTTTCTTATAGAGACTGTCTGAAAAATGAATGGAATATTTACTTCTTTTGAGTTGTGTGATAATAGAATCTTACATTGGTGCTTATTTGTTATTAATGATTAATTTTTTTGACAAAAATGATATAACAAATATACTCATCAAAGCTTTGCATAATATATTATTACCAACTCGTTAAGTAAATTCAATATTAAATGGACACTCTTGTAAGATCCTCTGCACCATTAATACGTTTGTTAGGTGAGATTTGTTAATTAATATTTTGTTTATCACTAATGTTTTCATATGTTTTTCTAAAGATAAAAAATACTACCAAATTTCTGCAAGGGAATATGACGGTATTATCATTTGAGTTTATGATGATTTTTAATGTTTACTATATGATCCCCGGCAGGGTCATACCAAAGACTTTAAAAATGGTACTAGAAGCTTCCTCGCTTGACGCTCAGCATTTAGAGGAGAGTTCTAGGTCTGGGTGGCCCGGTGTCAGTATAATGTGACTTGGTGGGGTATCATACCATGTGTCCGCTGCATGATACTCCAGTGTGACAGTGCTTAGAATACTGTCTCAAGAAGACACCGTCGCGATATGACTGAAAAATTGTTGAAAGCGATGCTAAACACCATACAACAACAACAACAACTTATTTATATGAATTATGATGACACATTTAAAACACTTCAATTTGATCTGTCAGGAAATCATACCTGTTGGTACCAATTGAGGACAATAATTAACAAAATGTCTGCTATTGGTTGCAGTTTATCACAAGAAGATGAAGATCTTTTACTTGCTCAAGCTCTTGCCGCCAGTGAGGAGGAGGCTCGTAGAGAGACCAACAGAAGGGTATGTGTAGTTTCACTTTCTTTCAGATCTGTAGCACACAGCTGTATGTTGGCAGTGTGAGAAATAGTATGTTTTTATATCAGTTACAGGGTCCTCCGTGGCCGAGTGATTTAAGGCGCTGTCTCAAGATCAGTTACCTCTCACCGCTAAGGTCATAGGTTCAAGTTCGCTTTCTACAAAAACTTTATGTGAGAAAGTTTGCCAGTTACTTGGTTAAGGATGCTGGTTTTACTCAGTCAGGCTCAGTCTGAGGTCTTCCTCTACAAGTTATATGGATATGCCATATATAACCTGAAATGGATGGAAAATGGCATTAAACCCCATTGAAAAAAAGTAAATAAAAAAATCAGTTACAAGAGTTGTCCCTCTTTCTCAATAAGCATCAAATTAAGTCTGCATGCATACTGGCTTTTATTATTATTTCAGTTTTCATATTTGCGTATAAATATATGATTTGCAGAAATAATGTTAAGGGAAAATTCTTTAACCATGTGTCCCATATAATTAGTACTTTTTAACTTTCTATTTAACATCAACGTTTGTTTCACACTTAAATTGGCTTCTTTATGAAGATATTATTTTATAACTGAGATTTTTTTAGATCAAATGTTCTCATCTTGTACTTGTTTTGTTTTGACAGGGCCTCGTTTTTGTGTTTGCTTAACGCAGATTAATTCTAAGTTAATCCACAAGTGAAATTAAGGAAGAAAGTGGGATAGCTTGAGAAATGATTGGTGTGTCACTGAAGTTGCTATTACACAAGTCATTGTCTCTCAGGACATCTCCCCCAACATAGAACAAGGAAATGTCTTGTCTGAGAGCACTGGAATGAAATACAAGAGCAGTGATGAGACTTGAACCTGTGTGATACTGATTCCAAAAGAGTGGTGAAAATATACATGTACCCTTCTTACATGTAGAATAAAATGTATTGGCGTAACAAATACAAAATTATGAAAATGAATTTATTAGTGGTGAAATCTTTGCATTTTGAATACAACTGAATAAATAAATTTTCCTTTATAGAGACAACAGCAGCAGCAGCAGCAACAACAACAACAGGAAAACAAGAAAAGCTGTGAAGTTTCTTGACCTGGTACATGTGTATTCAAGGATGTTATAGAAAGAGAAGGAATTGTTTTGTGGTGGAATAAACTGTGATTTTTTAACTTTAAGGACATTTTTAAATATTGCTTTGTTATAAAAAACAATTGGACAGAAACTGTGCAATATTGTTCCAAGTTGGTGGCTGGTGTTTGTTATAATTACGGTTATATAAGAATAATGACTGCTTGAAATGGGTCTAAATATGACTGCTGGAACCGGGTCTAAATATGACTGCTGGAGTTGGGTCTATATATGACTGCTGGAACTGGGTCTAAATATGACTGCTGGAGCTGGGTCTATATATGACTGCTGGAACTGGGTCTAATTATGACCTGCTGGAACTGAGTCTAAATATGACCTGCTGGAACTGGGTCTAAATATGACTTGCCAGAACTGAGTCTAAATATGACTGCTGGAACTATGTCTTAATATGACTGCTGGAACTGGGTCTATGACTGCTTGAATTGAGTCTAAATATGACTGCTGGAACTGGGTCTAAATATGACCTGCTGGAACTGAATATTACATTTTATAATATTTAACATTTATATTGATTTTATTAATAACCTAGTTATTAACTGTGTGTATATCATTTGCAACCTTTAATGAATTGGCATTCACTTTATATTTATTCATAATTTAAATAAATGTTCTAAAACTCATGCGTCTTTTATCATAGTATTTCTTCTATGCTGTTGCAGTAACCAATTGATCTAAACTGTAAATGAATATGGATGAAACTTTGAAAAGTGAAGCATTTCTGTAGACTACAAGCAGCATGGAAGGTCTTGAACATCCATCATGATCACCCCTCTGTCACATATGTTGATTAATATTTATGAAATTAGCAATTGTCATATTTTGTTTCTGGACTTCTTTATAAAGATTATTTTCAGCATGGGTTTTTGTAGACTTTCTGTTTGTTCAAAGTCATCACAACAAGTCTGTGAATGCTAAGGAAAGTTTTTGGAGCTCTATAATATAATTTCTCTATTTTTGGCATGCATCTTTTATAATACAATTTATATTGCTGTGTTATAATAGTCATATGGCACATATTGTTCCAAAGTATATGTTATTTGTGGTACATTTTTAATTTACTCTTCTTGTGGAATAAATTTTATGTATGAATATGTATTTTATAATAAAATATAAACACGGGTGGTAACTAGGTGTCTGAATGTGCCAGTTTCATTTATTTTATTTTATTATTTTTTATTAAACTCCCTTGACAAGAGTCCCCACCTCTGCTCTATGAATCTTTTATCAACTAATGCATTTGCCATCTTCAAGTTTGAATGACAACTTAAGTTTTTATTTACCCGTGGGCATTGAACTTTTCATTATACAAGCAGATGGCAAGTTGACATTCCTGTCCAGTTTCAGTTAAAAGTTTACTTTACACATGTTGCGTAATTTTCACAAGAATGTTAATAATAATTAATACATGTTATTGTTATCGCTTATTGGAAAATCTTGTTGATTAATTAATACATTTACAGATTTATTGATAATCTAATTAAAGTATTAAAGTAAATTACAATAAACACGCTTTTTAATTAACAACTGTCAATTAATTCATGTAAATTGTCAGTTTATTAAAATTAAAAATTGATATTTTGTTTTAATGGTTGTAAACTACTTGCACGAATACAAATGTTCAGACTGCATATGGAATATTACTTAACTATTGTGTCATACTGAGGACATGTATACTTAATACCCGCATGTGTCTGAAAACTACTGCAGTCTAAAAGTTGGCAAAGTGAGAACAAACTAATACAGACATTTATTATTATAAATACTTATATACTTGTATTGTGAGTTGAATTTTTTTTTAAATCTTAAATTATTATACTTGTTATTATTCAAATAAATGGAAATATAAAATGTGTATTGTTGTGTTTTTTAAATGCATGTACAGTGTAAACTAACATTGTAAAGGTGTTACAAAATGTCACATGTACCGTGTAAACTAGCATTGTAAGGGTGTTACAAAATGTGACATGTACCCTGTAAACTAGCATTGTAAAGATGTTACAAATTGTGACATGTACTGTATAAACTAGCATTGTAAAGGTGTTACAAAATGTGACGTACCGTGTAAACTAGCATTGTAAAGTTGTTACAAAATGTCACATGTACAGTGTAAACTAGCATTGTAAAGGTGTTACAAAATGTGTAAACTAGCATTGTAAAGGTGTTACAAAATGTCACATGTACAGTGTAAACTAGCATTGTAAAGGTGTTACAAAATGTCACATGTACCGTGAAAACAAGCATTGTAAAGGTGTTACAAAATGTGACATGTCTGTGTAAACAAGCATTGTAAAGGTGTTACAAAATGTGACATGTACAGTGTAAACTAGCATTGTAAAGGTGTTACAAAATGTGACATGTACAGTGTAAACTAGCATTGTAAAGGTGTTACAAAATGTGACATGTACAGTGTAAACTACCATTGTAAAGTTGTTACAAAATGTGACTTGTACAGTGTAAACTAGCATTGTAAAAGTGTTACACATGTACAGTGTAAACTAACATTGTAAAAGTGTTACAAAATGTCACATGTACCTTGTAAACTAGCATTGTAAAGGTGTTACAAAATGTGACATGTACAGTGTAAACTAACATTGTAAAGGTGTTACAAAATGTCACATGTACAGTGTGAACTAGCATTATAAAGGTGTTACAAAATGTCACATGTACAGTGTAAACTAGCATTGTAAAGGTGTTACAAAATGTCACATGTACAGTGTAAACTAACATTGTAAAGGTGTTACAAAATGTGACATGTACCGTGTAAACTAGCATTGTAAAGGTGTTACAAAATGAGACATGACACTCATAAGGGTACATGGTAGTTACAGACACTAACAACATATTTTTTTATGTTTAATTTCATTCTTATTTGAATATAAGATTTTATTAAAAAGTGTGTGGATGTTGTGATATCAAATTATAGTTGCCAGTTAATGGCTCTTTGGTGCCTCTGAAAGAACTTGGCAGTTATCCTCTTTCTATGGATTTGCCACAATCTGCTGTCACCATTACCAACACACGGTGAATCGCTGCACCCAGAAGCTGTTGAATTACAATTTATCATTTCTGAAGACAACATCACACGGTCTATATCATTCCCTCCGAAGTTGGCCAGCATGTATGCAGGACTTGGAAGAAGTAGCCTTCGCATGGCTTCCTGCAACAAATTAAGTGTTGTTATAACTGGCATTCCAACAACCAGTGGATCAGGGCAAATCTAAGTCGCCATTACTGAAACTACCTTTTCATCTTGGTGATGTAATGTCTCCAAGCAGGGTATATCGAGTCCTCATGTTAAGAGATAATCAATGAACTAGTAATGTATGTTTAAGTTTTGATGATGACAACTGTATTTATTGTTGCATCCAGTTTCCGCCATGGGCGACGCCTCCTTAAGAATACGAGTCATATTAGATTTTTGAAGGATTATGCAGAGATGCAGAAGAATATCAATCTAAGACCTAGCTCGATATTGAATATCTATGACAGATCAAGGTCAATACTCGCCAGCCCGATTATTGAATATCGATGACAGATCTAGGTCGATACTTGCAGCTTGATGTTGAATATCGATGACAGATCTAGGTCAATACTCGCCAGCTGGATGTTGAATATTGATGACAGATCTAGGTCGATACTCACCAGTTCGATATTGAATATCCATGACGGATCTAGGTCAATACTTGCCAGCTCGATATTGAATATTGATGACAGATCTGGGTCGAAATGCACATCTGTTGAAAATAAAAATAACATTCATATCAGACTTGGCTTGATATTCACCAACTCCACATTAAAATTCCGTATCAGAATCAGGTCAAATTCAAATCAGTTGAAACCCGTGTGGTTCTGGCTAAGAATAGAATCGCTGCCGATATCTGCAGAGGGGTAGGAATCCTCCGAATGGGTTTCATGTTCATTATTGTGGTTATATTACCAACCCCAGTGTGGTTCCAGGGAGCCATATGAGTGATGGCAAGAATAGGATCACTGAGGCTCATGCATGTCTAGGAAGTGACATATTGAGTAATATGATCAATTTGCTGAAACTCTGCATGTATCAAGGTTCTAGGTTCATTCTGCATATTCATTTGTTCATTTTGTTGGTGTTTTTCTATCTGTATGTTAATTTGTTGTTATTTTACATTTAGAGTGATATCTTTCTTTCTGTTGACATAGAATAACCTATAATGTGTTGGTACACTGTTTAACCCAATTCATTCATTCAAATCAGTTGAAATGAAAAAGAAATAAATATCAGTATCAGACCTGGTTCAATATATGCTAGTCAATATTGAATTTCGGTGTTGGACTTTGTTCGAAATCCAAATCTGTTGAAATTAAAAAAAAAAAAGCTGTGTTTTAAAATATAAAAGGCATGTAGAAATTGAAATTGATTCATATATGATATTATAAAGTAAGATAAAGGGTCAGTGACAGTCAAAAACATAATTATAAAGCAGGATATACTGGAAGAGTAACATGAAAAGATAGAGACAGTGACTTTTAATAACATTTAACACATTGTTCTGGAGGTATAATATGTAACTGTACAAATAATGATTTTACTTACATTCGACTGCAATGAAGTTCAGTTGTTGATTATTGTTTCATTAGTCATGTGATCTGGGTATTTTTAATGCATTCTATTTATAGATCATCTGAACTTGTGAATAGGGCAGGTGTTATTCCAGATCATACTTGTATCACGTGGAGTAGTAATCTTACATGTAATGTCTCTGACCTTGCACAACATGGAAATAAACAATCATTTATTAAATATGATGGTCTTTTGTGTTTTTTTGTTTATAAACTTTTTTTCAATTAATATACATAATTTACAGATTAATTAGAAATACAAACGATAAATTGTGTGACAATTAACTATAACTACTACCGGTAATTTTATTTTTTTATTTGTTTTTTGTTATCATTGTCCAGTTCAAGGAACGAATTAATATAAAAAATATATACATAAGCAGGTCTTTTGGCATATTTTTTCTGAATAAGTTATATACATATCTAGAAGTGATTTTTCCTTGTATTTACAGACTATGTAATTTTGAACTTATAAAATAATAAGATTTTTTTCTATTGTACTCAGAGCTTAGATAATTCTTTGTATTCTTGACAGAATATTGAAAAACAATTCACATGCTTCTAGATTCGCTTATTAATTATGTTTTAAATATATTGAAAATCGTGATAGTGCGAATATTCTGCTTATATCAATATACTCCTGATGATCTACTTTGTAGCCAATTATTATATTATATAACGATTTTACATTTTTATTTATCCGCAGTGTTTGAATAAGTGGTTTATTTTCTTCAAAAATTCATTTACTTCTTTGCATTCAATGAACAAATGTTTATAAGTTTCTGTTTCATTGCAAATGTTACAAAACCGGAGTTGAGCTTATTTTCTAAAGGAATCTTATTTCTATCGATGGAAATATCTTATGAATTAATTTAAATTTAAATAGCTTTATACGATTGTCCTTAACTTTGTGAATAGCTTTATATACATTTTCTCAGTATATTATCATATTTTTTATGTTTTTCAGATGACCTAAATCCATTCATACTAAATATAAGAAAGTTAAGTTACTTCCGAATTCCTTTAAAAAATTGTTAGGCAGTATTTTCCATTTTTTTTCATCTTTCTCTGTTAGTTTATTTATCCATTTTACTTTAAGGAATTTAAAGAATGATGTGGTGTCTAGCATATCTAGTCCACCATGATTTTTTTGTCCTATCAGTGTTGTTCATAAGAATTTATAAATAAGCGAATCGATTATTTTTATTTTATCAAGAGGTGTTGTAGAGAATTGTACCAAGTATACAGATTTTGACATAATTAATGTTTTAATAACTTTTATCTTTCCAAACAAATTTAAATTTCTTTTAAGCCATTTGTTTATTAAGTTTTCACTATCAATTAAGGCCAATGGGCCTGTTGTTCTTTCCCAGTTTAGTGCGTTGCATTCTGTTTTGTTGCTGCCAAAATAAGTACCTAAAGTTTTGATAGATTTTTCAGCCAAATTAATATTTCCAATTTTGTCTACACAATTTATTAATAAACCCACAATTACATCCCTTCTGTTTTTCCATGATTAAGAATTAATCCTTATTGTTTGCCAAAATTTTCTATGATATTTAAAGCTAATTTAATTCATTTTTTGATCTAAGAAAAGTAGTTGTATCATCTGCTAATTGCGTTATTTTAATTTTTTTAATACAATTGCTGTGTTGAATTTTTATGCCTTGTATTGCATCATTGTCAACAGTCTCCATGATGATTGATATACGACATTGTGTCTCATTATCATTCTCACTGCTAACTCAAGTTGGAAAGTTATCAGTGACTTGCGGATATGGGGTGTTTTGAGTATTGATTAACCTTCCAGGATCTCAGGAAACAGCATTAGGTTAACTAATTGTCTGTTAGTCCTTTATGGCATAAAAATGGCGCTAAATATTCAATCAACCATTCAGCATCATTAATATGTATATTAACAGCCATAATTCTGGCTACTGTAATAAAAACTAGAGCAGAGCTCGGACAGCCTCGTCTTAATCCTCTATATAAAGAGAAGTCTGACGTCCAGCCATTATTTATTGTGCAGGATGAACAGTTATTATAAATAGTTCTGATTAATGAAGTAAAAGGTGCATTGAACCTGAATTGTTTTAAAACAGCAAATAAAAAATCCCAACTGACTATCAAAGGCTTTTCTGAAATCAAAAAACAAAATTGCTCCACCAATGTCTAGTTTTTCAGTATAGTCTATTACATCTTGTATTTGCCTAATATTGTAGCCAATAAACCTATTTTTAAGTACTCCAATTGGTTCATACTTATAATGCTGAGTAAAACTTTTTGTAAACGCATCGCAAGGACACATGTAGCGAGTTTGTAATCTGTGTTAAGTAATGATATAGGAGAGCAATTTTTCAACTTTTTGGAGACACCTTTTTTTATAAAGTAAAGAAAGTACCCCTTGTTTTTGAAGTTGTAAGAGTTCACCCTTAAGAAAACCTTTCTTTAAAGAATTTACTAAAGTAATTTTATTTTTTCCCAGATCACTGCCGACTCCAGCCTAAATGTTAAATGGTATTCCCAAATGGACTAACGATTTTGAGTGAGTAGGTGGGAAAAAGTGTGAACAATTAAAAGATGCTATATAGTGTCTTTTTAATTGTTCACACTTTTTTTTGTTTAAAGGTACCGTAATGGTTATGTTTAATTCCACACAATATGTGATAATTAAACAAAAAAATCATATTCAAAATTGTTAGTCCATTTGGGAATATCATGTAAATCTGATCCATCAGGTAATTATACTATAGACAGTTATTGGTCTGACTCTTCGTCATCTTCGCTGGGATGGCAAGCTTTCTTGTTTCCATCATTTAGCACTTCGGCCCGAGTCAGCGGTGATCTGATAAGATTTTGTTTCTTCTCTTTGTTTGGTATTTGTTTTGACTGTTGGTCATATAAAAGTCAATCGACTGCCGGGTAGGTATTGTTGTCTACTTGTTTGTTTTACATGGTATGGTTTTATTATGATTTTTACAAGTGTCATTTGGTTTAGGTGTTTTATCATTGTCTACCAATGTAGACGTAGGTGGATGGTCACGTGTTTTTGTTTACGTCCTGTGTGTCTTCATTTGTAACCACACACTGGGGCTCAAAAAGGGTATTATTAAAACCACAACCATCTTTTTTGTGTCCAAATTGCAGACATTTATAACATTTCCAGTCGTTCTCACAATGTATAGCCGTCTTCTAAGCATTTAGAACATTTTGTTCATTTTTGTGTCTTGACCAACATGGTACACTTTGCCTGTAAATTGGGTGAATGACATAAACCTGTTTACGGTGATGAGCATTTCACTCATTTCACAGTTGACGAGTTTCCTGTTAATACAAAGCTTTTCCTGAATCATTGATAATACTTCTATGCAGGATCAAGTTTCTCGCGATGATGCCGTCACCGGCTGACAATGGCACATCTTTTACACAGACCTTTAATACATTTTTCGCCATCTAGATGACCTGGATTTGTTGATAGAAGTGGTATGGTTTTGCCTCGTAAGGGAACTCTCTCGGCAAGTAAACAAGTTTTATCATCGAGACTGCCAAGTCTGTTGACACATTCAAAACCAGTCATGCGTGTCAATTTTGCCAGAAACGGCTTCAAACATCTGTTTAAGCCATTCTTGTTTTTCAGGGCATCTGTTCTAAAAGATGGTCCTTTCTCTTATTAAGCATATTTGATAAACAATATCTCAATTATTATAACTAGCTTCAAGTTGAGACCATTGATGAGAAAAGGAGAATTTTCTGCTTCCCAATGGACCCTACAACCTTGTATCAACAAACTTGAAACATCTCCTCATGAAGGATAATTTATAAATATTTTACCAAGTCTGAACAAAATTATCTATAAAATGTCTCTTGAGGAGTTTTGTGAAAATGCAGTTGTATCCCTTATATAGCCCCTATATGGCCCCTTGGGAACTAATAAGACATTTAAAACCACAAGTATTTTGGAAATTGCTCACAAAGAAAGATCGTATAATTACAATAGTATAACCAAATACTTTATTGTTGACATCAACATATTATTTAGGCATGTTACCAATTACCATATACATGTATGCAATTTGTCTGACTTTTCTTCAGAAAAATGGACTAAAGGTGTTATCAGACTTTTTCATAAAAACAATTCAGAGAAATATTTGTTAGAAATAAGGGTGATTTTGTACTATCTTTTATTCAAATAGACATATTGACAATTGGTGTGAAAATGTTAACATAATAAACAAGAAATGTCAACATGAATGCACCTGTTTAATAAAAACTGTCTTTAAAATAAACTCTGAAGGGAAGCTGAAAGTAAGTTTGTAGATTGTCTTAAAATGACTCCCGGCACATATAAAACAACTGTTGGTGTGGGTCAGATCTGGGTATAGTCCTGGTTATGTTTTATGGATGTTAGATTAATTACTAATCAATGCATTATGTAAAAGTATTATTAGAGTTCTATTCTAACTGAAAAGACGATGAACAATTGTTTCTCTACATACCAAACACACCGAATAATTATTTTAATTTAATTCATCAGTTTTCTTTAAAGACGTCAAATATGTCATGTCATAGATTGGCCAGATGTCACAGCGTGAGAATTTTATTGCATCTTTAGGGTGATATAAAAGTATCGAACACTGGTGAAAATGCAGATATCCTTATCATGTATGCAAGAAAATCTTACATGGACTTTTTCTCCAGAAGAGATTATAAACAATAAACCAAGATTCTGTTAGAAATATTTTAATTAGTTAACAAAGTTTATATGATAATGACTGATTATGTCTGGTATATCGTAAAACTGAAATAGATCAAATGTATGTATCAGCCTAGATGTGAATAGAATATTAACCTAATTACACACATATACATATATATATATATGTAGATACCAGTATATATATATCATATATAAACATTTGTACAAGCAGATCTATAACATAAACATTTTAATTTAAAACAAGAGGTTGCCACTAACGTGGTCATATCCACCGCCACCTCGTTAACCCTTAGAGGCATTTCCAGAGAATTAGATTTATAAATATGTAAGTTATAACCCCAAAACAAAAGAAAAAACTATCTTTGATGAACAGACCCAACTCATTCCCTTGACATCATCTTGGGCCAGTTAGCATTTGTGCCAGTTTATTTAAAAATCCAATCACAGTTAAAGAAGATAAGGTTTGGACAGCAGTGGACGGACAGATGGAGCTGTGACCTTGACCTTTGTGGAACAGACCCAAGTCATCCGCATGACACATCATCTTTTCATAGTGAACATTTGTTATTCAAAAATGTAATCACAACTGAAGAAGATAAGGTCCTGACAGCAGCAAACAGACACATTGTATACATTGGATTTGTAAACATTTGACCTTGAGCTTTGACTAACAGACCTGAGTCATTCGCATGACACATCGTATTGTCCTAGTGAACGTTTGTGCGAAGTTATTTAAAATTCCAATCACAACAAAAGAAGATAAGGTCCTGACAGCAGCGATCAGACGGGCGGAGCTGTGACCTGACCTTTGGCGAAGCACAGTGTATACATTGGATTTTCAAACACTTGGTCTTGAGCTTTGACCTTGACCTTTAACAAACAGACCCAAGTCAGTTGCATGACACATCATCTTGTCCTAGTGAACGTTTGTGCCAAGTTATTTAAAATTCCAATCACAACAAAAGAAGATAAGGTCTTGACAGCAGTGAACAGACGGGCAGAGCTGTGACCTTGACCTTTGGCGAAGCACAGTGTATACATTGGATTTTCAAACATTTGGCCTTGAGCTATGACCTTGACCTTTGATGAACAGACCCAAGTTATTCGCATGACACATCATCTTGTCATAGTGAACATTTGTGCCAAGTTATTTAAAATTTCAATCACAACCAAAGAAGATATGGTCTGGACAACAGGAAACACAGTGTATACATTGGATTTCCAAACACTTGATCTTGAGCTATGACCTAGGCCTTTCAGCACATCATCTTGTCCAAGTAAATATTTCTGCTTAGTTATTTAAAATTCAAATGACAACTGAAGGAGATACGGTGCTGACAGCAGGGGACGCACGGATGCAGTTCATTTCTATATCCCCCACTCTGCTCTATGAGTGGTGGCAGGGGATAACCAAAAGTTGAATGCAGAATTATTTCGACTAAAGAAGTCAAGAGCAGTCCATAAAACAGCTTGCTCGACTATTCAAATCATTAATCACAAAAGTACAAACTTTGATTAAGACTGATGACCAATCCAAGTAAACAAGAATTATCTCACTAAACTGAGTAGATCTTATAACTGCAAACACCTTGTATAAAATTCTATTCATTGCATGCAGTGGCTGCTGAGATATAAACTTTAACCAGTATTTCTAAGTCAAACAAGGGCCATAATTTGCAAAAAAAATCAGGAAAGAGTTATCTCACTTAAGCCTGAGTGGTTGGTGAGATATTGACTTGATGGTACTTGCACACAAAACTTTAACCAGATTTTTGAAGTCAAACAAGGACCATAATTTGCATTCTATTGCGGTAGGTTTTATGACTGGGAAGTATTGTGTGAAGTTTCAATCAAATAAAATGAGTGATAGGTTAGATATGGATTTGATGGTACTTGCATACAAAACTTTAACCAAATTTCTAAGTCAAACAAGGGCCATGATTTGCATTATGTTCAAGCAAGAGTTATCAAACTTACTTATTGTAGTAAGTGTGGTGACTGGGAAGTATTGTGTGAAGTTTCAATGCAAAACATGCAATAGTTACTGATATAGCCTTGCATGATAAAATTTGACCAATGTGCATTTCTGACCCTCTAGAGAACTCCTTATTCTTCGTATAGAGGAGCTAAAAACAGTTTTTTATAGGAATTTTGTTCTATTACCTGCTAGTATTCTTTTATATATCTCTGTAATGTAGAAATTGTGATCTGTATTGTACAAATAGTAAACTGCGACCCACCACTAATTTGGATCGGAGAAATCAAAACCAATTTTTTGGTAAAAAAATTCTTTATGAAATTAAGGTAACTGTAATGTTTTTGTTTGTGAAACAATTATCAAACAACGTTGTTTGTAGCACATTAAAAAACATTTTTTTTATTTCTCAGATCCAAATAAAGGCTCTCCTTTTGACAGATGCCTTGCCCTGTAGCACTTCTTATGGGGAATACTGTACTGTTCTACATAATGGCTATATTAAAACATTAACAAGACTTTGTAAAATGGAAAAAGAAAAATGTTGACCTGTTTATTCCCAACTTTTAATGGACTGGTAAGTTTAAGCTCCTTCTTGTGATTCCATTAACTGGAATTCATTGACTGGCACAAACTTATAGGTGAAGTCTCTAAAAGCTGCTATGTAAGGAACATTTCACAGGGAATCATCTTCATTCCACAGTAGCTGCTATATAAGGAACATTTCACAAGAAAACATCTTCATTCCACAGTAGCTGCTATATATGGAACATTTCACAGGGAAACATCTGCTATATATGGAACATTTCACAGGGAAACATCTTCATTCCACAGTAGCTGCTATATATGGAACATTTCATGGGGAAACATCTTCATTCCACAGTAGCTGCTATATATGGAACATTTCGCAGGGAAACGTCTTCATTCCACAGTAGCTGCTATATAAGGAACATTTCACGGGGAAACGTTTTCATTCCCAAGTAGCTGCTATATATGGAACATTTCACGGGGAAACATCTTCATTCCACAGTAGCCGCTATATATGGAACATTTCACGGAGAAACATCTTCATTCCACAGTAGCCGCTATATATGGAACAGTAGCCGCTATATATGGAACATTTCACGGGGAAACATCTTCATTCCACAGTAGCCGCTATATATAGAACATTTCATGGGGAAACATCTTCATTCCACAGTAGCCGCTATATATGGAACATTTCACAGGAAACATCTTCATTCTACAGTAACCGCTATATATGGAACATTTCAAATGGAAACATCTTCATTCCACAGTAGCTGCTATATATGGAACATTTCACAGGGAAACATCTTCATTCCACAGTAGCTGCTATATATGGAACATTTCACTGGGAAACATCTTCATTCCTCAGTAGCTGCTATATATGGAACATTTCACAGGTAAACATCCAAAGTCCACACCAACAAATCATCCGCAGTTATGGTACAGTCAAAATTTATTGTAACATCTTTGATACTAGTACCAGTCAAAATTCAGTCTTTATAATACCTTCTATACAAGTGCGTCTATGCAAAATCAGAATAGTGACCTCTGTTCACATCTATTAAATGATTAGACTCTTTTATTTAACCAATACTGGACTGAGTCACTCTAGATCAATTGCAGGTATCCTGTTGCAACAAAACTATCTTCAGGACTTTTATCATTTTTTAATCTAAAAAGATCTAATAGCATTCTTAAATGTGCAATTCCTTCATGCATAATACAAAGCACGTGGCCAGAAGTTGTTTTCTCACTGTATTATAAGTCGTACTTCACATTTAGAACTACAATTCACAATAGTATGCATATTAGGCCATAACAAGCTGATTCCTAGATTTTCATCCCCATCTGCCCCCATTTTTAATCCACATTTTATTGCCAACAATTATTCTCTTTTTTACATATTTGATCTTAAAATGATTTTCTTCATTTCATGGCTAATTATGACACATTTGTTTTAATATTAGAAATATATAAAATAAAATTGCACCTTCTGCCAATATTTTAAAACAAATTTGGATGAAAATTTAGGAATTAATTTATTATGGTCCACACATAAATGTAGCCCTGTATTACACACCAATCAACAAATATAATATCAACACCAACTGGATATTGCAAAAGAAACATATTTAGTATTAAAATTTCCTGATATAGTTTCTGATATTTATAAAGCATATAATTTGTACTACAAGTTACACACATGTACCTGAATGTTCTAAATTAACATATAAATATATCCCACTTATATAATATTAAAGAAAAATACAAACATGCACAATGATTCATATATCACAAGGTATATTAAAATGCACATATCAATTTTATATACTCTTATAATCTTAACTTTGTAAACAATCTGTTAAGTAAATCAATAAACAGTTACTTTTTAATTAATAACAGGAAGAAGAATGATTTTTCTGAGTTGTGTGTTATTTATAACAGCTTAAATACATGTATAGGAAGAGCCAGATGGAGCCAAAAATGTGATTTCAAGTGAGAAATGTTAGGTTTTCCATCTTACATGAATTGCTAAAATCACAATAATAATAACCGTACTCACTCACAGAAAATCAATTCAATTTGAATTGGTCAGTGCCTGGTTAAGGCCATGATAAATTAATTGCTAAATTATTATCCCCACCCACCTCCTATTTTTCATGCCCGCCCTGACTCTTTTTATTTTCAAAAAAAAAAAAAAAATAAATAAATAAAATAAAATCCTCCACACTTACCCTTTTTTAAGAAAAAATTGGATGATGATATAGCAACTAATTTATAATGGCCTATAAAAAAAGGCCTATCGAAAGCGTATGTAAGAAGGGAAACGGCCTCTCCACACAACTACCTTTACGGTATCACTTCTGTCACTTCTTTTATTAGCAGTATAAAATTTTGTACTATCTTAATGAGTATATATTGTTTACAAAATAATTTTAAATAACATAAGGCCTATGATATATGATTGTTTTGTTGAGGTATACGCTAGTAATAATTCTTGGTCTATTTAGATACATCTGTTATAAAGTAGGACATAATTAAAGTTAACTAGGCTTTTATGTATAAATGTCTGACCATGACAGGGTTTAAATTTTGTATGACGAAGTAACAAGTCTGTTTAAATTTTTTAAAATTATCAATTGAAGTATAAGACATGGGTGTGATTGCTTCCTGGGTAGAATCAGTAGTGAGTTGTTTATTGAGATATCAGGTCGAGCTGAGGATCAAACCAGCACCCTCTGGCAAAAGCACCCAACACTCTATCCACTAAACTACCGCCCTGTTTTAATTTATATTTACATTTTAATTTGCCACTTATGACACAGATAAAAATAAGGGAATTTATGTTATAGTTTACCATCATTCTTATGATTGTGTTAATGTTACAGAAATCGAGATTATGGTCTGCATTTACAACTACGTAAAATAAAAATGAAAGTATGATTTCAAACTATTACAGTATATCCTGAAATTATGATATGGTTTATTATTATATTAATCAAGTACTGGTAACATGTATATTAATAACAGCATATTGATAATAAAAACAATAACTTAGTCTCATGATGGCTATATTTTAAAGTAGTTTGTGCATACATATATAGACTTTATAAATAAACAAAATAAAGTTATGAAATATAATTATCATTTGTAATACCAATATTTTTCATACAAAAAGTAAATAAGAAATGTCAGTATTAAGCAACAAATGCCCCCCCACTGGAAGTGATCTGTGAATGTAAAAGATGTATTCTCCTTTTTATAAATGATATACTTGACCTTGACCTTGGTCTTGCATGTGACATGTCAAGACATGGCGATTCTTTGTGCCAATTTATCTTAATATCTCTCCATGTAAGTAAAGATCTCTGTTGTTTGCAGAACCCAAAAACATGTATTATAAGAAGTTTATACATTTATTGTGTCTCTTTAAACAGACACAGACCAAACTCTGTTTGATTAGATAGTAAATAATATTCATGTCATTTTAATATTTCACATAGACAAGTATGTCCTATTTGACTCTTAAATGAAGGAATATATATTTTCATGCTGCTATACCTATATATATATAAAAATATCCATGGGATCAGGGACCAGCTTATACATCAGGTTTGACAAAACTAGGTATAGCAGTATTATGATATAATGTGTACATTTCATGGGGTGTTTTCATTGAACATCAGTATATATCATGGTGCGTTAACACTGACTGTCAGTATAGATCATGGTGCATTAACAATGGCTGTCAGTTTATATCATGGTGCGTTAACACTGACTGTCAATATATATCATGGTGCGTTAACACTGACTGTCAGTATATCTTGGTGCGTTAACACTGACTGTCAGTATATATCATAGTGCGTTAACACTGACTATCAGTATATATCACGGTGCATTAACACTGACTGACAATATATATCATGGTGCGTTAACACTGACTGTCAGTATATCTTGGTGCGTTAACACTGACTGTCAGTATATATCATAGTGCGTTAACACGGACTATCAGTATATATCACGGTGCATTAACACTGACTGTCAATATATATCATGGTGCGTTAACACTGACTGACAGTATATCTTGGTGCGTTAACACTGACTGTCAGTATATATCATGGTGAGTTACCACTGACTGTCAGTATATTTTGTTGTGCATGTTCACTGACTGTCTGTGTACTTAGTTTCATATACTTGACTCCTATATGAAAGGTTTCAATAAGAATGAATATCAGTCTAAAAAAATCACATATGAAACCTCTAATACGAGATAATTATTCGTCATTTTAGTTAAACATTACTGCATGCAAAACACATGACATAGTCAAGTAATGCACTGTCTAACATTTGGACATAATAAAAAATGGATGCAGGACATTTATAATTACTACTTCAGTAATTTACATTAATAACTTTACTCTATATTGTATTGTATATCAGATACCAGGATATCAGTTTATTGTAGAAGTACAATTTTTTTTTTACTTTTGATTTTTTTTTATTTAAATTGGGAAAATCAATGCAAATTTAGTGTTGTCAAAACAGCACACATAGAGATATGATGCAACATTTATAATGATATGAAATATTGTGATGAAGATTTCAGCATTTTTTCAATTAATATTGGCAACTGACACATATTACATGAATTTCATTAACAAATTTTTTTCAAATTTTCATTCATCAACATTTTGCATTGAAATTTGCTAATCAAAATCTCCTATGACATTTGAAAAACAAAAACATTCAACCAATACACAATTCATGATTTTCCTTTGAAAATGTATTCAGAAAATAAAAATAACAATTTAATTGAAACATGCACCACGAACAATAAATCAATATTGATCAACTCTAGAACTCATTCCAAAAACATATTTCACAGAAATACCCATCTATATTTATTTCACAAAAAACACCTGTATACATTGAGTGTCATTTATTCCAACATCTATCAATTGACTAATTTCTTATGGTTAACCTACTTACTAATGATCATATTCACACTGAAACTGCAGTCAGTTATTTTTATACGCTTTGAATTTATGTTAGGAATAATTCAACACTATTCCTTTGATAATACCATAAGCACTTGTATTAATATCAAATTTTTTTTTCTTTATTGACACCAAACATCAGATTTTAAAATCAGTCCTGCTTAAAAAATAGATTCATTTACTTCTTTAAACAGTTACAAATCAAATATTTTAAACACAATATGATGTCCTAAAAATTAAATTTTCGGTAGTACAACTTCATCTTGCAGCAGAATTTTGTATCAGATACAGTTTTCATCTAGTCACAAAATACGTAGTAATAAAAAGTCAACAGACTTTGTTTTGTAAAGTGACCTCATGTTTTTGTGGAGATGTTGTATTTTGTTAGAAACTCCCATCCTGAAGGTCATGCATCAGGCAATGTTCTACCTTCCACTGGTACATCTGTTTCATCAAAGGCTTATATTGTGAAGGAAAATCAACTGATTTAGATATTATGAACGCTCGCAGAATAGAATTCTCTACAAAACGAGACCATTCCCAGCAAACTATGTTTAAGTTGAGTTTTTAAAATTACAAAATTTGTATACTGCAACTTTAAAATCAAGAAAATTTCTTGAACTTTTACTTTAAACTGCAATATTTCAAATTCAAGATCATTTTGCGTGTTTACAAACTATCTACGGTTACATACACCTTACATTTTAAGCACAAGAAATCAATTTGCCAAATTATTAATTCCTCGCATGTTATTTTATAAACATTTAGTAGAGGGATACAATTTTCCTATCATTCTATATAAGCCTTTGGTTTCATTTAGATGTTTAAATATGTGCTTCTTAAATACAATCTTGATCATCTCCAATGGTTTCTTTTTGTTATTTTAACATTATCTTTATGTTATTATGTTATAATAAATAAATTCTAAGTATCTAAATTATAAACCTTCACACAACCAGCAATTGTATGTTTGGTATTTACTATTTAAGACAGTCTTCTCTATATCACTCCTGTGTTGCATGTTTCTTTTTATATGATATTTCTATTTTGTTATGTTCTGTACTATATATGAAAACTGTACAAACTGGTGACAATATACAAGTATAACCAGCATACACTTCACCAATCTTCCTATTGCTACTGTGTTGTTTTGCTCCAAGCTCCGTAGCCATCCAGGCAATGACTGATTCTTGTGATTTTATTATTATTTTATTCACCTTCTACAGCAAACACACTTTCAATAGTTTCCTAAATGCTTCCAACATTACTTTTCTTATATTGCTTAAACACATGCTCTATCAAGAAATGTTTACATCAGTTTTTTTAAATGTACAATTCTGGTTTTACATTCACTGCCAGCTTGTACCATAATATCTATAAGTTCTGATTTAATGTTTTTTTCCAACTTTCTTACGCACACCTAGTTAGCTAACATTGCCAGAATCTATATGACACATCTGCTAAGATCTGTTTGTAAGGGTGTCATTTTGTTCTGTCTGCTAAGATCTGTTTAGGAGGGTGTGATTTTGTTCTGATGGCACATCTGCTAAGATCTGTTTAGGAGGGTGTGATTTGGTTCTGGTGGCACATCTGTTAAGATCTGTTTAGGAGGGTGTGATTTTGTTCTGATGACACATCTGCTAAGATCTGTTTAGGAGGGTGTGATTTGGTTCTGGTGGCACATCTGTTAAGATCTGTTTGAGAGGGTGTGATTTTGTTCTGATGGCATATCTGCTAAGATCTGTTTGGGAGGGTGTGATTTTGTTCTGATGGCATATCTGCTAAGATCTGTTTGGGAGGGTGTGATTTTGTTCTGATGGCACATCTGCTAAGATCCGTTTGGGAGGGTGTGATTTTGTTCTGATGGCACATCTGCTAAGATCCGTTTGGGAGGGTGTGATTTTGTTCTGATGGCACATCTGCTAAGATTCGTTTGGGAGGGTGTGATTTTGTTCTGATGGCACATCTGCTAAGATCTGTTTGGGAGGGTGTGATTTTGTTCTGATGGCACATCTGTTAAGATCTGTTTTGGATGGTGTGATTTTGTTCTGGTGGCACATCTGCTAAGATCCGTTTGGGAGGGTGTGATTTTGTTCTGATGGCACATCTGCTAAGATCTGTTTGGGAGGGTGTGATTTTGTTCTGGTGGCACATCTGTTAAGATCTGTTTTGGAGAGTGTGATTTTGTTCTGGTGGCACATCCGCTAAGATCCGTTTGGGAGGGTGTGATTTTGTTCTGATGGCATATCTGCTAAGATCTGTTTGGGAGGGTGTGAATTTGTTCTGATGGCACATCTGCTAAGATTCGTTTGGGAGGGTGTGATTTTGTTCTGATGGCACATCTGCTAAGATCCGTTTGGGAGGGTGTGATTTTGTTCTGATGGCACATCTGCTAAGATCCGTTTGGGAGGGTGTGATTTTGTTCTGATGGCTCGTCAGTATCATCTTCATGTTCTATGGCTAACACTTCTTCAAATGTCATTCTGGCACAACTTCCACCACGCTTCAACTTAATGAGGTTGGAAATTTTTTCCCAGTGTTGTTTGTTGTTTTCCACAGCATCAACCACTGCCTTGGCCTCTGGGAACATCTGAGTCAATACTCTGTGGTAAAAATGAGAAGTCAATGGATCAATGTTTAACATTGTGTAATTCATTTTTTAAGCAGCTTATTTTAAATATGCCAGATTACCAGTATTAGTAGATGATTAAATAAAACTTTATTGACAGGTTTCTTCAATTAAAAACAAACACTAAATTGACAACAAGAGCACCGCAAGCAAGTGCAGATGCTTGTCTTTTTTCCAAATCTATCAAGTAGGTCTAAGTCCGCGATGAATTTTACAAAATCAATACTATAAATTACTGGGAAAAGTCAGACCAGAGCTAAACAAAAATCTTTAAAAAAAGCTTTAACCTAAGGTTTTTTTAGCCCTAAGTATGGAAGTTTAAATACACATTGTTTCTTTAACATATCACATGACTGTGTTTATGAAGTTCAGTCACTATAACAGTCACTATAACATAGGTAGTTTGTTCAGAAACAGAAAAAGCTGACCAAACATTAAACAACACTGCCACCAGGGTCATGACAATAGCTCTAGTTTTTTTTCAAAAAGAGCCAATAACACATTACAAGCCAACCGTCAATGATAACAAGCGCATGTTAGCAGGCACAGACACTTGTCTTTTATTATTTGTCCTTTAAGTAGGTCATGATCAGTGATGTAAACTTTTTTAACATGATGGTGACCAGTTTACAGAACTATTACAGATCCCTATTACAGAAAAAAAATCGAACCTAACCTTAACAAAAAAATTTAACCTATGGTTTTAGAGCCCAAGGTATGGAAATTTAGGTAACTTAGCTAAATAACACAATATGAATGTATTTATGAAGTCAAGTCACTATAACATAGGTAGTTTGTTCAGAAACAGAGAAAAAACTGAGCGAAACATGAAACTTTAAACAGACAATGACGACAACACCAGGGTCATGACAATAGCTCAAAATGGTAAAGGTTGTTTACGAGAATAAGCCAACGTAGTTGTCTATTTCTTTGATATACAATGAAATTCATTTTATGTAATAAATATATCAGTAATCATAATCATTATTAGCACATATACTGTGAAATCATTTGTTTTCGTGAATATTAAATTTCATGGTTTCCACTTCAAAGACATATTTGTGGGGTCTTAAATTCGTTGAAACCCTATTTCCAAAAAAAAAATAAAATATACACTTTCGACATCGCACAGTGCGTTCCAGTAATTAACCTCTGCACTGTAATACACACTTCGCTCGTCAGGGTTTATGCCAATAAGAGTTAACACAGGCTAACTAGTACCCTAATATACATATATATGAACTAATTGTTATGCAAACCAGAGGAGAGGAAAGGAGAAGTACGAGATTTAATCCAGAAAAGGTTTCAGAAGGCAGGCCTGCAGTAAATAACATTAGTACATGCCACATCATCTGACTGTGATAATGAACAGTAAATGAATGTGCTACGACTTTTAAGAGATTTGTTTGTTTTATTCATAAAAAATTAGTATAAAGAGAAACAATAGAATGAAATAAAAAATACCACTAAATAAAAGATATCTCTTCACAAGAAACTTGTGTTTTATGTTTTAGTGTTCTTTATATGTCCCTTTACAATGTTTTATACTTTTTTTTACAATGTTTACTGTACGTCTATATGTCACATTGTTTCAAACTGTTCCAACTCGATAGCATTTAGCTACAAGGTGACAGTCTATTTTTATTACCTCCGACATTTAATTGAAATAAACGCGCAGCCGGGTAAATTATAACATATTGCTACACACATACATCTATCAGCGGATGGACGTAGAATTAAAGATGAGTATTAAAAAATCTTACACTGTTTACTAATTTTTATCAATATAAAAATTTTGATGCAATACGATGAAAGAAAATATATAAAAGATGGATTATTTACCACAATGTGATGCACGTAGGCATATGAACATAGAGTTATTTATATGTTGACAGTATTACATAGCATAAACTAAGTTAATGTGTATTGGATTTCGTTGTCTAGCCTACCCACGAAAATTAGTACCCAACGAACATTAATGATTTCACAGTATTCTGAGTTATATATATTTTAAACACTTTTATTTTTATTAAATGCAATTTATACCTATTTCAATAGTCCCTAAAATGCTGGGAATAATAAATAAGAAAAAATGAATTAATATTTATTTAAATACAAAGCAACCCTACTTGTAGACTGGAGCTGCTATATGATCCAAAAAGCCAATTTGTAAAGCAGGAATCTGGGCTCTCTCCCGGTCCATCATTTCTATAGGCTTGTGGCCTTGGGCTTTTTCCATGTCGCCCTGAGAGAAAAACTCCTTGTAAATCAGGGCCTAGAAATAAAATTATTACATAGTAATCTCATAATTGAGACACAGAACTCATAGGACACAAAAGATATTTTAAGTTTATAATTCCAATCTCACTTTCATATATATGTATTTAAATACTTTTATTTTTCAATATAAATCCCTGGCGCCAGACTACTTTTAACGTTTCTTGCATAAACAAAGAAGAATTGAAATTGTGATGGTCGGTTTAATATTATACAAATGAAACTGATGTGCACCATGGTTCTACACTTACTTTAAGAATAAAATACAACAAAAATATAGTTGTTAGCTATTTTCTTCATATCTGAGATGTAACGATATACAAACTTATACCATTGAACGGTCCTGGTTTTCTGAACATGAATGCTAGTTGTGACAAAAGTTTTTACCATAGACCAATTTATTTGACCGGCAAAAATGAAATAAACAATGTTGTTTAAGTTTACTGGCAGAAGCAGAAGATGATGAGGCAATGTAAATACACAAACCTTGCAAGTGTCAATATTTTCTATCCTTCATTTTATTTGAAATGTTCCAGATTCTATCATGAGCATAGATTTATATGACCTTCGTAAATGTTGACATATTTAAAGAATCGTGTAGTCAAAACCTGAACAATGATGTCAGCTTCATTGACCTTGTGCACAATGCAAACTATACTGACTGTGTAGGTACTTCCTTGAATTATTGATTTTTCATCCAAATCGTGATGTATGAGGTGGGTGTGCTTTATTTTTTTCAACTCAAAATATTTAGTCATTTTACTCAAAAGGCAAACTGAGCTGCCGAGTTCAGCTGATAATGGAAACAATATAAGGTTATTATGCAGTTCACTGTACAATATGGATTTATATTGTACGAGTCAATGTTGTGGTGAAAACATGTATTGGATGAGATGCTGCAGGTTTTCATATACAACACAATATCAATTTAAAATTTTATAAAACAATTTATTTTAACAACAGGAATTTTTTTTAAAAAATACGATGTTTATCTCTTTTTTAAATATTAAAGTTTGCTCTTTTAAAAAGTAGATATATCAATATTAATATAATTCCCTTATCACAGGTATTTCCTTTCTTTTTTAAATTATTGATTTTTTAAGTATCTATTTATATCTTTTAGATTAATGTATACTTCAATTTCTCAATATACATGTACATGTTGCTTGTTGTTTCAAATGACACAGTGTTCATTCGGAGTTCCTCAGTGATTTCTTTTATATGCTATATCTAAGATATGCAGATTATTTATATGAGGGGTGTTCGAAAACTTTTGCAAATGATTGATTTTTTTTTTCGGATATGTTTAATACTAGATGATGTTGTTTGGTTTAATTACCTTCGAAATAGTCTCTTTTAGCCAAGAACACATGTTACCAATCTTTTAATCAAGATTTTGGAACAATTTTAATACTCCTTTTTGGGTATAACTATCAGATATTGATAAATGGCGGACACCAAGGCCACTCTTGACCTGTATCTCCTACCAGATAGATGCTTTTTCAACTATGGAAACAAGAAGAAATCACAGGGGGCCAGGTCTCGGCTGTACAGTGGGTGCGGCAATACATTAACCTTTTCTGACTGAAAGAAATCTACTACAATAGAGGCTTTATGAGCTAGTGTGTTGTTGTGTAGCAATTTGACATGCTGAAAACCACTTTTAGGACGTAATTTTCTCAAGTTTTTCAGAACCACATTTTTATAGAAGCCACCAGTAACCGTACGACCCCGTACTGCAATTTGTATGATTGGCCCGCTGTTTCTAAAAAATATGGTGTATAACACCTTCTTCACCATCATCTTTCATTTAGCAATACTGGGCCTTTCATGATGTTTGTGAGCCCATATCCTGTTATCACCTTTTCGCTTGGGCTCATAGAAATGGACCCATGTTTCATCACTTATTACAAAATTGTCAAACACTTTTTTCTTATATTCTGGAAACTTCTTCAGCAGTTGCTTTGCCATTTGCATTCTTGTGCATTTCTGTTCATCAGACAACAAATGAGGGATCCAGCGAGCACTTATTTTCCTAACCTGAAGAACCTTCTTGAGGATGAAGTGAACAGATGCTAAACCCAAGTTTGTCATTTGTGCTAGCTGTCTGACAGTGAATCGCACATTATTTGCAATGATTGACTTGATTTTAGCAACATTAGATTAGGTGACTGCAGATCTTGGTCTTGAATAATGGGCATCTTTCACTGATTCCTGACCTGATTTGAATTTAGTAAACTACCTATAAACTGTTGAAAATGGCATTTGGTTATCTTCATAAATATCTCGCACCTCATTATGCACCTCATTTTATATGTTTATAACGCTCAAACCCAATTTACAGCGGCCTTATATAGGCACTAATTTCGCAATCATTTTCTATTCGTCTTCTTACCATTTTCAATACAGTGTACATAAATACACATGCGGACAACAATCACACTTGCAATAAAACATGTGCGTGGATTATCATGATATTTATACACAATGTACAGTGATGATCAGTTTGTATTGGTTTTATACATGTAAACCTCGTGATATTCGAGCGTACAGGACGTTTGCAAAGGTTTTCGAACACCATCGTATCATTAGAGTTACCGTTCCTAAACCTCCAATACGAAAATATTATCTATTTTTGGGACAGTTCGACCGTCCTATTTGAAAAATCTATCCGGATTCAGGACCCTTCAAGTTTGAAGCATACAATAACAATTTCTTATGTACAGGTATGTGGTACAAATGCTCGAAGCTCATTGGAATAGCTATTTAAGGTGGATAATAATAACTGTTACAAAAATACTGGATATTAGTCTAGTGAATATGTTATCAACTGGTATCTGTTTCTACGCATTTACTTTACAGGACTATGATTTAAATCTGTGAAAAGTATGATTATTACGAAAGTGTGAATATCATGAAAGTGTGATTAAGCTACTCAGATTCAACGTACTGCCACATTTTTGGTGTTTTCCCAAGGTTTAGTTTGATCAGAAAGGTCACATGATGTCATCAATAAACACAAGAGCAATTTCCGATCTTTTATCTGCAATCTGTCAAATCCTCCTGTAAAGTAGAAGTTGGTATAATACACATATATGGTTTTTCTGTACATTATAGCATAAAATAGACATTTTCTAATTAATCATCTGTATAAAAAGAGCAAACTCCCCATACAGCGCATTTTGACTTTTGTCTTTAGTATTTTGAAATAAAAACATTATGACATCATATAAAATGATGTTACTATATGTTGTTACACTTTGGCATATTAATTATTCATCAAAATATTGGCCTAAAGTATATTAACCCTTTACTTCACATAGACTCCTTTGGACACCTCTAATAAAACAAGTTGGATCTGATATGAATTGAATAGAATTTTAGAATTATGAGCTTTTGGAAAAATAGTATCCAGTTTATTAATCCAGTAGATTTCCTTCAAAAGCTTACTTACACTATCATTAAACTATCATTAAACTGAAGTCAATTAAGTTATTCATGGTTAAATATGTAGAAATAGTTGCGTCTACACAATTGTTTATATATATGCTTGACTGCTTGTTAACTGGTTTGCCCTATATATCTATATACCATATCTCACATAATGTTGATAAAATTGTTCAATACAGACTCATGTGAAGTTTTAAGGCACATTTTCTTCTCCCTACCCACAGCCCTACTTATTTTGTTTTACACTACCGAATAAATATTAGTTTGTTGATTACTTTTCGCCTTCCTTTACAATTGTTCTAATTAACAACCACATTGCTGCTTGAGCAACCAACCAAACGTTACTTACTGTCTGCTATTTCCTTCAGTGTTTTCAGGATCTTCAGGTGATGTGCCAAGTCTGTGGCCAGGATAATATCTCTGGTGTGATCCAACACTTGCTGATAATCCTGACAAAAAGCAGCAAAGTCGGCATGATAATAAATAAAGGTACACATGACATACAATAAAAGTACACATGACATTTAATAAAGGTACACATGACATATAATAAAGGTACACATGACATTTAATAAAGGTACACATGAACTACAATAAAGATACACATGACATACAATAAAGGTACACATGACATTTAATAAAGGTACACATGACATATAATAAAAGTACACATGACATTTAATAAAGGTACACATGACATACAATAAAGGTACACATGACATTTAATAAAGGTACACATGACATTTAATAAAGGTACACATGACATATAATAAAGGTACACACAGCTTATAATAGAGGTACACATGACATTTAATAAAGGTACACAACATTTAATAAAGGTACACATGACATGTAATAAAGGTATACATGACATTTAATGAAGGTACACATGACATATGATAAAGGTACATATGGTATTTTCAGGTTAATTTTTTTAATGTGTTTATAGGACAAAGATATGTAGGTATATTCTTCCAAAAGTTAATTTGAAAAGAGGCAACAATTTCTGTAAAATTTGACAGACGTTGACAAATATGGAATTTTATAATTGTATGTTATAATTATACAGCAACATATCAAATATTATATGTTTAGGTCGTGGCCTTTATCACTAATAAAGGAATATCAATATTAATTCAATACCTTGTAAGACAAAGACAAAAAACCCTAACCCTAACCTTCACCTTTCTTCAAACGGGTATGGGCATTCTAATTTTACAAAACATCAGGCCAAATAAACAACTTTGGTGTAAAAAGTTGTAAACTTGATTGTTAATGTTGTTGTATGGTGTTTAGCGTCGCTTTCAACAATTTTTCAGTCATATTGCGACGGTGTTTACTCGAGACAGTATTCTAAGCGCTGTCACACTGGAGTATCATGCCGCAGACACATGGTATGATACCCCACCCAGTCACATTATACTGACACCTCCTCTAAATGCTGAGCGTCAAGCGAGGAAGCTTCTAATACATTTTTAAAGTCTTTGGTATGACCTGGCCAGGGATTGAACCCACGACCTTCCGCATGTGAGTAGGACGCTCTACCACTAGACCATGCCGCGGTTCTTGATTGTTAAAAGTAACAAAATCAATGATCCATAAAATGTATGTTTACTGTACTGTTCTATCCATAAGGCAGGGGTTTCATTATCTTTTAGAATAGAAGGGTGATGAAAGAAAGTAGAAGGGGGTCTGGGGGTCCTCCCCAATCAGGGGTCAAGGGGGCAGCGCCCTTGCCAAGATGTCGAGGAGGGCCTTTGGCACCCTGACCGAAATTGATTTTCATCATTTTGAAATCAGTGAAATCAAGGTCTCGTGACATCAAAATTCCTTTTTTTTCCACAGCATTTTACAGTAATATTTAGTAGTTTTCTAAGTTGTTTATTCAATGGTCTACTACCATGTTTACTGTTTTAACCAAATGTAAAATTCTTGGATTATGTCTCTATAAGTATGACTGACTTATTATGTTGTATTTAGTCTTTGTTCTTTTTTGAGTATTTTTTCTGTTCTGTCGACTCTGTGGCAGTGTGGGAGCAGGTGTTAATTCAAAACATTATTTTAAATATCTTTCTCTTCTTTTCTTACGATTGCTGAATGTCATAACATACAGTAAAGGCAATGTTAAGCCTACAAAGCTATTCATTTCATCCGAGAGAACATTGCAGTATGATAAATAAAAGGAATCTATGATAGCCTTCAAATATCTAGAAAAGTGCAACTAATCAACTTTATTTCAAATATAAAAAAGACAATTTATTTTAAAAAAATTATACGCTGAAACTACACAACAAAAAAGCAATTAGTTTATAACTTATCATACCCCACCAACATTTTTCTTTACCGTATACTTGATTTAAATATCAACGTTCACGTTTTTACAGAAGAAAATTTACATGCATACAGTTTCAATTTATGTAAATCTACGAAATATTTATAAAAATACCAAAACTTAACGCTGACATAATACATTACACGATCAATCGCGAAATATCTGCAAAAACATAATTTCTCATGTATGCGGTAATATGTGTGTACCGTGGTCGTGGATATCCGACCAATCATAGCGGTAATTAAAAATAGATTAATTTATATTCAAAGCTACCTACCAATCACATTAGAGGAAAAAAATAGATAATTGAATATGCATGAGAGGTTTTCCGAAGTCGCAATATCGGGCTTGCGGTAAACACCGCAGGGGTTAATTGTTTCTACTGACTAGTTTTGGTCTATAAACAATAGTTTAACATGTGTCGTATAGAATAGAGATTTTTGCAGATCGGTGTATTGTGAAAACTCGCTTGTCCGATTTTTAAGACAAGCCCGAAGCAGTCGAAATTTTTTTTAAAAAAATCTGAAATTTTTCCCAATAAAATTTTTTCAGTCGGAGCTTTTTTCGTGGGTCGGTCGCGCAAGGGGAAAAAAACACTTTTTTAATTTAGGCCTAATTTATTTAGCAGGAGCAGGCTGTAAACGTGTTTTCATTTTCCCCAGAAATTGTCTGATCTTCTTCCCCATCAAATAGTGGATTGATTTCATAAAATGTACACAAATCGAAGCGCTTCACCAATGCCCCAACCGGAATTAAGATTTGAGGATCAAATAGACTCAACAGATGACTGTAAATTACGCGCTAAAACAAGCGTTTCAATTTTCCCAATAAAATTTTTTCAGTTGGAGCTTTTTTCGTGAGTCGGTCGCGCAAGGGGAAAAAAACACTTTTTTAATTTAGGCCTAATATATTTAGCAGGAGCAGGCTGTAAACGTGTTTTCATTTTCCCCAGAAATTGTCTGATCTTCTTCCCCATCACATGGTGGATTGATTTCATAAAATGTACACAAATCGAAGCGCTTCACCAATGCCCCAACCGGAATTAAGATTTGAGGATCAAATAGACTAGACACATGACTTTGTAAATTACGCGCTAAAACAAGCGTTTCAAAGTCTCGCCTGTAAAAAAAATCAATACTGGTGTGATTCATAATAGGACCGCCTGCTGTATTTTAATACCGGTTTATATGGTCTTCTTTACGATTATTAATATGGCTACAATTAAAATTATTAAGATTTACGTTTTTATAAAATTGCAGAATCAAAACGCGACTCGTTCAACTGAAAAATAGCCAGGTGCATTGGCCTTTATTGCCAGGGGAATTCCTCGGCCCCCGGCTTTTAATGAAACCCCTGTTAGGTATTTTGCACTTTCACCTATTATGTATGTCACTTTAAAATTGAAGGCATATCTTGTAAATAACAAATAATATTTCTTTTTTTATCAATTATCTTATCCAAATAATCTATTTCTGTATTGGCAATTTTTTGCTTTAAACTGTTGTATAAGGTTCTATATATTCTGGAATCTCAATTTTGTGTCCTGTTCTTGTAATGTTGATGAATTTGTTCAGGATTTTCACTCTGAAACTGCAAATGGAAAATCAAGTATCTTTGTTTGAAATGCCAACAAGGGGGTCCTCCATGACCAGGTGGTCTGAGGTGCTGTTAAATGACCACTCACCTCTCACTGCTGAGGTCATTGGTTTGAGTCTTGGTCCAAAAACTTTATGTGAGGAAGTTTACGAGTTACTTGCAGAAGGATGGTGTAGGTTCCACCCAGATTTGTTTAGAGGACTTTTTCCACCAATGAAACTGGATATGCCTTTGTAACCTGTCATGTGTTAAACATGGAATTGAACTGAACAATTTCATCTTGTTTGTACTTACTTTGCTGTTAAGGTTTTCAAATATGTTGCAGCCTTCTGTGTTCAGTATACACATTGTCTGGGCAAAATGGTGACGCTGAAATGATACATATATATGTAGTTTTGATTACATGTTATATTGTCATGCAACTATACACTATGCATCATTGTGTACTGATGAATTAATAACCAGGTCATGTTTACAGATATGGGTCACTTGCGTTTTTGTTTAGTTGAGAAAGTAAGTCAATGTTTTTGAAATTCTTTTTATTGGTAACAAGCTATTTATAGAAACTAAAATAATACCCTAAGATACTCAAGATGATCATGCTTGTTCTAAACTGTATTCAACTTTCATAGATTCTTCCAAAATAGTCCATTATATTATATAGATATTTGTTTATCATGAGGAGTGTATGCTATAATTTGTTATGATGAATATTACTACATGTTAATCTGTTCCTTATTTTTATTTAATTGTGTAAATACTAACTATATGTTTATGTACTGGTAATAAGACTATTGATAAATGTTTGTACATTTCACTTTTTCTATTGCATCTTCTTTCATTGTACATGTAACTGGAACAAAATTCAACATAAATATTCTAGAAATATAATGTCAAACACTGGCTTCTCTACAATACACATAGTTAAAAAAATGTGTTTTTATCTATTTACTGGTACTTTTTTCTACTCAATAAATCTTATTAATCTTCTTCAATAAAAAACACACCCTGAAATTGTTAAATAAGCAAATTTATTTCTGAAGCATTTGTAAAATGGCGTTCCATAATAAATAACTTTTAAATGTGTTCATCCTCAAAAAATGATTTTAATTAAAAGAAAATTAGAGTATATACAAACTAAAATTTATATTTTTACTGAAATGTCGATAGTAAGCCTGAATACGTATGGTGGTGCACGAGAGTATGTGTGTGTGTATGTGAAAATATGTGCATGCTAGTTACGCAAATTGTTATGCATTTAATTATTAACATGTTATTACAACATTTCAATTTGGTTAGAAACTATGTATAGTTTAAATCAATAAAATATTTTTCATCTTCTTAACAACAACCTTTAAATATGACTGACATGACTGTCTACTTCAGTTGACCTACAGCAACTTTATATAAACTAATCAATCTAAACTAGAGCTATCACTGAAGGTGATGAATACCCCCAAACGCCGCCATGACAGAAAATGGTTTACCATTGTATGAAGTTTTATTAAATTATATCCAATAGTTTTAAAGTTATGCTCCAGACAATGGAAATATATCAAAGGGCAATAACTCTGTAATTAGCAAGAAGAATCGAATAATATTTCATGTACACTGCACTTCCTGTCATTATATACTACTATCGTATGAAGTTTGATGAAATTCCATCCAGTACTTTAAAAGAAATGCTCTGGACAAGGGAAATATATCAAAGGGCAATAACTCTGTAATTAGCAAGAATAGAGTTATGTTTCCTGTACACTGCACTTCCTGTCATTATATTCTACCATTGTATGAAGTTTGATGAAATTCCATCCAGTACTTTAAAAGTAATGCTCCGGATAAGGGAAATATATCAAAGGGCAATAACTCTGTAATTAGCAAGAAAAGAGTTATGTTTCTTGTACACTGCACTTCATGTCATTATATTCTACCATTGTATGAAGTTTGATGAAATTCTATCCAGTACTTTAAAAGTAATGCTCTGGACAAGAGAAATATATCAAAGGGCAATAACTCTGTGATTAGCAAGAATAGAGTTATGTTTCCTGTACACTGCACTTCCTCTCATTATATTCTACCATTGTATGAAGTTTGATGAAATTCTATCCAGTACTTTAAAAGTAATGCTCTGGACAAGAGAAATATATCAAAGGGCAATAACTCTGTGATTAGCAAGAATAGAGTTATGTTTCCTGTACACTGCACTTCCTCTCATTATATTCTACCATTGTATGAAGTTTGATAAAATTCCATCCAGTACTTTAACAGTAATGCTCCAGACAAGGGAAATATATCAAAGGGCAATAACTCTGTAATTAGCAAGAATATAGTTATGTTTCTTGGACACTGCACTTCCTCTCATTATATTCTACCATTGTATGAAGCCTGATGAAATTCCATCTGGTACTTTTCAAGTTATGCTCCGGACAAGAAAAAATATCAAAGGGCAATAACTCTGTAATTAGCAAGAATAGAGTTATGTTTCTTGTACATTGCACTTCCTCTCATTATATTCTACCATTGTATGACGTTTGATGAAATTCCATCCAGTACTTTATAAAAACTAACAAATATCTCATCTGGTTTCACGTCACTTCCTTTCTGATTTTGTATGGACTAAGCCTATGAAGAGCTTATTACCATTATAGATGAGAAGAATGAAAATTATCTGTTTTCTTTTAGCATTGAGTTTTACCCCAGGGTCATGGCTTGAATAAACTTGATAGAAACTCATTAGATGATACTGCATGCAAAATTTTAAAGCTCCAGGCCTTGTGCTTTCGGAGAAAAAGAGTTTTGAAATTTTGAAGAAAAAATTATTTATGAACCCAAGGGATGGGTGCTAAATTTGAAGAGCTTGAGAGATCATTGTGTAAGAATGCTTCACACAAATTCACTGAAAATCTATCAACTGGTTTCAGAGAATAGGTCGTTTGAAGCAGAAATTAACGATGGACAGACGAAGGACGGATGAAGATAAATCACAATAGCTAAAAAAGGTTTATCAAGTAAATCTCTTTGTAGAGTTTATATTTTTTTTTGTATATTGTTTATAAAAAATATATTGATACATGTATGTTCAGACCTACCTCTAACACAGATCCTTCTGAACTATATAAGGCAGCTAACACTGATTTCTGAAATATTTAATAAAAATAAATAAGTCTTGGTGGAAAGGAATATCCTCAATGCAGGTATAACTTCCACAAGGACTTGCTATATCCATTCGATACAATTACTGATCTCAACTGATTCAATTGATATTTTCTTCAGTTCAAGTCCTATCTCAACAAGTGCATTTGCTATTCTCTTCAGTTCAAGTCATAATCATACCAGATTTATTTGCTATTCCCTTCAGTTCAAGTTCTAATCCAAACAGATTCATTTGCTATATCCTTCGGTTAAAGTCATAATCTCAACAGATTCATTTGCTATTCCCTTCAGTTCAAGTCCTAATATCAACAAGTGCATTTGCTATTCTCTTCAGTTTAAGTCATAATCTCAACATATTCATTTGCTATTCCCTTCAGTTCAAGTCATAATCTCAACATATTCATTTGCTATTCCCTTCAGTTAAAATCCTAATCTTAACAGATTCATTTGATATTTCCTATAGTTAAAATCCTAATCTCAACAGATTCATTTGCTATCCCCTTCCGTTCAAGTCCTAATTTCAACAGATTTATCATTTACTATTCCCTTCCGTTAAAGTCATAATCTCAACATATTCATTTGCTATTCTCTTCAGTTCAAGTCATAATCTCAACGTATTCATTTGCTATTCCCTTCAGTTAAAATCCTAATCTCAACAGATTCATTTGCTATTCCCTTCAGTTAAAATCGTAATCTCAACTGATTCATTTGCTATTCCCTTCAGTTAAAATCGTAATCTCAACAGATTCATTTGCTATCCCCTTCAGTTCAAGTCCTAATTTCAACAGATTTATCATTTACTATCCCCTTCCGTTAAAGTCATTATCTCAACAGATACATTTGAGATAAATTCTTTTTTCACCCATTATATTCTTTTTACTTGTCAACAAATTTTAAAACAACTGAAGAATGCCTTATTTATATCATATCAGCTTTCATACATTCACACATATGTAAGAGTTATGAAACTGCAACATCCATCTCTTGAAATTAAGATACCATGAACTTTAAACATGTCATGAACTTCCCTTAAAGATAATAAAAAAGTTTTGGTCAACAAAATTCATGTTACCAAACATCATTTGTACTTTTAATTATTTGAAATATAAAACACAAAAGAGATGGGAAAAAAACAGCTTACAGAAGCAGTTTGGAATGAATTGTTGGTTCCTCTGTGGTCTATATCGTGGCACAAACATGATACAAACAGTGCAAACAGCTCTATATCCCTGCAAAATAACACATTTACAATACATACAAGTTTTTAACACAAAAAAAAAGTTAAAAAGGTCTTGAGATAAGTACTTTTTTTTTTAAATAAGGTTTAACATATGACATGATACATAAGTCATATCGAATTTTATTGGTGGATGATAACCTCAGAATGAAGCTTAATAGAATCACCATCTTTCCATAACTAACTAGCAAACTTTCTCTCATATAGTTGTTAGACTAAGATGGGCTCAATTCCATGACCATAAGAGAGACAGCTTCTTCAACCATGGAGACCATGTCTCAAAACAAGTAAACTGTCTGAGCATCATGTGTTTCATTCCTGTAATGAGTGCATTGTAAACTGACTCTCTATCTAGAGTGACCTCTCTTTACCCTGAGTGCATTGTAAACTGACTCTCTATCTACAGTGACCTCTCTTTACCCTGAGTGCATTGTAAACTGACTCTCTATCTAGAGTGACCTCACATTACTTGAGTGCATTGTAAACTGACTCTCTATCTACAGTGACCTCTCTTTACCCTGAGTGCATTATAAACTGACTCTCTATCTAGAGTGACCTCTCTTTACCCTGAGTGCATTGTAAACTGACTCTCTATCTAAAGAAATTGAATAATTCTGTATTGTAATTAGTGATATTGGGCCACATAGTCTACAGACAGGATGTGGAACACAGCAGGATGTGGAACCCAGACTCTGCGAGTCATTAGATTGATTCTCCAAGTGTATTGTCTGCTGGAAGAGGTATCAGTGTTTGTCCTTGTTCCACACAGAAAGACACAGCTCCTGATAGTATAACTTGGTAAGAAATTGTTTCTCCATTTATGTAAATTAAAACTAAGCCTGTGTGATTGTCTACTTACTCTAAATGTTTGTCTAGTTGCATGTTTCTGATAAGTTGATAACAAAATTGTGCCACTGTATAGGCGTGCATCCAGTTGTGGTATGGAGGATTTCTGTAACCTTTCTTTACCATTAACATAAATCTGAAATAAAATATATTGCAAAAATACATTCAAAAACTTTGACACAATGATACTCAATTCTTCAAAACAATCTAGCATTGTAATTTTTTTATATTCTTATACACATTTTTAAACTTAAACAACTGCCGCAGCATTTTGTGACCACATGTGTTGTACAAAAACTACATGTGTTGGCAGTGACATGTAAATCAAGATGTTTTGTAGAATGTAATAAAAGAAACACAAGCACAACTTACCTGGCTAAGGTTTCTCTTCTAATTCTCCAGCGGGATATGAAGTTAAGGTCTTCAAACATTGACAAGCATGCCTGAAATAACAAATAAATGTAAACATGTGATAAATTTGACACCATCTTCTGTTGAGTGGAAATACTGCCAGAACACCAGTGCAGTTATATTATCCCACTAACTAAATTTTTCGGTACTGCACATACTAGCAGAAGATTGAATTCACAAGCAAAGTTACAATTCCATTTGTACATGTGATGTTTGCTTGACAGTTTGTATTGTCTTCCCTTGACCAAGAAATGATGTTGACACAAAGTGTTGCTGTTTGTGAAAGACAAACTGCGAAATCTATAATTTAATTCAGATGCTGTAGAATCTGGTAAATAAGCGTATGCGCTTATATTAATTTTAGTGACACTTTTATACACTTATTATTGGTATGCAGTTATACTGAACCACTAAACTTTGCACCTATATTTGATATGCGCCTTTACGTTAGCCCTATGTGCCTATTTTCGACACTTTGATACTATCTTGCCTTGAAAACAATAAACCAAGAGTTTGTAAAACTTAAATCTTTGTCAGTGTAAAATTCAGCAAAATAATTCCCCCGATCTTGTGCGAAACTATGGTTGTTTGATCTTTAATCCTTTAAGGCGCAATTCTAAAAATTCCTCATTTTACAGATAGAACACCGTTCTGCCACTACCTAGTTTCCTAGCTCTTTTCCTTGACTCAATAATTTACTCTCCAATTTCACCATTCTCATTAAAGTTTTAGTGTTCAAATTAAATTGTTTACAAGTTTAATAGTGGTTTCCACAGTTTTTATAGAACTCAATGATCTCTACTTTTTTCTCTCGAGAGTAAGATTTTCTTTTTAAAGGAGTTTTATCCATGGTTAATGTACAATGAATGGCCACAAATGAACTGTTAGGTATAACAACTCGAGAAATTGTATTGTATTAAACGAGTCTAACTATAAACAGAACATAGAATGACATAGTTTCACAATGGCAGATTGAGATTTTATTAGCATCTAGTTTGTATTTATAGTCGCAAAAAACAATTCAAACAACACGATTATTGGAAACGATTACACTTCAATAGATGTGAACAAGTAAGAACACTTGTCAACTTACTAATAACCAATTATCACAGTATTAATCACGACCGTTATTTTTTAGCCATTAATTTGTGTGTTTACCTGTATTGGGATATGCGCCTATTACAGTAAGAGTTAAGCATGCGCTTATTATCGCATATAGGTTGACGGTAAGGCCATATACGCTTATTTTTAGTATATGCTTATATTCAAGTATGTGCTTATTTACCAGATTCTACAGTAAGCTCAATCAATAGTGACAGATGCAAGCTGATTACCTACCAACAGGGTATTGTTTTCAGGTAACATTCTAGGTGCGTAGGAAAACTCAATAAACTCTGGGTCAATCAGCCGTGGGTGGGGTATATCTACCTGTGACATACTGGTAACATCTTCTGGACACACCTTTAATATAAAAAAATACACAAATATTACACATAAACAAAATCATAACACACAAATATGTGCATAAAATACAAAAAATTACTTTTTTTGTTTTCAGTATTTTTTTAAAATTTTTCATTGTTTTTTTAAGTCAAGATTAAAGATGGTAATTAAACATAATTATCTCAGTTATATTAAAAGAAACAAAGCCAAATGTATTATTTATTAACCAAACAATGTTAAAACAATATGAATATTCAATTAAATTAAAAAATGATGTTCATATATGTAAGATAAGTAATTCTGGTTTCAGTTAGTACACACATATACATTGTACATTGATGGCACAAACACCAATATCAGTAAGTACCAAAGCATGTACCACAGTTTTTCACAACACATACAACAGCAGTATAAATCATTATTTTTTATTATACAACTTGCAAACAATGTAAACCCAGAGTGGCCTGCAAGCAACTCTGTCTAACTCTCTAAGAAACTCTATCCGGGCGTTTACATTGACTGGCTCTCAATCAGTGTATATTTATTTATAGCTGGTCGAAATGATATTTCAATGGTCCAAAGCAATGATTGAAGAGATTAATATAGAATTTAGCATGCTAAAGGTTCAATCAAAAGTAGGTGAAATTCACAATCAAGGTAGAATTGTGGGAAAGTTATTCAATTATAATCACTGCAAAAAGATATTATGGTATGCAACAGCCAGGAAAACACTCATGGGATATTGTTGAGGGATTTTCTTTTGTTCAAGATGATGATATTTATTTCTATTAAATCAATTATGCTAGCAGACATGGAACAAATTTCTACTAAAACTACCACGCTATGCATATCTAAATCCTATGGGAACACGTGTCAACAGATTGTGTTATTCAGTACATGGAATTTTTGATGAAACATTTTTAATTGAGATTCAATACAAGATTTCTTGAATGAATGGTTTTTAATATGGTTTGTTATTGCTAAAACTATAAACTGGATATACTTCAGAACAGGGCTGCCTTCAGTTCAGACTTAAGAGTATTTATAAATATTTAGAATCAGCAACTGACAAAACACTGAATGTAAATCTCACAAATCTCTCTTACATTGTCTCAATCTCTCAAATCTTCATTAAGCCAAGTGATTAAACACAATGAACAACCCAAGAAGCTGTTAGCTAATGTTTGCAGAGATCACCCCTTATATGTTAACTGATTCCGTTTTTAATCAAATAAATTAAATAACTACTGTTATTGAATGTATCTCCGTATTTTTATTACCAAAAAACAACAACCTATATTTATTTATACAAACAGCCTAGAAAAGGTGATGTGTACTGTAGGAGAAAATAATGTACAAAAAAAGACCCAGTAATTGAAGTAGACTTTATTATTAGAACATCATGACGGCCAAGAAAAGCAGTTAAGTTATTATTATGCTGATAAAAAAAGAGCTTTTTTATTATCTTGTTTTCCTTGACAGTTTATTGTTTGTCAACTCATATTTTGCTATTCTTAGATTACATTAAGCAATAACCTTTATATAAAGTAACTAACACAAGTGGTCTGAAGAAAGCTTAACTCTCTGTTTTGACAGAAAAAAAAATGCAGTTACTTTTTCTAACACTATCAGAAAAACATGCTGAAGTCCCTCATTTTATTATATTTGTTACAGTTTTACTGTGAGCTACCAGTTCATATCCTAAACCAACAGAGCTTACTCTCCACCAGTTTCATGCAGTGGAGTTATGAGTTACCCATAATGCAGTAGCTATGTAATAAATGTCTGAGAAGTCAAATTGACAGAGGGCTTCAAATTTGGTCAAAGATCTTAATGTTGCATTGTTTGGCCATAATAAATTAATTACTAAATTTTAGTCCCGCCTGCCTTTTTTTTTTTCTACCTGCCCCAACATGATTAACAGTTTTTGTTCAGATCATATATGATTAAAAGATTTAAACTCATTGCAAAAAAATTCCCCAACATATATCCATATATATATATGTGGAGATAATTATTTGTGAATAACCAAGACATAAATGTACAGACCAGACTACGGCGAGCGCGCCTAGCTACAATGCAAACCATAGACACAATATCAAGGCCTCTGCCAAACCAATAAATTTGGTGTTGACCATGACTCATATACTTTGAGGCCTTGATATTGTGTCTATGCATGATGCATTGTGAATGATCATCTGAAAAGATGCCAAAAATCGTAAATTCCGTTGTTATGAATTTAAATACCTCCCTTTATATATATATGTATGGATATATATATTTGTTTTTGCAATGGGTTTAAATCTTTATAACGATTTTCTTTCATTTCACGTCTAATAGAAAACTTCTGTTTCAATATCTGAAAAATAAATTTGTGAAACAAATCTAAATGAAAATCTTGGATTTAATTCATTATGGCCTTAATTGTTTATTTTTGACATGTTACCGTCCTGCACTGTGACAATGTGTTATGTTTTTATATTTACATGTATATATGAAATGGGAAAATCACACTGGTGATGTTACAGTACACTCAAATGTACCGTCAAACTGTCATGTGCATCTAAGCATGATACACAGATATCCTGTAAAATTTGGAAAACAGACATTTTCTAAAATAAGTCATTAAGGCCATAATTAATAAATTGCTAGATTATCATCCCCACCTGTCCCCTAATTTTCATGCCACCCCAACCTTTTTTATTTTCATAAAAAATAAAATTAACAAAAAAAATCCAAAAAGATTTTTATCAAAAAAACATTAAAAATTTTAAAAATAAAAAGTAAAATTCTCCCACCCCACCCTCCCCGTTTTTAAGAAAAATTTGGATGATAATCTATCAATTCATTTATAATGGCCTTATGAAAAGTTGTTAAAAATTTTTTTTTAGACTTCTATATACAATTGAAATGACAAATCATACATTTATCAACTATGTTCTTTAAAGCTATATATAATTTTAATTACATTGTAACAATTATATTCACCAGAGCCAGATGCTAATTGTAATGTTTTGCCATTACCGATGTATAGATACATGATACTTTGTTAGTTTTTTTATATATTCAAATAGGAAACATTTACATACAAAAATTCCAAAAGCATACCATTAACAAAGGCCTGAGTAACTTGGTATCAACTCATCAAGTTACCATGTAATTAAAAAAAATCAAGCAAAACATGTACAGTCAAACCTGTGTAAGTGGCCACCTCTATTAAGCAGCCACTTGTCTTAAGCAGCCACATTTGCTTTTTCCAATTTCTATACTTTCAGAGCAAATTCACCTGTATTAAGCAACAACCTGTCTTAAGAGGCCGTTTTTTTATCATTCCCTTGACAGGCTGCTTAAGACAAGTTTGACTGTATCTGCTTTTTAGAAAGATAAAAATATGAATTAATACACATCATGCGATTCTAAATGTCATTCAGCCAACAACACTTTGATTACATCTTTAACATGTTGAAATATTTTCAATTGATATTTAATTTCTTCTTTTTTTCCCCTTCATTTTTGTGTCACTGGATGGTGCACATGCTTATATACTTGTATTCCAATTCAACGATATGTAGAGGCGAAGGAAGACAAATGTACATACAAAAATGTTACCATTATTATAAATGAAGTCTTCAAAATTAACTTAACCCTTTACTTCATATAGTCGCCTTTGGACACCTCTAATATTGAAAGCATTCACCACGTATCAGCAATGGGTGAATTATGTTTATATTAACTGACAGAGTGGAAAACAGTGCAGGAAGTCTTCCTGCACTGTTTTCAAAGGTCTTCTGTGATTGGTGCGGGAAAACGCATATCTATGGAGTAAAGGGTTAAGAGTACAATAGTTATTAAATCTTCATAATGAGCATTTTTCCTTACTCAATGTGAAAGCGTAGTCGACTTAATTATATAAACATTACACCATTTACCATATTATTTATATACCAGGCAGTAAGCAATGTTATAGGGAATGAATAATAATCTCACCTCATTCTAATCAATATATCAAATTATACAATAAGTAAGACCAGAAATGACAATTAATAATCAAGGTAAATTCTAGGATTTCAACAGATTTTACTTCTAGGAAGGGCCATTCTTTTTTTAGATGACACACTGTTACATTCCAGGTTATACACAAGGGGAATAGGGCAGGTATATTTATTAATTTAAAAGAAGTACATGCTTTTAATCATTATTACCATTGTCATAAATAAGCTAATAATCATAAATGTCTTTTCCTCTTTTAAATAGAACTAGAAATGTCCATAGAACACATATGGCTCTGCTGGATATTAGAAAATTCTACCAAAATTAAGTAGAAAGGGGTCATTACTCCTGTAAACTTTGACCAACATTGATCTTGACACTCCATATTTTATTTAAATATGTTTACCCGAGCATTCACAACAAAGAGTTGAGACAGAAAGACAAACAGGCAAACGACAGGAAAATACAGCCAGTAGAACTTATATTAATTTTGAATTTTGAATTTATTATAACATTCTTGTATTGTTTACCTTCTAGAAATGGCCATGCTTTTTTTCACTGATAAAATGTTATATTACATTTCTGGTACTACACAAGGGGGATAGGGCAAATATATTTATTAGTTTTAAACAATTACATGCTGAACAAGTTAAATAATACTTCATTTTGTAATAATAATATGAACAAAAGCTGTCAAAGAGCAGCGTTCACTCGACTATTCTAGCTTTGTCACAGAACCATGATTTATATCTATAATATAATGTGACATCAGATAAACAGCCCTATCTTTATCCATCAGACCATCTTTAACATCAGCAACATAGTAAATACAGGTATGTGGGGTGGGAGTGAGGAAGGGAGCAGTACTTTCTGTTGAAATTGGGCAGAGTATTTGGATAAAAAAAAAAGGGGGAGTGGGGGGGGGGGGGGGGGGGGGGGAGGGGGGTTACTGCAGAAAAATAATTGAAACAATAATACAAGGTATTTCCCATAAACAAATAACTGTTGTATTGTGAGAACAGTTCATATAAAATACGTTTTGGGCTCCAAAGTGAAAAAGGTACTGAACCCAAAAGTTGTAATGTTCTATATGATACACGTTAACCAAAATCTGAGCCAACATTTGGCTGAAAGTTAATATAAAACTAAGAAAATAAGAATCATAAAACAAAAGTGAATCATTACTAAGGTCACCCTGTAATATGACCTTGACTTTGGGTGTAATAGCCAACATGCTGCATACTGCCTCATTACATAACCTGTGCTCAGTTACATGTATATAACTGCAAGTTTTGAAAAACTTGCACCAAAACTTTAATGCAGGTGGGTTGTAGATGCTCGAGCAAGTACAAAAACTCTCCTATTCTTTGAATATTCAAGTTAAAAATATATTTGCTAACATTTAAAGTTTTGAAATAACTCAAAAGGAAAATAGATATTTTAAGATAAACAAAGTTTTTGCAACATTAAGCATAGAATAACATAGCATTTTGGAGGTTTACTCTAAATGATTTTATCTTCAACATTATTTTCTTTCTTTGGAATTGTTACAGGCAAACTTTACAAAGCTTAGAAATAAATAAAAATAAATCTAATAGAATAGAGGGTGCAGAGAGGACTGACCTGCATGTGGTATATCATAAGTTCGTTAGCGAGAGATTTGCGGTGTTGCGAATCCTGAAGTCTCTTGTACATTAAACACTGGAAAAATCAGGTGGACACAAACACTCAACAATGGAAGATCCAATCAACATAAAACATTATATCATTAAACAACATTAACAAGTTAAACATGACAAACAGCAACATTCTTCTGTAAAAGAAAAATGAATAAACACTCAAGTTGTGCAAAAACAGAGAATATCAGAAGTCTGTCAATCATAGTTTTACATAAAGTCCAATACTTAAATGTCTATAAATCATATTTTACATAAGATTCAACAGTAGAAATAAATTTACATTTTGAAATTGAATCTGTGTTTTTGATTGAGATCTTTTTATTGAATGAGATCTAGATGCTTCAGAACTTCTGTCTGTTTTTGCATTTCTTTAAGGAAATTATGGAATATAAACTACAGATGGCATGCACCTAGATATTTCGAGCAAACCCAAAATGAAAAACCTCCAAAAATATGAAAACAGCTAGCAAAGAATCTAAAACTACAGTGGCTAAACTAGAAGAATCTCTGTATCAAATACAAATCATGTAGTTTTATATATAAACAAATAATGTTAACATCTATTTTCAAATATTTTTCCATCTTGTGTTTCTTAAAGAAAATCATGAGTAGTATGTTTTTGGTTAATCTTTGTCTTGTATTTGTTATCACATCATAGAAATATGCCCATTGAGACGAGTGCCCCCTTTGACTAATGAGTTTCTCTTAGCGGCAGCAGTACTACTACAGAAATGAAAGTATGCACAACTGAACTTCATACTTGCTACCAAGTTTGACCATACTTTGTTGAGAAGTTTGTGAGAAAGGGCTTTCATGATATACCATTTAAATAATTAAAGGGCTATAACTCTGCCAAACATCACTGCATCTGAATGCAGATATATGTATATTTGGAATTCATGCTGAAACTTAGGATGTTTGGCCTAAATCAGTTGCAAAGCTTAGGAGGAGTAGTGCCAACACGTTTTATAATTAAAAATAATGAAAGGGTCATATATGTAACTGGACTTCTTCCTGAAACTCACTAGCAAGCTTGGTGAAAATTTGTTAAGATGTTTAGGAGGAGTAGAACTGACAAGATAGTGTGACAGATTTACTGTTGAAAATAAATATAAGGGACACAACTCTGCCAAAATTTAATGGACCGGAACACAATGATGATATTTGTAACTAGACTTCATACTTATACTTTCAAGCAAGTTTGGTGAAAATCAGATGAGAAGTTTAGGAGGAGTAAAGCTGACAAGAAAGTGTGCTGTATGGGTGGACAGACATATTATTCCCCGCACCTCTCCAACTCAGCCAGGGGAAAAAAAACAACATTAATCCCTGACTTTATGTTGATTATTTCCAAAATGACATTAAGGTTATGAAGCAAGCTGTACATACAAACAGTCCATCAATCAGAAACACCACAAACTCATGGCTTGCAGGATCATTTCTCAAAATATGTCCCAGCATTACAATAATTCACTTCTTTCAGCAATGTATTTTGATCATATCTGTTATGATATCTATGATTTGTACATGTATATGATTACAGATTCTCTTTCAGTTTATCTTAACTTTGTGAATATGTATATATACAGTTTCATTAGCTTTCAGAGAATATTTTATAAAAATGGCTCGCCATTAACTGACTGATTATAGGATTATACTCCGTTAGAAAGTAAGTTTAATCATCAGTTTTATCTAATTTTCACGACAGACACTAGAAGTTTTCCAATTGCTATCATGAGAGTATCAAAAACTAACCTTTGTGTAGGCCTTTATTTTAAGTCAGAGATAAATACAGACAAACACACACTGCAAATTCAGTTTCTTAGTACATTAAACATATCCACAATGTTAGCTAGTTTGTGTAAACACAAACTGACATACAAACATTAATAAACTACAAGAAAAGCTGTCCAAAACTGAAGACATAGAGAAAAGTTGCCAACTACAGGGAAAACAACCCTGGACTAGAGATAACTACGTCAGAGTGTTCTAACCTTCATGTGATACATCATCAACTCATTGGCAAGACTATTTCTCACTTGTGAGTCTATCACTTTTTTATACATCAGTGACTGAAATAGAATTCTCATACATATCAAAATCCATATCTGCAGATTATCCATGTCTGCAGATTATCCATGTATGTCCATGCATGTGGATTATTCATATCTGCAGATAGTTCATGTTGAATTTAACAGTAAATATGACATATGATAATTTTTGAACTGAATTATTTGAAAGAATTAGCATTCAATAAATCAACAAAAGGGAGACAAAATAATTTCTAAAGCAAAACTAACACATTGGGATCAACAAAGAGGGACCCAGGATCACTGGGGGCGGGTATGATCTATCAGGACCATTATGTTGTGCCCTTATCAGCACATGCCAAGTACTGGTTTGGTGAATGAATAAATCGATTGTATTAATTGTAAGAAGTTTGTTTACATATACCCTTACACTAATTAAGCAGATCAATAGTTGACAGCAACCATGTGAACAGTCTCAGAATGAGACCAGTTTACATTGTCGTCATTCTCGCCACATTCTACATGCTATAGAGAGTTATACTGCATCATTACTACAATACAGGCAACAGTCAGAAAGCAAGATTCCAAATCTTTAAATATTCTTAAGCCTATCTGCATGCCATATTAAGCATGAAATCTTGTCGTGCTTCATGACCCTTAAATAAATATAAAATTATTAGGCATATACAAAATCTGCTTAACAATTATAAATATCGTATTTGTTCATATAATTAAATCACCAAGCAACAAAGTTAAAACAACTCTAAAGCTGACAATCTAGAGGATTTGTACAGTTCCTTTCCATCTTCAGACATGGTTTATGTCCTGTAACTGGTTTTTAATCTCAGTGTTTGAAAACATTTACAGCTAAGACCTTAGTATAAAAAATTCAGTATTAAAATAACCAGCCATTTATCTGCATTTTTAAACAAGAAGGTCATGATGACCCTAAATCACCCACCTTTTGTGTAGGAGATAATGTTAAGTAAAGCAACTTTTGATAATTCATTTGACACAACTAACACATTTATCCTTAATATCATCGTCGGATACCCAATGGTGTCAATTCCTGTACTCTCCATCCATCACCTGTGTGAAAATATGCTAGCGCTGTGTTGTTTTATTTGAACAGAAGAAACAAAATACAGTTAACATTAACATCAAAACGGCTTTTACATAAAACTAGCGCTACGATTGGATAATGTTCCCTTCATGAAATCGGGACCAATCATATGGTTGCATCGAGACTTGGTAGAAATGACACAAAACTAGTGTAATATCCCATGGGTGATAAATGGAGAGTATTGGAATGGATCACTCATGGGTATCCGACGATGCCTCAATATGTGAAGAAATTCAATTTTGAAACAAAGGGGCATAACTCATGTTAATGAATATGTGCAGAGCTGAAATTTGATACAATGCTAATGAAAAATCATCTTACAAATTTGAAAAGAACCAAAGTTCATTTATTTCAGTTACAGAGAGGATGTTGGTAAAAATGCAAATTTAGATTAAATAAAGGGGCCTAACTTAAGTAAAATAAGATATGCGAGCCAAAAATACAGTCCCATGCAAGTTACTGCGATATATAACTTTGTGCACAAATTCAAATAGAATCAGGCAATACCGTAAATCTCAAAGTATAAAATGCAGTGTTTCCCAATTTATTAAGGTCTGAAACAGGGATGGGGTTTATACTAAGAAAAAATAATTTTATTTTTCAGGTTTCATCCGAGTTTCCCGCTAACTTTGCGATCGTCAACAAAAGCAAGTCGAGAACAGTATTTCTGATACCTATCATCCTGAACGTAGTGCAAAAAGCACACAAAGTTTTAAACATGTTTAACATGCTTTATATTTTATTATTTCTATTAAATAAATGCAGTTTACAAACCCTTTGATGTATTATTGTGTATTCTGTAACTTCCAAATGGGAAAACAACAAACTTTTCGCTAAACCGGAAGTCATCAATTTATTAACTAGACTGGTACAAATATAATTCAACATCTGTTCAGTTCACTATTTTTACGGGATAATTGTATGGGGGCTTAATGTAATAAAGAAATATATATGAAAATATTGATATTACTATGAATTTCATTTTTATGAATAACTATTATCAGTTTATTGATTAAGAATATTACAATACGAATTTGGGACAAGAAAATTGTGCAGGTGTTTGGCGGCGCCAATTTGACTCCGCCCACTTGTACTTTCCTTGTCCTTTACTGCTGTCGGATTATCACTCTTTTAATTGAAACTAATTGACATCTCTTCGATCTTGAATTAAAAAGCACGAATACCGTTTGACAAGTGTCAGTAGTGACACGTGTATGTAGGTCTTCAGAACCTCGTTGGTGAGAAGGGGTTTAGAACGTGTTATCGTTGTTTGGAAGGAGATGATTTTGAGGGTTTTGATAGTGGGTCTGACGGCAGAATAATTAAAATGGTATGACTGGTTGGTGTTTTCATAAAAAAAGTGCAATGATGCATACTACCATAAACAAAATATATATAGCATTTGAAATTAAAATAAAATTTCTATACCGGTTTATCATTGTTCACATAATTAACTTTAATCCATTTTTTTTTATATATTTCCTCCATTTTTATGAATAGACTAGAAATCTGACAACAGCATTTAAATTGAAATGACATAAACATGTCTGAAACGTTCAAGGACTTTTATGTTCATTACATCAACAAAATTCCTTTGTCAGCTATCCTTCCATCAAAAATTTCCAAGATGCCCACTTAGTGCAATTATGTTTGTTTCACTGTCTGAGTGACGTCATCGGACATTGACACATGGTGTTGGTGGAAGGGACAGCGTGTTCATTCTGTACATAAGTTTAGTCATGTCTAGTTATAAATATAACTCTATCGACAGATTGTATAAGTTTTATAGTAATTCTATTTTTAACAAATAAACATTTTAGAAGACAACCAGTTACAAACAAACACTGACCTTTTATAACTTTTATTTTTTTTTCGCTTGTTATTCTATAATGCACCTTTATTTAATTCTCGACCTTTGGGAAACTGTGACATAATCACTTGCTCATCCGCATTATATCAAAAGTGTTATGTTGGCGTAAGAAAGTAGGCAAACACCCTGACTAGTAATTCTGCAAAGTGTTACAATATGAGAAAAGAAGAAAGGGGATTTTAACCTATTTTTTTTTTTATTTAGTGCATGGTGGTAATTTATCAGTTCAAATTTTGTGCATGGTGGTATTTGATAAATTAAAATTTTACTCAAATACACAAACATAAAAATAATTTTGGTAACACCATTTTATACTCACAAGTTTAATTGTCTCCAACATACATCACATCAAAACGTTTTATCTACAGTCCATAATTACCCAATCAAAATTCATCTTTCACTTTGGTCCAGATTTCAAAATGTAGTAGCCCGTGTGATTCCGGCTAAGAACAAAATCACTGTCAATCTCTGCAGAGGGGTAGGAATCCTCCGAATGGGTGTAATGCTCATTTTATCATTTTTTGTCCTGTTCACTATTGTGGTTAAATTATTGACCCCTGTGTGGTTTCAGGGAGCCATATGAGTGATGGCAAGAATAGGACCACTGTGGCTCATGCATGTCGTAAGAAGCAACAATTTGAGTAATACGATAGAATTTGCTGAAACTCTGCAGTTCTGCAGGTATCATTCTGCATATTCATTTGTTGGTGTATTTTTTTTTAAATCTGTATGTTAATTTGTTGTTTTTGTACATGTAGAGTGAACCTGGTACCTTCCTTCCTGTTGGTGTCGAATAACCTATAATGTGTTGGTACGCCGTAAAACCCCATTCATTCATTCATTCAAAATGTAGTAAACAGCTGATTCATCTGATTCATGCCTGCGGATTATGAACAGATACTAGCTTTTTTCGACCAGTTTCAGCTTCAAAATCACCTGCGGATTATACTTGGTAGTGGTTTATATTTGGAGATTTACGGTATTTATTTGTTTTGGAATAAACATAAATTTATGTTAAAAACAAAGAGCATGACTCATGTAAATTAATGCATGTTGAATTAAATTACAATTGTTGCCCGATTCTTTTCAGATTTGTGCACAATGTTGCCTACCACTGAACCTAGCATGGGAACTGAATTTCAGCTCTGCACATTATTAACTTTATTTAAAGAGTTACACCCCATTTGTTAAACATAAATTTGTATTTTATTTAACATCCACTTAATACATTTAACAAACAGTTCTTGATTCTTTCCAAGTTATACACAAGGCTGCTTAATACTAGACCTTGCATAGAAAGTGTAGTTTTTGACAACAGAATGAAAAACACATGTGCTAGAGAACAAAGAAAAATAATGCGACATTCAAGGGACTGCAACCCCAACATTAATTACCCGATATGGCCAATTCAGGAATTTGTTTGAGATATTGTGGTTATGTAAATACTGTGTAAATTTGGTAAAGATCCAATAAAAAATGCAGGTGCTAGTGTGCACACAACCAATTGTTTGCGGACAAACACTGGATGATCAGAATAGTAACACTGGGAGATCAGAATAGTAACACTGGATGACCAGAATAGTAACACTGGGTGATCAGAATAGTAAAACTAGGTGATCAGAAAGCTCACCTTCAGTTTTGCTCAGGTGAACTAACATAGAATTCGAGTCACATTCAAAATCGCATTACATTTTTATAAACAATATTTTGATACGACAGTTGTCAGGAATTGACACCGTAACGACTTAATATGTTATATTTCAAACTAGACTTGTCACTTCTTTTGCAGGGGTATGATAACATAAAAATCATATATCGAGTCTTCATGTCCGATTCTTGAACTTAAAATTGCTCAGAGAAATATATTCAGTTAAATCAGACCTTCAGAATCAAACAAACATTATTCAATATACTCTTACAATTCAGATGACAAATATTTCTATTTCATTAACACATCTATTCAAGGTGACCATTAAACCATTATGTAGTGGTATCAATGTCTACTTACGTGGCTGATGCTAATACAGCAGTATATACCAAAAGCAGTGGCCAAATCTTCATCAAATGTTGTAAAACATGGCCCAGTTTTCTTATTACATAGCTGGGCCACACCCAGTATTTTACCTGAAACAAGCGTTGCAAAATGGTTATCTTATAAATATACATACATGTAGGTTTGTTTGCTAGACTGTTCATAGCTTTGTAATGTTTCTTCAAGCAAGCCGTACAGTAGAACTTTGTTAGCTCAAACCCCATTAAAAAATGACAATAAAACTGTGTAAATTTAGTATGCTTGATGATGTCACTCTGCAGCTTCTATCCTTGCTGTTCTAGAAACAGATAACACAAACAAATCACTTATAAAATTGATAGTGGATAATCAAAAACCACATAGCATAAGAAAGTGATTTCAATGTTATATGTCCTTTCCTGCATGTGTCATTTCTTTATTTTGTAGAAATCCATTATTTTCAAAAACTATTTCAACAATCAATTGATCATGTCAATAACATAAAGTTTTATTTTGTTTACCTTTCTCATCTTTGATTGGAAAACACAAAATATTTCTGAAAAGAAATTAAAAGATTCAATTTAAAAATCACTATCATTAAAAGATTAAAATTCACATTACAGTTTTGCTCTTAATGCTCCCCCCCCCCCCCATAAAAATACCATCTTTCTTAATATATCAAATTATTCCTTATGAAAATCAATACCATTAAACTATCAAAAATTCATATTAAGGTATTGCTTAATTATTTTTTATTGTAGAGTACAAATCTTTTCTAATCATGTACACACATTTTCATCTATTTAAATTTGTACTTCCTGCCATCAATTTACATAAGCCAGAATTTACAACTGTAGCAAATTACTTAAATAAAGTCCTTGGCCTCAGAGGATGCAGAAGCTGTAGTTATTCTGGTACATTTGAAGCATTTCAAATTGGTTATAAATTCAAACTAGATTCAGAGTTAAGTTATTCAATGAACAAGGTGTGTAAGTGAAGAATATACAGACCTAGTTCTGAATCCTGTAGAATCATCAATACCCCGGTAAAACAAGGGATGGGAATAAGCATCCTTAATATTGAGCAAATCTCCTGTAATAGACAAGTATACTGTATAATTAATAAATTCATCAACAATTTGTAACTAAAATTGAAATTTAAAATTTTTTAAATTTGCAATTTATATTTTATGCACAAAAAATAATTTCTATTTCAAAGGGACACAGTCAATGCTGAAATTGACCACATTTGAATGTTTACACCTATAGAATTTATACATTGGGCCTGATTAGCTTAGTCGGTTACACGTCTGACTATCAATCCAGGGGTCATGAGTTCGAATCCCCACACGGCAACAGTCTCCATGATGACTGATATACGACATTGTGTGTCATTATCATTCGTCTTTCACCGCTGAAGTGGGGAAGTTATCAGCTCCTAGTGGAGATGGGGTGTGCTCGAGTACTGGTTAACCGTTCAGGATCCCAGTAAACATTATTTAGGTTAACTGATCATCTTTTAGCCCTCGATGGCATAAAAATGACGCTAAATATTCAATCAATTCCAACACTTATAGAACGTATAACCATATAAAGATATAAATCTCTGAGACTTTAACAATTTCTTTATAAAACTAGTTGTATCATTCTAGTTTTGAAAATATGAATAACAATTCTTAATCAAGGGACTGAAGCTCCTGAGAGTTGCTAGTTTGTATGTTTGAATATTTAGATTATTTTTTATGCTATCAAGGGCTAACAAATGATATACTGTTTTCTGGGATCCTGGAAGGTTAACCAGTACACATCCATCTCTGCAATTAAGTGTTTGCTTTCCCACTTGAATCAGTGGAGAGAGATGAATGGTAATGAGACACAATGTCATATCAATCATCACAGAGACTGGCTGGTAGGGGATTCAAACTCGCAACCCCTGGATTGATAGTCAGATGCATTACTGACTCCAAAAATTGTTAAAAAAAAAAAAAAAATTCTAATATTCTAACTCCACCGCTATCACAAAACCTTTCTTATATTGTATATTAAACATACTACACTGTTAAAAGTAATAAATGCATGAAAATAAAACAAACTTTTGCCATAACCTTTGCCAAAGAGTGAAATATTTTATAAAAATGTACAACCAATGATTAGGAACCTACATTTTCATCAAACACTGGATACTTTCTATTGAAAACTTTAAATATTAGTTGTAGATAGTTGCTAATAGAAATATTTCATATAAACTTTGTCTTTTATCTTTAGTAATATTTGTGTATTTATTGATTTGACTTGGAAAATGATATACAAAACTAGAACTATTAGCTACAACATTAAAATATATTTGGAGTGGGTGGGGGTCAGGTGTTGGAATTTCTATCTAAAAAATTGGTTGTGTTTGTGGCACATGTATGTCTTGGTGCTGAGCAAACCATCTCTGTTAATAAAAAAAAACTATTTAAAAAAATTGAGAGCAAGGCAGGATCGAACCCACGACCTCTAGTCTGATAATCCAAGGCACTCCTCTTTACCAACAAGTCCTAAACGTCCGTAGAGTTACAATTAATTTTGATTTATGAAAAGTAAGAAATTGTGACGCTTGCAATAACATAAAGGTTTTACTTCGGTCAATATCAAAATGATGAAAACAAATGTGATATTCCTTGTTGTTGCGCAGATTCCCATTGATATTTTACCCACATGATGGTGTGCGAATTTGATTTTTTACCCACATGATAGATGTGGTCAACATTGATATCATAGTCATTATTCTGATCTGTTCTCTTTTTATTTTGAACAACAACCTTGACGATCAAAATTTGTTTTAGCTTCTTCTGCCATGATGGAAAATTCAATGTGATGTCACTACATGAGAAAAAAAACACCTTGTCATGTGACAATTTTACTAAATTTAGCCACCACGAATGGTTTTCCGGCTGGTGGAAATTTGTTGCAGAAAGTAATGATTGATCTCGGTGTTAGTCGATTTCTACCGAGAGCATTACAGATCTTATACCTTAAATGGCACATTTATGAAGCAATTATTGATAGAAAAACTGAGGCTAATTCAATTAAAAAAACATAGATAGGTTTCCCCCAAGAATTTCTGAAGACATGTTACAAGAAATGAGATGGGATGGGTTTCCACTTCTGTATTGAAAATGTTTAAGTTCAGCATTCATAAATGATGCATTTTCTATATTAGAATATTATTGTCATAAAAATGAATACAAATATATTGAAAGAGTGTTTTTAAAATGGACAATTTGTCATTCTAAAGTTATATTTAAAAGTTACAACTGATATGTTTGTATTTTTAATATTTGTTTCTGTAGTGAAGATTTTTATATTTTTCGTTCAGTATTTCAGTAATGAATATCAATTTTATAAAATTAAACATTACTAGTAAAGATGAGTAGAATGGACAAAAAATTGACATACGGATGGATGGACAGACAGACAAGAGTAATTTTATATACCGCCTCTAAATGACAGGGGCATAAACATAATATGGTCACAGTCAGAACATTTCAAAACAATACACCTAACTGCAACTGAAATAATGGCATTATCAATTTTAACAATGACAGAACAAATTATCAGAATATTTCCCATATTTTCCGGTTAATCAGAATTTAAGTATTAAAATTTGAAGCGATAGAAACTGACTTTATATTAAAAACATGTTATAACAAGTTTTGAGGTGGTATTGTATTGATTGGGACCAGAAATTGTTTTAATTTCAGCACATCAAGGAAAAATAAATTAAAAATAATTTATTTAAAACTTGGCATTTCTCCTGCAATGAAGAACTATTTGTAACTTACCTGAAGTAGCAACATGGCCAGCAATACCCTGATTACATGGCATCCGGATCTCTTCTTGAACCTGCAATATACATGTATCAAACTTATTTATACTAGATAGCTACATGGCCAGCAAAACCCTGATTACATGGCATCCGGATCTCTTCTTGAACCTGCAATATACATGTATCAAACTTATTTATACTAGATAGCTACATGGCCAGCAAAACCCTGATTACATGGCACCCAGATCTCTTCTTGAACCTGCAATATACATGTATCAAACTTATTTATACTAGATAGCTACATGGCCAGCAATACCCTGATTACATGGCATCCGGATCTCTTCTTGAACCTGCAATATACGTGTATCAAACTTATTTATACTAGATAGCTACATGGCCAGCCATACCCTGATTACATGGCATCCGGATCTCTTCTTGAACCTGCAATATAGGTGTATCAAACTTATTTATACTAGATAGCTAAATGACCAGCAATACCCTGATTACATGGCATCCGGATCTCTTCTTGAACCTGCAATATACGTGTATCAAACTTATTTATACTAGATAGCTACATGGCCAGCAATACCCTGATTACATGGCATCCGGATCTCTTCTTGAACCTGCAATATACATGTATCAAACTTATTTATACTATATAGCTACATGGCCAGCAATACCCTGATTACATGGCACCCAGATCTCTTCTTGAACCTGCAATATACATGTATCAAACTTATTTATACTAGATAGCTACATGGCCAGCAATACCCTGATTACATGGCATCCGGATCTCTTCTTGAACCTGCAATATACATGTTTCAAACTTATTTATATTAGATTGATTGAGAAAACAAGGCTTAACAAATAGCAAGATATATTTTTAGAGTTGAAGGTTTAGAAATTTGATGATTTACTGGTTTAAAACAAAACATTTGCAATTGTTGAGTTACATGATTTTGTATGCCATTTCAATGACTTGGTCAATATATGTACATGGATTATTTGTCCATATTACTTAGTCTGTTATGATACACAGTTTTAAATCTAATATTACATTCACATTGTCACTCTCTCACTCTAACTATGGGTTTGCACAAGCAAGGTCAGAAAAAATCTATAGCTGTAAAATCTCTCTTAAAATTGAAATAATCATGACATAAACAGCTTCTGTCTGTTTGGTTTGGTACCAAATAGCAAATATAAAAGCTAATCTCATTTCACAGTTCAATATTTATTTAAGATGATCAGAGACAATATCATTTACTTGATTAAAACACACTGCAATATTGCCAACCACCAAATCATCCAGAAAAGACATTGGTTGTACAACATTTCTTTATTTGTTATTGACGGAATATTGACATGATAAAGAGAATACCATTTTAGTGTCTAATATTATCAACTTCATCATCCTGGCTTTTTTTCTAAACCTCACCTGATAATATCAGACACTAACATGATATTTTCTATATACCCGGAAAGCCTGATAGAAGATGCTGCTAGTAGCATTAGCTTTTTTCAGGTTAAAGATATGTTGTGCCTTAAAGTCAAGAAGAGACAGAACAGTTCCTTATTTCTTTACTGATCCAAATGTTGTTTATCATAAACCAACTTGACAAGAGAAATATTTCCATACTCCCTTGATGTCATCAAGTCATAACTGAGATAACAATATTTTTACATATGACCTTGAAAGTACTGTCAAGGGAGTTGCTTGTCTCACATTTTCCTGTCATAATTAATGTTTTTGTGATGTATATTCTAATTCTTTCCATTTGTACAGAGGTTACAGCTGACAGGATATTTGCTTTTTGATCTTTGACCTGTTAAGTATGTGGCCTCAATTACCAACATATAAACATTGAAGTTGTATAAATTACACCTTCATGTCAAGAGAATCATTTCTGTGAAGCAAATCCAAATCACTGCATTGGTAAGGAATAACTGAAACATTAAAAAAAAATCTGCAGTTTTGACTTCTGACTTCTAACAGTGACCTTTACCCTGTATCTATGGGTGGTCTTTATGAACTAGTTGAGAATGAGGTGTAATACACAACAAAATGTTATATATCACTAGCTGTGATGCATCACCATCACATGTTGGTCATGTGACTCCCATTTTTATAACCCAGTATCTTTACAAGGCAATCAGTTTTTTCAAATATATGCAATACTTTTATAGGTTACAAGGTTGCAGAAGAGACAGTGGTGGGCACATACAGGACAATGTGATTCCGATACAGCCCCAACTTTAATAAAACAGGGGTCTGATTAGTTAAGTAAATAATCAAGGAGGACAGAAACAAGAATTACTACTCTTCACAAACAGATTTGTTATGCATCAGTAATAGGTTTGTCTTATGCAGTTTCTGATATTACGAAATCTACTCTTTCCTAAGGCTGATATAACAATAAATAATACTTCAGCACAACATGTCAGTGTTGTAGGGATAACACCTGATTGATCATATAACTCCTGTTTTTAACAACATTTATGTGATATTTATATCAACAAGAGCATAGGGTACTAAAAAAATAAATTTATGTATCCTTCAGAAAATAAAATTATCAACTCCTATCAAACATTTCTACAAGCTATTTCTAGATGGACCCTTGTTTTTCTCAATGAGACGTAAAGTGCAACTTCGACTATATTACAAAGAAGAGGCCCAACAAGGCCTTAACATTCTACTATTCATTCTGGGCAATCTGATGAGAACTACAGGTGTTACAAGGTCTCAACTTCATCTTTTCATTTCTAACAGATGCGATCAGAACTGAAATGTTATAGTGTTTACAAGGGCCATAACTCTATTGCTTTTTTGTCCAATCTGGGCAGTTCAAAAATTCATTTGAACTTCAATAGATATAAACATTCTAACCTAGTCTGATCAGGATTGTACTAAAGGTGCTGCAGTGTTTGAGAAAAGTTAATGTTTAGGCAATGGATGGCCAGACGGACAACAGACAAACAGACAAACTTCCATGGTATGAGCTCTTCTGGCCTCTGGCAAGTAGAGCTAAAATCTGTTTCACAAATGATGTAAAATAAATCATTCACTTGATTATATTAACATTGTTTGAAAACACTTTATATAAATAAATGATACTTTTCTTGTTTTATGGTTTGTATAGATGACAAAAGAAAAATCAAAGGACTAAGGGTCCTGGGATTAATTATTTGTTTGTTTGCTTGAATATTTAGCATCAATTCTATGTCATCGAGGGCTAACAGATGATCAGTTAACTTAACCACTCTTTTTTGGGATCCTGTTTTAGAGAATGCATATGAAATTAGCTACATTTTCAGTAAACAACTTCTATTCTAAAGAGTCCTTCTGGCAACTCAAAAAAATATAATTTCTATACCATCTTGCTTATACAGCTGCTGAACTTAGAGACCAGGTGCAGTTATAAAACATAAACATTCTAAAGGGTCTCATCAAATAATTGCTTTTTTTTGTAATTTCATATCAGAGAAAAGACAAATCCACAATTGATTTTCTCAAATCAGGGATATTAGCAATCACACAAAGTTTTGTTAATTTGCAGTTTTTGATTTACAGAGGCATTATGGTCTTTACAGAATTTTCCATAAGTGGTTTTAACCTTTGAATAATGAATTTAGATTAAACAACTGAAGATTTCCTTGTATATTCTTTAAAACCATTAGCGCACTGTCCTAAAGCTGTATAGAAGGTATGTTCCTTAAAACCATTAAGGCACCGTCCGAAAGCTGTATAGAAGGTATGTTCCTTAAAACCATTTGTGCGCTGTCCTAAAGCTGTATAGAAGGTATGTTCCTTAAAATCATTTGTGCACTGTCCTAAAGCTGCATAGAAGGTATGTTTCTTAAAACCATTAGTGCACTTCCCTAAAACTGTATAGAAGATTTGTTCCTTAAAACCATAAGTGCACTGCCCTAAAGCTGTATAGAAGGTTTGTTCCTTAAAACCATTAGTGCACTGCCCTAAAGCTGTATAGAAGGTTTGTTCCTTGAAACCATTAGTGCACTGCCCTAAAGCTGTATAGAAGGTTTGTTCCTTAAAACCATTAGTGCACTGCCCTAAAGCTGTATAGAAGGTTTGTTCCTTAAAACCATAAGTGCACTGCCCTAAAGCTGTATAGAAGGTATGTTCCATAAATTGATTGAATGATTGAATATTTAGCGTCATTTTTATGCCATCTAGGGCTAACAGACTATCAGTTAACCTAACCACTTTTTCCTGGGATTGACCAGTACTCGAGCACACCCCATCTCCGCAAGTAACTGATAACTTTTCCACTTGAATCAGTGGTGAGAGACGAATGATAATGAGACACAATGTCGTATATCAATCATCACGGAGACTGTTGCCGGGCAGGGGATTCGAACTCACGACCCCTGGATTGATAGTCAGACTCGTAACCGATTGAGCTAAGTGGGCCCGGCTGTATAGAAGGTTTGTTCCTTAATGTGCTAACTACCATCAGGTGCATTTTTTAAGATCAAGTACAGAAGATTTCACCTTTTTCCCTAAAGGTAATTTATTAAAGATCGACCAAGATCAGACAAGTTTTTAAGACCTGTATGTTCAGATGTAAATTTCAGAACAATTTCTAAACTCTTATGAGAGGTCAATTACAGATGATGATTTACCTGATGGAAAACCTTTCATTCAAATTCAGTCATATGATTCATAGTCATTAAATATGTAGTAAAAATTGTCAAATAAAACGAAAAGTATCAGTGTTTACTATTCCCTTCCTTGTATGCTAACTGGAAATGCTCTAAACTAGTCATACACAATCAATCCAAATTCACATATATATAGGCCATAACCTTAATCTAGAGACTGACCCCTCTAGTTATAAAATATAAAATATTCGAGTATCAACCAGTATCAATGTTGCTTAAAATATTATGAAGTGTCAGCTTTACCTGAGGAAAGCAAAAAATATTCATTGATCATGTCTGTAAAATTTCAATAAATATTTTGGTTATCTGACAATCGCTTTATAAGTCATGCCACTTCAGGTGGTATATAATTATCACTACAGGTGGTACATATCTATCACCACAGGTGGTATATAACTATCACTACAGGTGTTATATAACTATCACCACAGGTGGTATATAACTATCACTACAGGTGGTATATATCTATCACCACAGATGGTATATAACTCCCACTACAGGTAGTATATAACTCTCACCACAGTTGGTATATAACTCTCACCACAGGTGGTATATAACTATCACCACATGTGGTATATATCTATCACCACAGGTGGTATATATCTATCACCACATGTGGTATATAACTATCACCACAGGTGGTATATAACTATCACCTCAGGTGGTATATAACTATCACCACAGGTGGTATAAAACTATCAACACAGGTGGTATATAACTCTCACCACAGTTGGTATATATCTATCACCACAGATGGTATATAACTCCCACTACAGGTGGTATATAACTCTCACCACAGTTGGTATATAACTCTCACCACTGGTGGTATATAACTATCATCACATGTGGTATATATCTATCACCAGAGGTTGTATATATCTAACACCACATGTGGTATATAACTATCACCACAGGTGCTATATAACTATCACCTCAGGTGGTATATAACTATCACCACAGGTGGTATAAAACTATCAACACAGGTGGTATATAACTCTCACCACAGGTGGTATATAACTCTCACCACAGTTGGTATATGACTATCACCACAGGTGGTATATAACTATCACCACAAGTGGTATAAAATTATCAACACAAATGGTATATAACTTCCACTATCAGTAATATATAAAGAGACGCGAAAGTACAATGGTACAGAGACATACTTACTTCGTTGTCCTTGTTAGTTGTGATGCCATCAAACACTTTGGCCACCAGTTCATCTGTCTCACTGTCTATTAGAAACACAGAACATCTGAAACAGGACACATGTTGGCATGACATAGATATTACACATGATCACATTGCATAGAATGTTCATAAAAATAAACGTTCAGTTTTTAAAGGTAACATACAAAGGACACAGCCATTTCAACAGCAGAAATACAAACCACATACCAGCAGAAATACAAACTATATACCAGCAAAAAATATAAACAATATACCAGCAGAAATACAAACAATATACCAGTAGAAATACAAACAATATACCAGCAGAAAAACAAACATTATACCAGCAGAAATACAAACAATATACCAGCAGAAATACAAACCATATACAAACAAATATAAACCATATACCAGCAGAAAAACAAACTATATACCAGCAGAAATACAATCAATATACCAGCAGAAAAAAAACTATATACCAGCAGAAATACAAACAATATACCAGCAGAAATACAAACTATATACCAGCAGAAATACAAACATTATACCAGCAAAAATACAAACAATATACCAGCAGAAATAATACAAACTATATACCAGCAGAAATACAAACATTATACCAGCAAAAATACAAACAATATACCAGCAGAAATCCAACCATATACCAGCAGAAATAGAAACCATACAAACCATATACCAGCAGAAATACAAACAATATACCAGCAGAAATACAAACCATATACCAGCAGAAATACAAACAATATATCAGCAAAAATACAAACATTATACCAGCAGAAATACAAACAATATATCAGCAAAAATACAAACATTATACCAGCAAAAATACAAACAATATACCAGCATAAATCCAACCATATACCAGCAGAAATACAACCAATATACCAGCAGAAATACAAACAATATACCAGTAGAAATAGAAACCATACAAACCATATACCAACAGAAATACAAACAATATACCAGCAAAAATACAAACATTATACCAGCAGAAGTACAAACAATATATCAGCAGAAATACATAAAACAATATACCAGCAGAAATACAAACAATATATCAGCAGAAATACAAACAATATACCAGTATAAATATAGACAATATACCAGCAGAAATACAAACTATATACCAGCAGAAATACAAACAAAAAATTAGCAGAAATACAAACCATAAACTAGCAGAAATACAAACAATATACCAGCAGAAATACAAACAATATATCAGCAGAAATATAAACAATATATCAGCAGAAATATAAACAATATATCAGCAGAAAAACAAACAATATATCAGCAGAAATACAAACCATATACCAGCAGAAATACAAACAATATATTAGTAGAAAAACAAACAATATATTAGCAGAAATACAAACAATATACCAGCAGAAATACAAACAATATATCAGCAGAAATACAAACCATAAACCAGCAGAAATACAAACAATATACCAGTATAAATATAGACAATATACCAGCAGAAATACAAACTATACACCAGCAGAAATACAAACAAAATATCAGCAGAAATACAAACCATAAACTAGCAGAAATACAAACAATATACCAGCAGAAATACAAACAATATATCAGCAGTAATATAAACAATATATCAGCAGAAATACAAACAATATATCAGCAGAAATACAAACCATATACCAGCATAAATATAAACAATATATCAGCAGAAATTCAAACAATATATCAGCAGAAATACAAACCAAATACCAGCAGAAATACAAACACTATATCAGCAGATATACAAACAATATATCAGCAAAAATACAAACCAAATACCAGCAGGAATACAAACAATATATCAGCAGAAATACAAACCAATTAGACCTATCACTGTATTGATGAATACCCCCGAACGCCGCCATGACAGAAAATGGTTAACCATTGTAACTATGAAGTTTTATTAAATTATATCCAATAGTTTTAAAGTAATGCTCCAGACAAAAGAAATTCTTAACAAAAGAGAATGTTATGGATTGAGTTGTTTGTATTGTTAATTTTTTATGGTTTTGTTAAAATTAAAAAAGGTCTTTTTAATTATTGTGCAGTGTACAAGCTTTCATGGCAATCAATAAATGTTATACTTTTTCGAGTTATGTTGAGGGACAACAATTTTATGGATAAGAAACAAACAAGAGCACTAGGAATACAACATCGAACCTGCTTTGCTCGAACTCCATGTATTCATCAACTTGGTTCTTTCATGAACTTTATAAAACTGTTATCACTGATGGCTTTAAAAGTACTTTAAAAGTACTGCACCAGACAAGGGAAATATATCAAAGGGCAATAACTCTGTAATTAGCAAGAATAGAGTTATGTTTCTTGTACACTGCACTTCCTCTCATTATATTCTACCATTGTATGAAGTTTGATGAAATTCCATCCAGTACTTTAAAAGTAATGCTCCGGACAAGGGAAATATATCAAAGGGCAATAACTCTGTAATTAGCAAGAATAGAGTTATGTTTCTTGTACACTGCACTTCCTTTCATTATATTCTACCATTGTATGAAGCTTGATGAAATTCCATCAGGTACTTTTCAAGTTATGCTCCGGACAAGAAAAAATATCAAAGGGCAATAACTCTGTAATAAGCAATAATAGAGTTATGTTTCTTGTACACTGCACTTCCTCTCATTATATTCTACCATTGTATGAAGTTTGATGAAATTCCATCCAGTACTTTAAAAGTAATGCTCCGGACAAGGGAAATATAGCAAAGGGCAATAACTCTGTAATTAGCAAGAATACAGTTATGTTTTTGTACACTGCACTTCCTGTCATTATATTCTACCATTGTATGAAGTTTGATGAAATTCCATCCAGTACTTTAAAAGTAATGCTCCGGACAAGGGAAATATATCAAAGGGCAATAACTCTGTAATTAGCAAGTATAGAGTTATGTTCCTGTACACTGCACTTCCTCTCATTATATTGTACCATTGTATGAAGCTTGATGAAATTCCATCCGGTACTTTTCAAGTTATGCTCCGGACAAGAAAAAATATCAAAGGGAAATATATCAAAGGGCAATTACTCTGTAATTAACAAGAATAGAGTTATGTTTCCTGTACACTGCACTTCCTGTCATTATATTTTACCATTGTATGAAGCTTGATGAAATTCCATCCGGTACTTTTCAAGTTATGCTCCGGACAAGAAAAAATATCAAAGGGCAATAACTCTGTTATTAGCAAGAATAGAGTTATGTTTCTTGTACACTGCACTTTCTCTCATTATATTCTACCATTGTATGACGTTTGATGAAATTCCATCCAGTACTTTTCAAGTTATGCTCTGGACAAGTAAAATTGCGGACAGACCGACCGACCAACCGACAGACCGACCAACCGACAGACCGACAGACCGACCTCAGGGTGACTCCAGGTTACCCCCTCAAAACTTCGTCTGTCAGGGGTATAATTACCAGCCAAAATACAAACCATATATCAGCAGAATTACAAACCATATATCAGCAGAAATACAAACTATATACCAGCAAAAATACAAAGTTTATATCAGCAGAATACAAACAATATATCAGCAGAAATACACACAATATATCAGCAGAAATACAAACAATATACCAGCAGAAATACAAACAATATATCAGCAGAAATACAAACATTATACCAGCAGAAACAAACAATAAATCAGCAGAAATACAAACAATATACCAGCAGAAAAACAAACATTATACCAGCAGAAAAACAAACAATATATCAGCAGAAATACAAACCATATACCACAATATATCAGCAGCTATACAAACCAATTACCAGCCAAAATACAAACCATATATGAGCAGAAATACAAACTATATACCAGCAGAAATACAAACCATATATGAGCAGAAATACAAACTATATACTAGCAAAAATACAAAGTTTATATCAGCAGAATACAAACAATATATCAGCAGAAATACAAACAATATATCAGCAGAAATACAAACACTATATCAGCAGATATACAAACAATATATCAGCAGAAATACAAACCAAATACCAGCAGAAATACAAACAATATATCAGAAGAAATACAAACCAATTACCAGCCAAAATACAAACCATATATCAGCAGAAATACAAACTATATACCAGCAGAAATACAAACCATATATCAGCAGAAAAACAAACTATATACCAGCAAAAATACAAAGTTTATATCAGCAGAATACAAACAATATATCAGCAGAAATACAAACAATATATCAGCAGAATACAAACCATATATCAGCAGAAATACAAACAATATACCAGCAGAAATACACACAATATATCAGCAGAAATACAAACAATATACCAGCAGAATACAAACAATATACCAGCAGAAATACACACAATATATCAGCAGAAATACAAACCATTCACCGGCAGAATACAAACAATATATCATATAACCAGTCAGATTATTACATACAGTAGTAGCAACAGGGGTTAGCCCCCTTTGATGGAGACTATATATTGTCCATTCTTTGCACTTTAATAACTATCTTAAGGAAACTGTGTTGTACAGGACCAGCAGGACACGTATTGAGATGTGAATGACATAAGGTTATTAAACTGTATTAATGTTTATAAATACTAACAGTGAAGACACAAACTATACATCACCTCTCTGCCTGTGTAAGGTTTCTCGCTTGTTGCATAATTTCTCGCAGAAGTTTGGTTAAGTCCTCTGGAGAAAAAAATTATAGTATTGTGTGAGAATATTTTTATGCCTACAGCGAGTAACATCAAAATCTTCAACATTACCAAAAATATTGTGGAAACAGTGAAGAATCAAAGAATTTGTTATCACAGTGTTTCTACCTAGAAATAAAGGGTTAATTTAATTGAAGTTTTCCATTCTGGGAGCTCAATTTTATTTTCCAATGGTCTGATAATGGATAATTTCAATACGGTTAATTAACCCTTTCATAATGCATTAAACAATATAACGATTCTTAGATGTTGTCCTACTTTCTCAGACAAATTTTTAAAAATAGATCATTACATTTTATATAAAATGTCATCACCGTCAGTAGATGTTGACTTCTTTCCACGGCCAATGAAATCATTCCAGGAATGAGAAAGAAGATCAATATCTAAGCAGGTTACAAGTAACATGGAATTTTTTACTAGCTTCTAGCCTATACATTGTACTACCTTTAAAAGTTGGAAATTAACCTATACAAAAATTTGATCTGCTAACTGCTTTACTCAACACACTTGTATTCATTGATCTGCTAATTGCTTTACTCAATACACTTGTATTCATTGCTTTACTCAATACACTTGTATTCATTGCTTTACTCAATACACTTGTATTCATTGATCTGCTAATTGCTTTACTCAATACACTTGTATTCATTGCTTTACTCAATACACTTGTATTCATTGATCTGCTAATTGCTTTACTCAATACACTTGTATTCATTGCTTTACTCAATACACTTGTATTCATTGCTTTAGTCAATACACTTGTATTCACTGATCTGCTAATTGCCTACTCAATACACTGGTATCCACTGAATTTTTTAATACACAATGAACATATTCTACCTTTGTTTCCATTATTGTTATTTTGATTGACCTCTTAACTTTCTTTTTCAATCAGAAAGTGATACTTGTATCATTTAAAACACTATAAATGTGTATTTAGAATCCAGATTCATGTTAAAGGTCAACATTGCCATCAGTTTAAAATAGTTCTGATGTAGTATCAAGAAACCTAGATCTGATTACACAACATATTATAAAATATCACATTTCTTTGTAAAGGGTACATTCCATGTTTAATACAAAACTAAGAATTGTGCACTGGTACTTAAGTAGTAATTTGATCTCAACAAACGTGTGACAGTAATATGACAATCTAATTAGACAATCACAAATGTTCACCCAACATTGACAGAATCAATCAGAATGCAGGCAATATAAAGTGAATTAAACAAGGATTTAACACTAAGCTGTTTTGTTGTTTTTTTGGTGATAAATACATCTTTACTTTTCAGCTAGCAAATGGTAAACTAATTTATTGTTTATACTTCATTTAATTTTTGTTTTGTTTTGAATATTCATCAAGATCTATGTTTGTTATTTTACCAATGTTAAGCGAAGTGGGTTAATAGTAAAGTGAAGAGAGTGTTGGGCTCTCTTATCGGATGTTGTGGGTTTGATCCCCAGCTTGACCCAATGCCTCTCGGTAACAACACTCAGTACTTGTTCCACCTGGGAAGCAGATGACTCAAAAGCAGATCATAACCTATAGGCTTTAAACTTTCTTTGTAACTGAGCTGCTAAATGAGTATAACCTAATGTTATATGTTATTCTATATGGAAATTGGTAAAGGGACATAACTCCTGATGAGTATAAACTGATGTTAAGATATTATATATCTATATGGTAAATTGGTAAACGGACATAACTCCTGATGAGTATAAACTGATGTTAAGATATGTACATATCTATACAGTAAATTGGTAAACGGACATAACTCCTGATGAGTATAAACTGATGTTAAGATATGTACATACCTATATAGTAAATTGGTAAAGGGACATAACTCCTGATGAGTATAAACTGATATTAAGATATGTACATACCTATATAGTAAATTGGTAAATGGACATAACTTCTGATGAGTATAAACTGATGTTAAGATATGTACATATCTATATAGTAAATTGGTAAAGGGACATAACTCCTGATGAGTATAAACACATGTTAAGATATGTACATATCTATATAGTAAATTGGTAAAGGGACATAACACCTGATGAGTAAAAACTAATGTTAAGATATGTCCATATCTATATAGTAAATTGGTAAAGGGACATAACTCCTGATGAGTATAAACTAATGTTAAGATATGTTTATACATATATAGTAAATTGGTAAAGAGACATAACTCCTGATGTGTATAAACTAATGTTAAGATATGTATATAAATATTATCTATATAGTAACTCTATTATCTCCAATATTCATTTTAATTGCTTCCACTGTAAGAAAACAGGGATATCCTGACAAGACAAGTATTAATGATTAGATGAATGGACACACAATGTTCTGGTGGTAGTTTACCTATGTGTGTAGTACCACACTCATTTTCTAGCCACATACAAGATATTAACTGCATCAATGACAGATTTTTATGTCTATTTGTCACTTTATTTTGTTTCAACTGGCCAATTTTCACCCCAAGCCTAAATCCTTGTGTCCAAATTTAACCCCAAGCCTAAATCCTGATGATAAAAGTACCCAACCATGGGTACAGACTAATGGGCAAATGGGGACTATTATCATGTCTCTCCGATTTTCCCCCCAAAATGATGAGGAACAATCAGCAATCAGTCTTCAATGTGAATTGTTCTTCTGATAACAAAATACCAGGTTATTATTTTTCATGCAACATTTCTTGTACACATATTTTCCTGTTAAAAATATTTTGATGAAGTTATTAGCTAGTCAGCATTTTAACTTTTTTCTGTCGCCTCGATTTTGTTAAAAACAAAATCTATATGAATGCCTTTGAATATTAACGTTAAAGTTATGTTTATGTCACAAAATTGCACAAAAAGTGCTTTCTCTATTGTACAGGGAATTCTCGCCTAACACGCAACCAGCATTAAGTGTCAACTTCCTGGCATGCACAAAATTCACCAAAACAAATTTTCACTAGTTGATATATATTACTGACAATTCTGTGAAACACACTCTATAAACTATGCCTCGTGGGACTGGTAACCTACATAGCTAGTTATTCAATAGTAATGAAATATGGGATGTGTCCTTACTGGAAGGTCATTAGCCACATGGTGTTTCGTATTCATGTCCATATATTGGCACTCATGGGAGTCGTAACACAACTGATTTTATTGGAGAGAGAAAATTAGTAACTATTCCCAATACATTAATATATAAAAAACTGTAACATGTTAAATACTAGATTCTGTAACTGCATTTATGGTTTTAGTTTTATTACTTTCTGGGGGGTGCTAAGGCATGTACACATTGTTATCATTGTGGTCTCCTTAAAATTATTTGTTTGGTAGTAAGATCCATAAAAGCATATTCAGTAAAGGATTGCTGTAATCTTTTTTACAAAATAATAATACATTATGTTGTCAGCACAGATTTATTGGACTACAAAGTGTAAATACAGTCTTCTTTTAGTGAGTGAAAAGTAGTTTTGTTCACCTTACATGATGTTATGTGAAAATAGAAGTAGAATATTAGTGTGAATTTATGCTCCCGTTGGTGAAGGAACTTAATGGGCAAATATTGTGGTTCTGCTAATTTGCTACAGTTAAGATGGGAACCAGAGGAATAAATGGCAAAATATATTTTGCAACTGGGTTGCATATAATATGGCTATAACATTACTTAAAAACATAAAAAGTAGTAAGTAAGACAATCCCACATAGAACAGTTTATTTGGCTTTGAGTAAGGCACATTTTTTACTTTAGTACTGGATTAACATAAAGCATGATTTGTGTAAATTGTAAGAACTGGTTCACAATCAATGACTAAATAAAATGTTTAATTGTCAATTTTTAATGGTTTAAAATGGTCAAGTTCAGCATGGACCGTTTTTGACCCGAACGTAACCTCTGGTATGATTTCTGCCATTACATGTTTTGAGATTCCACAAAATATTCAAAAAAGCTATGGAAAGAGATTCTACAACAGAGTGCTAGATGAAACCTCAAAAGATATATAAAAAATTAATATGAATGCCTAAACGCATCAAGTTTCTACAAAACATTAGAAACAAACAAGAGAACTACATGATGGCTGGCTGCAGATCACTAACATATTGTATAAGAGACCATCATAGTTCCATGTGAGATGTTATGTGTGTTTGGCAGTTAAGACACCAATACTCGTACAATAATTGCCTGATTTGGTTGGCACAATTTTATGGTTATTACTCTGGTGCAAGTTTGCTCAAGGTCCATTAAAAATGAAAGTGCTATTGTTTTATAACAGCAAAGATAACAACTAGGAAACAGGCTTCTCAAAATTAACTGATGTATCATGAGAGCATAATGGGGCAGTTTGTTTGAATATATTGAGCCATTTTTATGCCACTGAGGGCTAATAGACAATCATTTAACCTGATCACTCTTTCCTGGGATCCTGGAAGGTTAACCAGTACTCGAGCACACCTACCTCTGCAAGTAATTGATAGCTTTCCCACTTGAATCAGCAGTGAGAGACAAATGACAATGAGACATGATGCTGTATATCAACATCACAGAGACTGTGGCCAGATGGTGATCTAAACTTACAACCCCTGGATTGAAAGCCAGTCACACTACCCACTGAGCTGACCTGGTCCAGCATCATAGGACTCTGCTCTTATTCCTTTTACCATTAATCAACCAGTACATTTTTTAGAGTAAATGCATGCCAAACAGTGAAATTTCCCAGACAACCCTGTCACAATATTGAAATGAATATGTCACAATAAGTATTCCTCTGTTTAAGCTGACATTTTGCCACATAGTTAGTGATGTAAATACTGTGTACATGACAAGTTATCCGAGACAATGATTAGGCAGTATTCCTATAGAAGGATGAAACCCCAGGAGATAAACAAGTGACAAATGTTTCCCAGTACTGTCAGACATGTTATTTTAGACCCCCAGACCTGTACTGATTCCAAGAATATCCTCTCCTAAATCAAGTTATGTGTTTGTATTTTGTAGCATAATCAGATAGTGATTCTGTCTTTGACAGCACAATCACTGATCACAAAAGGTATATTGTGATGTAATTAACGGTTTGTACAATATCAACTGTTTGTCATGTCAATGAAACAGCAATTAAAGTCAGGCAAGCATTATACAGTTGACCAAAGTGGAAAAACAGTTTGTGTCAAATTGTATTGTAACCATCAGAAACATATCTTGACAATTTTGGAGATAAAAAAATGACAACTTCGGACTGAGTAACTTGGTATAACTGTATTGATAGTAACTAACAGCCTCAGAAGACATGTACATTGATATTGATATAAGAAGTACAGAATTTTGGAGAAAATGTACCAAAGTAACAAAAAATAAAATAAGATTTGTTAAATAACTATCATTTTCTTCTTTAGTTATTATTTATTTTATTTTTATTTTTATGCATTCTACTATAAATACCTTTTATATCTCATTTTATCAAAACAATGATCAAATATTTTGTGAAATACTCTTTTATATAAAAACAAGAGGCCCAAGAGGGCCAGAGGATGCTCTACTGACTCATAGTGACCAAAGCACTTTTTGAAATTTCACAATATTAATCTTCTTTAGGAGTCGTCTTAACAACTTAAGATTACCCCACCACAACCACACTGAACAAAAAGATAATTGTTATTAAAAGGAAATACTTCTAATTCCCATACCATTCATCTGTTAAAAAATATTATCCCCATACAGAAACCTTATACATCCCAGCCCCTTGATTTGTCAAAACTTCAATCACCCACTCTTAGGGATTTGTTATGAGCAGAAATGCTTTATTTTAAATAGAAGTTATTTTGTATACATGGATGCAAACATTCCCTATATATCCCAGCCCCTTGATTTGCAGAATCTTCAATTTCTTGCTGATGTAAGGATAATTTATATCATATATCAACAAGTTTGACAGAAAGGTTACTGAGAGGAAGATTTATAAAAAATTCCCAATTTTAACCATATTGCCCACCATCCCCTAGCCCCTTATGGAAATTCAATCCTCTTTATTAAAAAAAAAATCAAATTTACTATTACTAGACAATGCTTTAGATCTCAAATTGAGCAACATATTTTCACATATGGACAAAATAACGAGAATTTTCCATTTTCCCATAGTATTCCTATGTAAAACTCAAAGTCCCGTTACAAGGCCTCTATACATCCCAGTACCCCTTGATTTTTTACAATCTTAAAACTCTTAATCGTACGGATAATTTATATCAAATATGAACAAATTTGACTGACCAGTTGTTGAGAATAAGATTTATAAAAATGTTCAATTTTAACCTTTTTGTGACCCCACCTGGCCCCTTTTGGAAAGTTAATCCTTTTTATTGAACAAAATCTTATTTGTTATGACTAGAAGATGCTTCAGAACTCAAATTGAATAAAAATAAAATCATAAATGGATTTTTAAAAAAGATTTTTCTGTTTTCCCATAGCATTCCTTTATATTAAACTCAAAGTCCCCTTACAAGGCCCCTATAAATACAAGCCCTTTCATTTGCACAAACTTTAAGAAGATTTTTGAAGATTTTCTATTTTAACCCTTTTTTTACCCACCCTGGCCCCTTATGGAAAATCGATTCTTTTTATTAAACCAAATCTTATTTTCTATGACTAGATGATGCTTCAGAACTTGAATTGAATAATAATAGCGGAACCCAGTCATTTTTACAAATCTGAACCTCCTTGACCAAACAATGCTTTTATGAAAATATAAGCAAAATCAGTTCATTTAAAAAAAAAAATTAATGTTTATTATGACATGTGTCCCCAAATTGAACCCTCAGGGTGGGATCATTTTTAACCAAAGGGACACCATTTGAACAAATCAAATTGAACTATAGTTTGTTATCATTACTACATAAATATTTACAAAATCTGATAGGCAGTTCATGAGAAGAAGATTTTTTAAGTTTTAGACTATTTTTAGTTAAGGTGGCCATCTTGAATTTCAGATATAAAAAATTCTTCTGTATAGTCTCCTATGCAATAGAAACATTCACGTGAAGTTTGAGTTTAATTGGCCTAGTGGTTTCAGAGAAAGTGCTGCCAATGGACGACATATGACAGACGACGTATAACAGACGACGGACAATGCGCCATCGCATAAGCTGGCGTAGAAAAGCATCTATGACAAACAATAAGCAAAGGTGTCAAACAGCACCTATATCAACTAGTCAATGGACTCATCAAAAAAGTGTGAAGTAAAGGATTAAAGTGCCATGTATAGGAGTGTCCCTTTAAAAGTGTGTGTATCATTCATTGACTTCTGGCTCGGTGATATATTTCTCATAAACAATCTCTGACTAGACAAATGCAATTTCTTAAAACATCAATTTCTATAGCACTGGCGCCTTTTGATTGACATTTACAATTCTAAATTACAATTCCAAATTTGTAAGGTTTCCCAAATTCAGAGTATTTGCATTATTTTAAGAAAAGCAATAAGTGTAAGACAGATTCTGTTTCCCTTAAGCAAGTTGTCTGCTCCATTTATTGTGGTGTGATATGAACTGTAAACATTCCAATGTCAAAGTTCATTTGAAACTCCTCCACAACTAAACTTTGTAAATATTCAAAATTGCAATGGAGAATACAATTAGTGATTAATTTATGTACAGGTTTAATTAGATTTTTCGAATCTAGGCCTTATATTAGCTTCACGTAATTTGTTTCACATTGATTTGTTTTTTCTTGTTAAGACATTGTCTGTAAAAGCAGATATCAAAAGAGGGAGATTTAATGGCTATATGAGGCTATGACTTACAACAAAATGAAATAATCCATTATAGGTCAAGCACTCTAATTGTTGACAACCAGACACTTCATGTAGATGTTTATCACAAATTGCCCATTATCCATTATCAAATAACCTTTAATTCAGTTTCAGTTTGTAATTTTTTATGCTTATTAAATGGATACATGACAATTTGGATCAAATGTTATCTAATTATATTTCTGAAAATTATATGTATACAGAATACAAATATGAAATTAGAATACCCAAGTGAAGACCCTTACTATCATTTTTGTTTTGCAAAGGAGCATAAATGTTGTTAGTGGTCAAAAGGCATCATATTTCACAATATTGGTGGTCACATGTGACAAAAAAATGTAACAAATATTTAGTTTCTTATAATTTTTATTGATATATAAGATATAGTTCCATAGATATATCAATTTGCATTTTTAAGAATTTTACTCATATTTTAAATATTAGCGCGACTGCTATTTTTATAAACAAAAGAGCTACGGTGGCCCGAAGTCCCTCTCTTCAGGCAAAGGAGACAGTACTAAAGTAGGTAATATTTGATAATGTCATATCTCAGACACTGGAAGTTGTTCAATTTAGATATTATAGATAAATAACAGCTGAGTAAGTTTTGTAAAGAATGAATGAAAACTGGTAGGTTGAGTGTACATAAGGTCAAATAATGCAATTTTTTAATGATTCAAGGGTCATAATTTTCAAAATAATTATCCAATTTGGTCAGTTCAAAACTTGTCCAAGATATTATTATGCTTGCAAGTTTGGTGAAGATCAAATGAAAACTGTGAAACCTAGACTGCATATAAGTACTTCCAGAGTGAAAAAATCGCTTCTGTTGATGAAAGTCATTTCTAACAAAAACTTGATAAATAAAAACTTGTATTACAGTTATTTGTAATCAATGTACAAAAACTAGAATAACAAGCATACTGGGGCTATATAAACAACAGGTTGCCACTAATGTGGCCATATCTCCCGCCACCTCCTTAACCCTTAAAGGCATTTCCAGAGAAGTGGATTTGAATTATGCAAAATGAAAAAGTCGCCAAGCACATTAACCACATGTAAATGCCGCAAACTGAAATACATAGCCGACTGTAATATGCCACATTGTCTTGTCCCAGTGAGCACTGGTGTGATGTTCTAAATCGAGTTATAACACCAAAACAAATAAAAATTATCTTTGATGAACAGACCCCAACTCATTCGCATGACACATCGTCTTGGGCTGGGTAGTATTTGTGCCAATTTACTTAAAAATCCTATCACAAGAAGATACGGTCCGAACAGCAGTGGACAGACAGACAGAGCTGTGACCTTGACCTTTGACGAACAGACCCAAGTCAGTTGCATGACACATTGTCTTGTCATAATGAACATAATATGTGCCAAGATATTGAAAAATTCAATCACAACTAAAGAAGATAAGGTCCGGACAGGACAAAACACAGTGTATACATTGGATTTTTCAAACACTTGACATTGAGCTATAACCTTGACCTTTGACGAACAGACCCAAGTCATTGGCATTACACATCATCTTGTCCTAGTGAACATTTGTGCCAAGTTATTTTCCAATCACAACTAAACAAGAAAAGGCCATGACAGCAGCGGATGGACGGATGGAGCTATGACCTTGACCTTTATTGAACAGACCCAAGTCATTGCCATGACACGTCGTCACAACTTAAGAAGATACGGTCTGGACAAGAGGAAATACAGTGTATACATTGGATTTCCAAACATTTGACCTTGAGCTATGACCTTTGATGAACAGACCAAATTCATTCGCATGTCACATCGTCTTGTCCTAGTGAACATTTGTGCCAAGTTATTTAAAAATCCAATAACAGCTGAAGGAGATATGTTGTGGACGCACGGACGGACGCAACCAATTTCTATATCCCTCTGCTCCACTCTATGAGTGGTGGCGGGGGATAACAACATATTTGAGGTTGGAAACGATATTCAAGATCAACAAACAATACAGAAATACTTTTAGAGCTATATACAATGTCTTTTGAAAGTTAATGCTGATTTTTTAATGAACCTTGAGACAAGGCAAACATCCTAAATAAACAGTATAAGTCAGTTTTCACAAAAGAAGACCCTGAAGACATCCAAGACTCGACAGGAAATCCCTATCCACAGATGTCACTCTGTCAATATAGAGAGTGTAAGGAAGTTGCTTCTTAGTGCAACTCCAGTAAGGCCTAGGGTCCAGATCAGATTCAAGCTAGAACATTGAGGGAATGTGCAAAAGGAATTGCCCCAATACTGACAAACATATTCAACAGATCCCTAGAAGACAGAACTGTTCCGATGGGCAGGCAACATGTAAATGTCACAGCTATATTTAAAAAGAGCTTGAGATACGCCAGTAACTACAGGCCAGTTTCCCCAACTAGCCTCAGCTGTAAGATGCTTATCATAACGAGTCAGATCACGAAGCACCTTGATAAGAACCATATCCTGAGTGACTCTCAGCATGAATTTAGAGCGAGAAGAAGTTGTGAGCAGTTACTAACCATGTGCCACAAATTTTCTGTCTCCCTAGACAAGAAAATCCAGATGGATATGATTGTGCTCGACTTCAGCAAAGTGTTTGAACAAGTCTTTCTCAACAGCTACTCAAGAAAATCAAGCATTAGGCATACAAGGATCCACTCACCAATGGATTACATCTTTCCTCAAAGACCGCATACAGGAAGTTCTAGTAGATGGTCATTCGCCAGACAATTTGTAAGTCATCAGCAGAGTACCACAGAGAACTGTCATAGGTCTGTTACTATTTCTACTTTTCATCATTGATCTCCTTGATGAACTGTCATAACATACTCGCCTCTTTGCTGATTACTGCATATTATACAGACAGATCCTTTCAGTTAACGACCATCATATACTTCAAAAAGACCTTAATAGGCTGGCAGTTTGGGAAAAAAGATGGGGAATGGATTTTCACCCACAGAAGTGTAGTGTCTTCTGTGTCTTAAGATCAAACAAACCCACACCAGGAAACTACATCCTGAAAGGAACAATACTTGAGCAAGATAAGACAACAAAATACCTTGGTGTCGACTTACAGTCCAATCTCTCCTGGAGAAGCCATATAAATAGAGGAACGAAAAAGGCAAATAGTATGCTGGAGTTCCTAAGAAGAAACCTCAAATCAACCAGTGAGACCACTAACACAAATGCATACATTACAATGGTCCAAACATTGACTATTGTGCAAGTCTTGAGCCACCGCCAATGAGGCCAGATAAAGCAAATTGAGATGGTTCAGAGAAGGCAGTCTGATATATTACAAAAAGGTACCACAACAAAAGTAGCATTAACAACATGCTTACTCACTTAGGCTGGGATACACTAGAAGTCAGACAATTGAAACTACAGCTTACAGTTCTATAAAAAATTGCCAATGATTTGGTCAATGATTTGGTCTACATTCCAGCCTCAAAATACCACACTCTAGCAACAACCAGAACCAGAGCAGCTCACTCATACAAAAACCATCACTATTCTCCATCTACAGACTACTTCAAGTACAGTCTCTTCCCACGTGGAACAGACTACCAGCAACTTTTGCTGAGGTTCCCTCCTTGTTGTTTTTCAAGAAGGAGCTTTTCTCCAAACCAATCTAAATGTTTTTTTGTCCCAGCTATGACGTAGTCCAACTAATGTTAGGACATTGTGATGCTGGTATCTTTAGTATTTTGTATCTTCTTTTATACATCTATAGCCCTTTATATATGTCTCTATATGTATATCTGATTTGTATTATGTATTTTTTTCTACTTATATTCTATATTTCTGTCTTTGAGCACTGTTGAGTAATTATCAAGTTTGATAGATCAACGTATCAATGTAGATTTGTTTGAATGTGTGGCAAACAGAGGATCATGATTTTAATATACCGGTGTGAAATACTAAACACAATCCCAGGTATAACTTTTTTGTAGATCATATCATGATAATACAATTTAGGCGCAATTGATGCAAGAACATAGGGAACAAAAAAAACTTTAAAATTCAGATTAGATTTTGCCATAAAATCAACAAGTGCTGTAACACAACGTTTAAAAAATCTGGAGCCATAGAAAACTTACCTTAGAACAAGTTTTGTGTCATAACAAACTAGTGTGCAATATATTTAGTCAAATCAATTTACACTTACTATTGTTATCCAAATGTTCAATTGAAAATATGAATTGTAATACTGTTAATACTGATAACTGTATAGTAGACCTTTAAAAAAACACAACTCTGAAAACAACTTAAAAACTCTTTTTTTTTAAGGAAAAACTGCAATAATCAACAAACAATGAATGTTTTACTTTCATCCAAACCTGAAAAAAAACTAACAGTATTTTAAAATAAATCAAAACTTGAAGAAACTGTAAAATTTAGCATAAAACAAGATTCAGAAATATTCCAAACCCTTTGAAACTGAAATAGTAAACAAACAATGAGAAGTAAAAGTGGTTTCCATTCAACCATCAACACTGAAACTTAACTTGAACATTTTGTAACCTACTGTCTATTATAGGAACCACTGCGGTGATAGGTGCTTGTATATCGGTAATGTTGGCATCACTCACTGTCACAACCACTTCTGCCACTTCCACATCAGTATCTTCCCTTACTACTTGGACAGCTGTTATAGTTTCATCTTTACAAGTATCTTCAATAGCCATACTAGACTTAGACTCTACACTATGACAGGATCCAGTCTCAGAATCTTGTACAACAATTAGACAACTTTCTGATTTAAAATTATCTTTTTGATTTTGATCAACTCCAATTACCTGGCAACATACACTAAGTAAACTTATTTGTGAATCTTCACCTGTCTCAGATTGGGTGTTTGCTTTTGTAGGACTTTCAGGGAATTTTTCTGTGAATGAAATTTCTGAAAGTCCATTTAGAAAAGCATTATTTAGTTCTGGTTTGCTATCCACAGGAGTGCAAGTCGGTGCAGCATTTATAAAAGGCTCAATATTTGAATTTGTACTTTTCAACTGAAAGTTGAGTTCATCTGCAGAAGAGTCACCACATTTGTCAGTAACACAGCTGATATCAGACATACTCTGACCAGCTGTTATTGGTCTCTCAAACAGATCCGAAGTATCTAAGTACTGCTCTTCACTTGTATCAATCTCTTCACCATCATCTTCAAAACCCTCTGAAGCAGTTCTGAATGAGAGCTGTGATTCCGATACCCTCACAATTGGAGATAACAGAAAACAGTCTTCTGTTTGTTTATCTGGTGTTGCAACAGAAATATAATCAAACCCATCGTCCCAACTAAGATCTGCTGAGTTTCTAGCCATTGATTGTTCACATATGCCACTTTCTGACCTGAGATCTGATATTCTAGTCAATGTTGCATTGTCATAATGCGAACTCTGAGAATCTGCACTTTCTTCTGTTTCTTTTTGTGCTTTAATGAAAATGTCTTCATTTGCATATTCTTCTATTATTTCAGCTACTTTGACTGTTGGATTCTCACACATTGCATTATTCAATTCTTCAAACTGGTCTTTTCCTGGAGCTACATTTATTTCTGGTGTCTTTAATTTTGGACAACTATGTAAATTGTACAATGTCTTCAGTGGAACCTTTTGCGTTGCTAAATTAATCGTTTCATTTTCATCTAATCCATTATCAGCACCTCTATGAACTTCACCTTTTAAAGGTGTGTTGAACTTTTTACTACATACCTTATCATCAATAAAATCTAATTCAGAATTGATAATTTTACAATGCTGACATGGTTTAACATGGTCTGCTCTCAGGAAGTCAAAGAGAGTTTTCCCCCCAATATTTACCTCACAATCTCTGGTTCTTACAAGTGGAAAATTATCTACACCTTGACTATGATCCACAATTAACTCACCTAGATTGGTAAACAGATGCCTGGCTACTTGCAACATAGCCTGTGAAATAATAAACATTTTATACAGTTGGATGGTAAACAAGAGACCCAAGAGGGGCTGAGGACGCTCATAGTGGCCATAGTATTTTTTGAAATTCTACTATGCAATAGAAACATCGGGGCAGGGTCATTTTTAACTCTAGGGACACCATTTTAACAAATCTAACAGACATATAGTTGGTCATCATTACTACATAAACATTTTGAAAATCTATTGGACCGTTCATGAGAAGAAGATTTTTTAAGTTTTGGACTATTTTTAGTAATGGTGGCCATCTTGAATTTTAGATCTAAAAAATAAATATTTTGTATAGTTTCCTATGCAATAAAAACATCCATGTGAAGTTTCAGTTTAATTGGCCTAGTGGTTTCAGAATAAATGAAAAAAAAAAGAGAATTTTCTGTTTTCCCACAGTATCCCAATGTAAAATTCTAAGTCCCCTTACAGGGCCCCTATATATTTTAGGCCCTAAATTCTTATCTGCAATCAAACCCCTACAGTTAGGGATAATTTATATCAAATATGTACAAATCTGACATACCGGGTTCTTAAGAAAACAATTTTACTAATTCCCAATTTGTACCTTTTCGGGGCCTCTCCTGACCCCTTAAGACATAGGAACCCAGTCTTTTTACAAATCTTAACCTCGTTCACCTAACAATGCTTAAGTGAAGATATAGGGAAAATCATTTCTATTTAAACTAGACCTATCACTGAAGGTGATTAATACCCCCGAACGCCGCCATGACAGAAAATGGTTAACCATTGTAACTATGAAGTTTTATTAAATTATATCCAATAGTTTTAAAGTTATGCTCCAGACAAAAAAAATTCTTAATAAAAGAGAATGTTATGGATTGAGTTTTTTGTATTGTTAATTTTTTTATGGTTTTGTTAAAATTAAAAACGGTCTTTTTAATTATTGTGCAGTGTACAAGCTTTCATGGCAATCAATAAATGTTATACTTTTTCGAGTTATGGTGAGGGACAACAATTTTATGGATAAGAAACAACGAGAGCACTAGGAATACAATATCGAACCTGCATTGCTCGAATTCCATGTATTAATCAACTTGGTTCTTTCATGAACTTTATTAAACTGTTATCACTGATGGCTTTAAAAGTACTTTAAAAGTACTGCACCAGACAAGGGAAATATATCAAAGGGCAATAACTCTGTAATTAGCAAGAATAGAGTTATGTTTTTTGTACATTGCACTTCCTGTCATTATATTCTACCATTGTATGAAGTTTGATGAAATTCCATCCAGTACTTTAAAAGTAATGCTCCGGACAAGGGAAATATAGCAAAGGGCAATAACTCTGTAATTAGCAAGAATAGAGTTATGTTTCCTGTACACTGCACTTCCTGTCATTATATTCTACCATTGTATGAAGTTTGATGAAATTCCATCCAGTACTTTAAAAGAAATGCTCCGGACAAGGGAAATATATCAAAGGGCAATAACTCTGTAATTAGCAAGAATAGAGTTATGTTTCTTGTACACTGCACTTCCTCTCATTATATTCTACTATTGTATGAAGTTTGATGAAATTCCATCCAGTACTTTAAAAGAAATGCTCCGGACAAGGGAAATATATCAAAGGGCAAAAACTCTGTAATTAGCAAGAATAGAGTTATGTTTCTTGTACACTGCTCTTCCTCTCATTATATTCTACCATTGTATGAAGCTTGATGAAATTCCATCTGGTACTTTTCAAGTTATGCTCCGGACAAGAAAAAATATCAAAGGGCAATAACTCTGTAATTAGCAATATTAGAGTTATGTTTCTTGTACACTGCACTTCCTCTCATTATATTCTACCATTGTATTAAGTTTGATGAAATTCAATCCAGTACTTTAAAAGTAATGCTCCAGACAAGGGAAATATATCAAAGGACAATAACTCTGTAATTAGCAAGAATAGAGTTATGTGTCTTGTACACTGCACTTCCTCTCATTATATTCTACCATTGTATGAAGTTTGATGAAATTCCATCCAGTACTTTAAAAGTAATGCTCCGGACAAGGGAAATATATCAAAGGGCAATATATCAAAGGGCAATAACTCTGTAATTAGCAAGAATAGAGTTACGTTTCCTGTACACTGCACTTCCTCTCATTATATTCTACCATTGTATGAAGCTTGATGAAATTCCATCAGGTACTTTTCAAGTTATGCTCCGGACAAGAAAAAATATCAAAGGGCAATAACTCTGTAATTAGCAAGAATAGAGTTATGTTTCTTGTACACTGCACTTCCTCTCATTATATTCTACCATTGTATGACGTTTGATGAAATTCCATCCAGTACTTTTCAAGTGATGCTCCGGACAAGGAAAATTGCAACGGACAGACCGACCGACAGACCAACAGACCGACCTCAGGGTGACTCCAATATACCCCCTCAAAACTTCGTTTGTCGGGGGTATAAAAAAAAAATATATATATTATATTGACATGATTGTGTCCCCTAATTGAACTCTCGGGGCAGGGTCATTTTTAACGCTAGGGACACCATTTGAACAAATCTAACAGAACTATAGTTGGTCATCATTACTACATAAACATTTTGAAAATCTGTTGGGCCGTTCATGAGAAGAAGATTTTTTAAGTTTTGGACCATTTTTAGCAACGGCGGCCATCTTGAATTTCAGATTGAAAAAAAAAAATCTTCTGTATAGTCTCCTACGCAATTGAAACATCCATGTGAAATTTCAGTTTAATTGGCGTAGTGGTTTCAGAACAGATGAAAGAAAAAGAGAATTTTCTGTTTCCCCATAGTAATCCTATGTAAAATTCTAAGTCCCCTTACAGGGCCCCTATAAATTTTAGCCCCTAAATTCTTATCTGCAATCAAACCCCCTACACATAGGGATAATTTATGCAAAATATAAACAAATCTGACATACCGGTTCTTAAGAAAACGAATTTAGTAATTCTCAATTTTAACCCTTTTGGGGCCTCTCCTGACCCCTTAAGACAGTGGAACCCAGTCATTTTTACAAATCTGAACCTCCTTCATCAAACAATGCTTCTGTGAAGATATAGGCAAAATCATTTCCATTTTAAAAAAAAAAAATAAAAAAATATTATAATGACATGTGTCCAATTGAACCCTCGGGGCGGGGTCATATTTAACCTTAGGAACACCATTTGAACAAATCTAACAAAACTATAGTTGGTCATCATTGCTATATAAACCTTTTGAGAATCTGTTGGGCCGTTCATGAGAAGAAGATTTTTTTAAGTTTTGGACTATTTTTAGTAACGGCGGCCATCTTGAATTTCAGATCGAAAAAAAAAAATCTTGTGTATAGTCTCCTATGCAATAGAAACACCCATGTGAAGTTTCAGTTTAATTGGCCTAGTGGTTTCAGAGAAAGTGCTGCTAACAGACGACAGACGTCAGACGATGGACGACAGACAACGCGCCATCGCATAAGCACTTCTGGCCTTTGGCCAGTAGAGCTAAAAATGAATTTTAGTGAATCAAAATGTTATTTTAAGAAAAGGTATCCATCTTTTATTAAATTGTTAGTAGAATTGATGTTCTATTAACTAAACATATAGGTAACTGATTTTAGCAAACAAAAAAAAAAGACAAAAAAATTTAATTTTTTTTTTTATCTTTCTACATTGCCAGTTTTTAATTTAATTTAACTATATACACTCGGGTCCCGTTACAACACGAAAGTCGGGAACCATGGAATGAACCCGCAATATACGCTGAACTGAGTTTTAAATATCCCAAGGTGCACTGTGCTATATTAATTGTCAATACTGCTTTCGGTCAAACTACTGTAAACAAACACGCGATAATGTGCGATAAATACGACAGACCATTGCGTGTCAGCGTAAATCATTTAAAAAACGGTGCTGTTTATAACAATAAGAACTTGCTATCATTTCAGTCTGAATTATCAAGGTGTAATTGATGCACAAATACACGTCACAGTTTGGAAAGGTAACATGCTCGCAAACACTGAGTAATTTAGATTTTTTTTTCTCCATCAATTCACCAATTATTATACTACAAGTTTTTGATAAATCTGGTTGAAATATCAATTTTAAATTTGGGAGCCTTAGAAAAACAATGTTATAACGAGTTTTGCCTTATATTTGCAGATCGTTTTATAACGGGACCTGAGTGTAGATTAAGACTAAGGTCAGTAGAATTAAGTTTTTTTTTAGTGGTCAATAATATGATTGTTGAACAGTTATACATAATTGAAACATAACTTCCATCTCATTCTACAGATTAATTGACATATAAATTAATTGCACTTTTTTTTTCTGGCACATGCATTACTTACAGCTAAAAAACTTATATCATAGATTTTAAAAAACGCACTGATAATGCAAGAATCTTTCATTGGTGATAAGTTGTGACAAATATTTCAGCAATTAAATTACTTGTCTGAGGCTATAATAACTGAGTAGGTCTGATAAAGATATTCAGCAAGACACTTTAACCATATATGTTTAGTACTGGTTCTACCCAGGAAGACCTTGTAAGAACTTGTTTCAGTATTAAGGTAAAATAAATAAGTTTAAAACAAAAAACATCATAATAGTGTAATTTGTGACAATTCAAGGGCTATAACTCCATATTGGTTATCCAATTAGGCCAGTTCAAAAAATATGTCTGGTATATTATGGTTAACTATTGCACAAGTTGGATGAGGATCCAATGAAAACACTTTGCTATAGTGCACACAATGTCAAATAACGCATTTTGGATGGTTAAAGGGACACTTAATCATTAATCAGAAATTGTCAGATATAATTGTTACTGTGTATATTGGATGAGGATCCACTGTAAATACCCTGTGCCAGAGTACAAACAAGGTTAAAGAACAAAATTTTTGATGATTCAAGTGCCACAAATTTGACATTGTTTGATTTGACCAGTAATCGCTATGTTAGTTTGGTGAGGATCCATTACAAACTGCAAATGCAAGATTGCACCAAAATTCAAATTATGCAATTTTGATTATTCAAGAGCCATAGTTCCAACATTAGTTATTCCATTTGGCCACTTCGAGACCTTGTCCAAGATATCATGGTTATATAACTAATGTGCAAGTTAAATGTATATCTAATGAAAATTTTGGGTGCCAGGGAGCACACAAGGTCAAATAGTGGATTGTTTTGTTTCAAGGGCAATAACTCTTACATTAATTATCTAGTTTTGCCAAGTTAAAAACTTGTCTGATATATCATGGATAAAGAACTATGGGTTCTATTTTAGTTTAGTGAAATGCAGGTTCTGGTGTGCACACCATATAAAAAGTTAAAATATAAAACAGACAGTCAGATGATCATCCATTTTTAAACTTATGTATGTACTGAATTAATACCTGTGTTTGAACTTTGAGTTTTCTTTCATTCTGGAAGGCGAGAGTACTGGTAAGCACAGTTGCAGTATATCGGAAGCACTGACGTATACACAATATGTCACGTTCTGTAAACCTGTAAAAAGTATCACTTTGTATTAGAACATAAAAAGAAAACAATTTTATGTTGTGATATTTTTTCTTTACATAAAATTTCAATTTCAGTTACATTTATTTTTTGAGGACGATAATAATATCATCAGAGAAAAAGTCTGATTTATTTTTGAACATCCCTCTATGTATAAAATAAAAATAACTACACATATTAATTAAAAATAACTAATTTTATTAGTAAATGAAGACCTCAGGAACAAAATATATAGAAGTAATTAAAACAACTGATTTGTGCTACTATAAATGTTTGGACTAAACTTGGATCAAACCTATGACCTCAACAATGGAAGTGGACCAAGCGTCAGATAAAATAAGAATATCAAAATTATCTTTTTTGTTCTAATTCAAAATTATCTCCTTATTGCCCACTATCATGCCAAGTTTCACAAACATAGCTTGTATACTATTTGTGTTACAACATAACCTAGGTTGAGTCTATAAATTTACCAATTTTGTTACCATAGTAACCACAATGTTTGTCCGGACTGAAGAATTAAATGGCCTGCATTTTTTCCTTATTGCCCTCTGTCCACAAGCAAAGTTTCAAAAACCTGGGTCTGATATTATTTGAGTAATCTTTCCGGCTATCCAGTCGAATTTCAGATGGATGGAGGGTTAATTTATAGTACCAACTGGAGAAACCAATACGGCACTAATAAAATGAGTTTTAAAATGGATCAAAAGCATCTATAATTATTAATGATAAATGATAAAGGAATGATTTGGTATTTTAAACCATAAACAAGTTTAATAAATGAAGTGTTGAAATCAAAATGAAAGCCTCATTCTAATAATAGAAACAGACAAATATTTATTGACGACCTTCATCTCATCATTCTAACACTTTCTAAGATAAAATCCCCTTTCAGTATATTATCTTTGCATGTTTAAATAGATTCTCTTATCACATACTTTACAGTGCAGAAGTGTAATAAGCCCATGACATATTTTTGATATTAACTGAGTGTAATATCACTTTCGATTCATCGTTCGGGGTTTTCCATATAATGAGGCTGTCATACATAAAATGCTGAACTACTCCCAGAATATATAAGTGACGTCAAAATGATGTTATTATGAGACGTTATGTCATATGACAAATGATGGTAACAAATATGACGGACCCTTTCTTGTGCCTTACAGACATAATATACTAAATAAATGGTAAATGTACTATATTTTTAAGTTATATGATTATAAGAATCATTACATTCATGCTCATTTTTTTTATATGATTATAAGAATCATTACATTCATGCTCATTTTTTTTATATGATTCTAAAAATCATTACATTCATACTCATTTCCGAGCCCGATTAGCTCAGTCAGTTACGCGTCTGACTATCAATCCAGGGGTCGTGAGTTCGAATCCCCCGCCCGGCAAGTCTCCATGATGATTGAAATACGATATTATGTCTCATTATCATTCGTCTCTCACCACTAATTCAAGTGGGAAAGTTATCAGTTACTTGCGGAGATGGGGTGTGCTCGAGTACTGGTTAATCCCAGGAAACAGTGGTTAGGTTGACTGATCGTCTGTAGCCCTTGATGGCCTAAAAATGATGCTAAATATTCAATCAATCAATCAATCATGCTCATTTATTATTTTAATTGTTGGCATAAATGATATAATGCTCATCAGACCCTTGCATAATATATTTTTGCCAATAAACTCAATAATAAACTAGAGCTATCACTGAAGGTGATGAATACCCCCGAACGCCGCCATGACAGAAAATGGTTTACCATTGTATGAAGTTTTATTAAGTTATATCCAATAGCTTTAAAGTTATGTTCCAGACAAAAAAAAAACTTAATAAAAGAGAATGTTATGGATTGAGTTTTTTGTATTGTTAATTTTTTTATGGTTTTGTTAAAATTAAAAACGGTCTTTTTAATTATTGTGCAGTGTACAAGCTTTCATGGCAATCAATAAATGTTATACTTTTTCGTATTTTGTAATTAGCAAGAATAGAGTTATGTTTCTTGTACACTGCACTTCCTCTCATTATATTCTACCATTGTATGAAGTTTAATGAAATTCCATCCAGTACTTAAAAAGTAATACTCAAGACAAGGGAAATATATCAAAGGGCAATAACTCTGTAATTAGCAAAAATAGAGTTATGTTTCTTGTACACTGAACTTCCTCTCATTATATTCTACCATTGTATGAAGTTTGATAAAATTCCATCCAGTACTTTAAAAGTAATGCTCAAGACAAGGGAAATATATCAAAGGGCAATTACTCTGTAATTAGCAAGAATAGAGTTATGTTTCTTGTACACTGCACTTCCTGTCATTATATTCTACCATTGTATGAAGTTTGATGAAATTCCATCCAGTACTTTAAAAGTAATGCTCAGGACAAGGGAAATATATCAAAGGGCAATAACTCTGTAATTAGCAAGAATAGAGTTATGTTTCCTGTACACTGCACGTCCTCTCATTATATTCTACCATTGTAGGTGTTACCCCACCATTGATTTTTGTTCTTTATTCTAAAGTAAATAATAAAAGTTTGAAGGCTTGTCATTCATAGAGGGTCCCAAATGAAAGAAGTGAAACCTACATTTTACTGTTTGTCAACCTCTGCACTATCAAAATATGATGAGAAAAGTAGGGGTCATGTGTCATATAGGAGATTTTTTTTCTGCTCAGTGTGTACACTGGTGACAAAGTGAAAGTAGACTTCCGAAATCATGAATTCATACCCCAATTTCCAAGCATCATTTTTTTTTTCTAAATTCACAATTCAAACATGACAATGCTATCAAAATGTTCAAAATACATCAATAATGCCATTCAAATAAAAAAATGAGCATTAAAATAAGGAAAATGCATTTTTAAAGATGAAGAATTGAGGATTATTTATAACCGCCATTATGCGACTACCCCACGGAAGCACTTCCTTTTTGCAATGGTGGCACTATGCCTATAAGGAAACTCTTTTTTTTTTAATTTCATAATTACCTCATTTTTACTAAGTACTACCAATTTGAAGTAATACTGCCAAGTTGCAGGCATTAAATACTGAAACTTTTGTCAAAATACCACTTTTTACATGATCATTACATACAGGCGCGAGATGTTGACCGACATGCAATTTTGATGTGTTTGACTAATTTTACCAAAAAAAAAATTTTTCTTACCTAATTCCATTAAAATTTTTACACCAAAATAGTCTCATGATACACTGAGACATTATCTTACCAAAATACATTATTCAATACAATGTACATGCTAAAGATTGCACATTTAAATCATCCAAAATAAAAAATCTTAAAAATTTTGTGATTTTTCATGAAATTTCAATGTAAATATGCACATATATGCTTTATTTGAGGCATACACTTGCCAAAATGTGTTTTTTTATGAAGCAAATGTCTCCAATTTGTCATTTAATACTATGAGAGTGTAAAAAAGAGGTTATTTTACCTACAGTTAACATTTCGGAAAATCACCCCCATTTCACTCAAGTCTCTCTTATAGGTGTAACCCCACCATTGATTTTTGTTCTTTATTCTATAGTAAATAATAAAAGTTTGAAGGCTTGTCATTCATAGAGGGTCCCAAATGAAAGAAGTGAAACCTACATTTTACTGTTTGTCAACCTCTGCACTATCAAAATATGATGAGAAAAGTAGGGGTCATGTGTCATATAAGAGATTTTTTTTCTGCTCAGTGTGTACACTGGTGACAAAGTGAAAGTAGACTTACGAAATCATGAATTCATACCCCAATTTCCAAGCATCATTTTTTTTTTCTAAATTCACAATTCAAACATGACAATGCTATCAAAATGTTCAAAATACATCAATAATGCCATTCAAATAAAAAAATGAGCATTAAAATAAGGAAAATGCATTTTTAAAGAAGAAGAATTGAGGATTATTTATAACCGCCATTATGCGACTACCCCACGGAAGCACTTCCTTTTTGCAATGGTGGCACTATGCCTGTATGAAGCTTGATGAAATTCCATCCGGTACTTTTCAAGTTATGCTCCGGACAAGAAAAATATCAAAGGGCAATAACTCTGTAATTAGCAAGAATAGAGTTATGTTTCTTTTACACTGCACTTCCTCTCATTATATTTTACCATTGTATGACGTTTGATGAAATTCCATCCAGTACTTTTCAAGTGATGCTCCGGACAAGGAAAATTGCAATGGACAGACCGACCGACAGACCGACAGACCGACCACAGGGTGACTCCAATATACCCCCTCAAAACTTCGTTTGTCGGGGGTATAATGAACACTCACATAAGATCCCCTATCTATGGCATTAAGAGATCAGTGAGTGTATATTAAAGGCATGATACATTTGGAAAAAATGTGTTTTGCTAATTTTATTCTTTTAAAAAATCCTGATATAGTTCCATTATACCAATACTACAATTTGTACTTCTTGTGGATTTATGAAAATTAAGAGTAGATATTATAGTAAAGTAGAATTAAATGAACCAAGCACAATTCATTCATTTCTATTCAGTTGTCTATTGATAGCAATTCTTTACTGATAGAAAAACTGCTCCTTTAAGTAATGTGTTAGAAATCTCTATCTTAAGATGTATTTTTTTTTTGCAAAACGGTACTATATCATTAAGTTGACATTGCATAGAATATGGAAATAGACACTATATTTTCTATCTCATCTATCAGACATGGTGTGTTGTATGTCCTATACTTAAATGAATCAATATTGTTACAGTATATATCAGAGGATCAAAGTCAGCAGTGAGAGTGAGAACTATACAGAATGTTGGAATGCCTACAACGTGCTACGGAAGTTACCTAAGAAACATTGTAGTCATAGGCCATAATGAATTAATTGTTTGATTATCATATCGCCCACCCCCTAATTTTAATGCTGCCCCAACCCTTTTTTTCATATAACAAAAAAAAAAAATACAAAAATTAAAAAAATATATAAAATCCCCACCCAACCCTGTATTTAAGAAAAAATTGGATGAAATCAAAATTATAATTTGGGATGTACATTATTAACATATGTATGTCATTCTCTGATTACTATAGAAAGACCTTATTTAGAGTAAGGACCGGGTACCAGAATATTTGAAAAAAAACAACACCATCTATCAGACTGGACCACTATTATAACCATTTCATTAATAATTTCAAAAGTATCTTTAAAAATATTTGAAATATTCAATATTTTAAAATACTTCAATAAAATTCACTTTTGTAACAAGTAGAACCTGTATTAATTTAAACTTGTTCTATTGTAAAGTGCATTCTATTAGCATTTACACCACAGTTATTCTATATCTTGTTCTATATCTATGTTCAATCAACTTAAACTTTTACTAAGTAAAATCCATTATGGTAGAATTTCATTTTAGTTACAAACAAAAGTAAATGAGAGAAGAGTTCCATCTAAGCAATTTCCTCTGGTAGGTCTAAATTACCATATCAATGCCAGAAAACTAGGAAGAGCGATACTTGAAGCCTAATTTGTAAGTTGGAAACAGTTGAATTCTGTCTGTCTGGACAGAGTTATGGACAAGTTAGTGATATATGGGCAGAAAGCATGCCATGTACATCTCTCTGACAGTATGTATATTACACAAACTAACTTCTAATATTACATACCGGTATAATTCAGGAAAGCAATTGTTTCAAACTGAGAGGCTAATGACTCTACACATAACAGTTACTACAGCTCCAAGATTGTTATAGATGGCACCACTGAAACACTGGAATCAAGAGACTAATGACTCTACACATAACAGTTACTATAGCTGCAGGATTGTTATAGATTGCACCACTGATACAAAGGATCAAAGAGGCTAACAACTCTGCACATAACAGTTACTATAGCTGCAGTTATGTATAGGTGACACCACTGATACACTTGATCTAAGAGGCAAATGACTCTGCACATAACAGTTACTATAGCTGCAAGATTGTTATAGATGACACCATTGATACACTGGATCAAAGAGGCTAATGACTCTTCACATTACAGTTACTATAACTGCAGGATTGTTATAGATGGCACCACTGATACACTGGATCTAAGAGGCTAACAACTTTACACATAACAGTTACTATAGCTGTAAGAGTGTTATAGATGGCACCACTGTCACACTGACTCTAAGAGGCATATGACTCTACACATAAAAGTTACTATAGCTGCAGGATTGTTATAGATGGTACCACTGATACACTGGATCAAAGAGGCTAACAACTCTGCACATAACAGTTACTATAGCTGCAGGATTGTTATAGATGGTACCACTGAAACACTGGAATCAAGAGGCTAATGACTTTACACAAAACAGTTACTATAGCTGCAAGAGTGTTATAGATGGCACCACTGATACACTGGATGTAAGAGGCAAATGACTCTGCATATAACAGTCATTATAGCTGCAAGAGTGTTATAGATGGCACCACTGATACACTGGAATCAATAGGCTTACAACTCTACACATAACAGTTACTATAGCTGCAGGATTGTTATGGATGACACCACTGATACACTGGATCAAAGAGGCTAACAACTTTACACATAACAGTTATTATATCTGCAAGAGTGTTATAGATTGCACTACTGATACACTGGATCTAAGAGGCAAATGACTCTGCACATAACAGTTACTATAGCTGCAAGATTGTTATAGATGACACCATTGATACACAGGATCAAAGAGGCTAATGACTCTTCACATTACAGTTACTATAACAGCAGGATTGTTATAGATGGCACCACTGATACACTGGATCTAAGAGGCTAACAACTTTACACATAACAGTTACTATAGCTGTAAATGTGTTATAGATGGCAACACTGTAACACTGGCTCTAAGAGGCAAATGACTCTACACATAAAAGTTACTATAGCAGCAGGATTGTTATAGATGGCACCACTGATACACTGGATCAAAGAGGCTAACAACTCTGCACATAACAGTTACTATAGTTGCAGGATTGTTATAGATGGTACCACTGAAACACTGGAATCAAGAGGCTTGTGACTTTACCCAAAACAGTTACTATAGCTGCAAGAGTATTATAGATGGCACCACTGATACACTGGATCTAAGAGGCAAATGACTCTACATATAACAGTTACTATAGCTGCAGGATTGTTATAGATGGCACCACTGATACACTGGATCAAAGAGGCTAACAACTCTACACATAACAGTTATTATAGCTGCAAGAGTGTTATAGATGGCACCACTGATACACTGGAATCAATAGGCTTACATCTCTACACCTTACAGTTAGTTTAGCTGCAGGATTGTTATACATGACACCACTGATACACTGGATCAAAGAGGCTAACAACTTTACACATAACAGTTATTATATCTGCAAGAGTGTTATAGATTGCACTCCTGATACACTGGATCTAAGAGGCAAATGACTCTGCACATAACAGTTACTATAGCTGCAGGATTGTTATAGATGGCACCACTGATACACTGGATCTAAGAGGCAAATGACTCTGCACATAACAGATACTATAGCTGCAGGATTGTTACAGATAGCACCACTGATACATTGGATCTAAGAGTCAAATGACTGCACAAAACAGTTAATATAGCAGCAGGATTGTTATAGATGACACCATTGGTACACTGGATCTAAGAGGCTAATGACTCTACACATAACAGTTACTTTAGCTGAAAGAGTGTTATAGATTGCACCACTGATACACTGAATCCAAGAGGTTAATGACTCTACACATAACAGTTACTACAGCTCCAAGATTGTTATAGATGGCACCACTGATATACTGGAATCAAGAGGCTAATGACTCTACACATAACAGTTCCTATAGCTGCAGGGTTGTTATAGATGGCACCACTGGCAGACTGGATCCAAGAGGCTAATGACTCTACACATAACAGTTACTATAGCCGCAGGATTATTATAGATGGCACCACTGATACACTGGAATCAAGAGGCTAATGACTCTACACATAACAGTTACTAAAGCTGCAGGATTATTATAGATGGCACCACTGATACACTGGAATCAAGAGGCTAATGACTTTATACATAACAGTTACTATAGCTGCAGTTTTGTTATAGATAGCACCACTGATACACTGGATCCAAGAGGCAAATGACTACGCATAACAGTTAGCTGCAGGACTGTTATAGACAGCACCACTGATACATTGGATTCAAGAGGCTAATGACTCTACACATAACAGTTACTATAACTGCAAGAGTGTTATAGATGTCACCACTGTTACACTGAATCCAAGTGTCATGAAAATACTTTAGAGGTTTAGGCAGTACAGAGCGGACACAAAATCAAGACTGAAAACATTGACCTTGAACTATTGACCTTGTACCAATGTGGCTTGAATGTGGATTCTGCATGTCGTGTTTTTTTAACCTGCAATTTGCTCAATCTCAAGAAATTTTTTTCTTTGTATTAAAAGACCATTTCATTATCACTAAAAGCTGTGTCACTTAACAGAGGCCCAAAGATGCATACTCCATAGATTGTGATTTTCTAGCAGGTCTATTCTACTTAAAACTTATGTACACTCGGGTCCCTTTATTAAGCGGTTGCCGGGATCCATGGAATGAAACTGCGATATACACCGAACCATGTTATAAATATCTTATGGTGCACTGCGCTACATTATTTTGCAATACTACTTGGGTCAAAGTATCGTAAACAAACACAAGACAATGTTTGATAAATATGACAGACCATTGTTTCTCGGCGATGTTGTTTATAACAATAAGAAGTTGTTATCATGTCGGTCTGAATTATCAAAGTGTAATTGATGGACAAATACATGGTCACAGTTTAAAAAAACGTAACAAGCTTGTGGATATTGACCGATTTAGTCAAAGTTTTTCGAGCAATTCATCATTTATTATACTGCATTTTTAAAATAAATCTGGTTGAAAATACTAATTTTAATTTGGGAGCCATAGAAACACCATGTTATAACGAGTTTCGTATTATATCGGACAGGTTATCAAAATACCCAAGTGTATTTAAATTAAAGTACATGATTGTATTGAAGTGAAATTTTGTTTTTTGAATTTTCTGAATGGCATTAATTGGGTTGGGTAATTATCTACAATAAATCTCATACATTTTGTTAATGAACCATGTAAATTTGTAGCTAAAAACACGCAAAATACCTCTATATTATTATAAAGCATGCATAATTCATGCACATTCCTATCCTTATATTATTCTGCATGTCTATTTGTATTAAAACTTCCAATAATTTAGACATGCCAATATTTTTTTGCCATTAAGCTCCCATTATTCATGCAAATGAATAATTGTGCACGATCATTTTATCTTATCTTAATGGTAACCTGTTATTGACACACAACTTTTCATATCAAGATAAGCTTTCTGTTTTAAGTTATGGTTCATTATGGTATTAAACCAACACCTGACTTGTCCCTCTTTTATCTAAAGCATGTCACTGTTAACAGTATTAACTTAAAATATTTTGCCTTCAGGGATATAGAACTATATAGAGCGACTTTTTACTATTCAAGAGCACCAAGCCAAAATCAAATGAAAAATACAGTGATATCGTGGAACCATGATTTATTTAGAACTTTCGAGTTCTGGTTCAAGTGGCTAAATTTACTTTTGAGATCATGCATTTTAAAGATGCATTACTCAGTGCCACAGATAAGCTGCATTTTTGAGTATTTCACTCAAATAAATTCTTGAAAAACACAATTTTGTTTTTAAGCGTACCCCTTATGCAAATAATTTTCCTTTCACTCAAAACATAGCTAATATATGCTTATTCAAACAGCTGTTTCATAATCCCTGTATTTGGGTAAAAATGAAACTGCCAAATAAACCAGTTCCCAGTTACTACGGTTCGTGCCTCTAATATTGCCAGAGTGAAAGTTAGAGACGGGTACTGAGTTTATTCAGCTTTCTCATACAGGATTTTGTATATTATTTGTAGGTAGTAAGAAAGCATCTAGATGATCAAGATCATGCTCTTTGACAAATGTTGAAGTGAGAACAAAAATCTCAGCTTGCAAAGCAAAACAAAAGGACCAAGATGGCCCTATATCGCTCACCTGAGTGACCTCGAGTCACCCAACTTAAGTAGATTATATAATACATGTACAATCAAAATTCCAGAAAAAAACCCGAGATGGGAGCGTAGTTAGAGTTTTGATTTGTTTTGAATATGTAACAGATGCGTAGAAGAGTTTTGAGATAACAAAAGTATCCTTGTGCAGATATCTGGATATCAGATATCGAAAGGAAGTTTTCACTTTATATCCATATAAAGAAAACCAGCCTCCTCTCCTGGCGACTATGTTTTTAGACGAAGCGCAATGGCTGGAACAAACTTGGTAGAGGTTCACCCATGGTAAATGTCAGTGAAATTACATCGAAATCAGATCAGTAAATTCTGACAAAAAAAGCTTTTGAAGTTTTTACTAGAGCTGCCTATATAGTAAACTACCACCTCACTGTGGCGGTCATGTTTTTTAACAAATCACAACAGCTTGAACAAACTTGGTCAACGGTCAACAAACAAACTTTTCTGTGAAATTGTTTTAAAATCGATCCGGTGGTTACTGACAAGAAGATTTTTTAAGTTTTTACTATAGCTTATATAGTAAACTAACCCCACCCCCTGGCCGCCATGTTTTTTGACAAATCACTACAGTTTGAATAAACTTGGTGAATGGTCCTCCAAGGAACATTTCTGTGAAATTATTTTTAAGATTTTTTAAGTTTTACTAATTAAACTTGCCCCATCCCCTGGCAGCTATGTTTTTTGACGAATCAAGATGGCTTGAACAAACTTGGAAGAGGGTCACCTAAGGAACATTTCTGTGAAATTATATCAAAACTGGCCAAGTGGTTTTAGAGAAGAAGTTGTTAGAAGCTAAAAGTTAACAACGGACGACGGATGTCGGACGACAGACAATGGACACCAGGCGATAACAAAAGCTCACCAGTTCACCTGTGAGTCTTTGGCTCAGGTGAGCAAAAAAAACATGTTCTAACCAAATTCAAAGTACAATTTTTGGTTGCTTTACGAACATTTCTTCAATAAGTACTTTTAAATCGATATTATTTGACATTGTCAAATAGGAAATTGGACAAGAAATTCTGAGTCAGCTCATTTGTGCAAGAAGCAACTAGTTTGTTTTAAAGTTGCTGGTAGCAACATTTGATAAAATATTGATAGTGCAAATCAGGAGTTGCAGGCAGCACCAGTTTTACAATAGTAGAGATTAATTTTAAAGATTAATCTTGGTTATTCTGGTAACAATTTCCGTATATTTTCGGACACGCTTTACGGAAGCAAGTTGTATTTTAAAGACGCTAGTTTCTCTATAGTAACTAATCCTCGCGAGATCGGACGTGAACTGGTCGGGTATATAAGGCCATGTGACCGCCACGTCGCCCTCGCACTTTCTTATTGCACGGGTAAAAGCAAAACATCAATATCGTATATAGCTATGCCGGGCAGGGGTAAAGGTGTTAAGAGGAGACAGGTAGTCACACGGGCAGCTGCAAAACGGCAGAAATCCTCAGTGGATGATGGAACGGACGTAGATAAAGGTAACGTCATCGATTTTGAACAAATTATTCAGGCATCTAAAATTTTACCTCAGAGGGCGACTGGGAAAAATGGCGAAACTAACACGAGTAATGTGCATGTTAACCCGCCTAAAGATTTCAACACTGATAGTGACATGCCTAATTCGAACCTACCCGGCGTTATCACACACGTGGGTCAACAGACAGACCCGAATAGCAATATTTTTACAGGAATGAATCAATTACCGAACTCTGATAACGTTATTTCACATGGCTATTTTGCACGCATAGCACAAGATGATATCGCCTTACACGTTCCTTCTACACTAAAACAGAAAATATGTAAAGGCGAATATATAAATTTGGCTTTACTTTTAAAGGGTGCGGTGGAACTCGCTGAATTTACTTCAGGTAGTACTTTGAGATTATCACATAACGGTACTATAGAAAGCCGTCCGAGCGAGTGTAAAGATGATATCGGCTCGATTGAACGCTGGACAGACGCGTTTATAATTTACATGTCTATTTATTTGGCGACACATCCGAACAAAATTCACGAGTTGCTGCAATATCTCTATGTAATCCGCGAATGTTCCTCCCGTCATGGGGGGAAATTCTGGAAAGTGTACGATCAGCAGTTTCGCATGCGCCAAGCTCTTACGCCAGCCTCGTGGGCTGCGATTAATCACGACCTTTGGATAAGGTGCATGCCGCTCAGTAATGAGCCTGTTGCTAGTCACGTGGTACAAAAGCCGTATGCCGCTAAAATTTGTATAGCTTTCAATAAGGGTGCGTGTCAGTGGCAAAACTGCAAATTCAGGCATGTCTGTTTCCATTGTGGCCGTTTTCATGCCTTGCTTCACTGTAACACGGGCGCTAAATCCCACACAGCACCGTACGCCCCACAAACAGAAAATATAGGGGACAAAGCGAATCAAGTCCCGCCAGTTTCCAGTACTAGTTCTTTTCGTGGCCGGGGAATGTGGCGAGGGCAGCGTGGCTACCCCCGTGGTCAACGAGGCTCGAGCAGAAGTTAAAAACTCACCTATGTTATCTAACATCGTCAAGCTGGCTTTTTCACCAATCAATATACAAGCCTTACAACTTTGGTTAAGTAATTATGAGTCATCGGATGCCACTATTCTTTTGAACGGTTTTAAACATGGCTTTAAATTAAACTACACGGGTCCACGTGAAACCCGCTTGTCAAAAAATCTCAAATCTATTAAGCAACTACCAGAAATTGCTCAAGGAAAAATACAAAAAGAGATAGACGCGGGCCGGGTTGCAGGCCCTTTCGACGTCAGCCCTATTAAAAACATACAAATTTCACCTATAGGCATTGTTCCCAAGAAAAATCCTGGGGAATATAGACTTATACATCACCTATCATACCCGGAGGGCATGTCTATCAATGATTTCATCGACCCCAAATTATGCTCGGTTAAGTACACAGAATTCGACCAAGCGATTCGAATGATTCATGATCTTGGGGTAAACTGTTTTTTATTTAAAGGGTACCGCACGTCAGAATATAAATGGCTATTTATCGTTAAATAGACATGTAAATAACACAAAAATCAACAAATTTTAATTGTACGAAATTTATCGAATGAGAAAAATGACATTAAATATCATGATTTCAAGCGTTTCCTAAATGCTATGGGCGCCGCCATTTTGTAGCTCTTTTGTGATGGAGGTATTCGGTGACGTCATAACTGCACTTCCGTTCTAGTTATCGCGCAAATTGTATTGTGTCGTTAGTGACTGCTCTCTACTGAAACTCTTATGTATATACACTAATATACGTAATCAGTTTGTATACAGATATACAGTGCATTAGTGAACATCGAAGGTAGACAATTAAACGCGAAAACGATTCTGAATTAAAGGACTTAACCCATTAAACATTGTTTTCTCCAGCGGAATAAGTGGGTGGAGTAATGCGATATGTTTTGTGGACAGCGTTGTGTTTAGTTTTCCTAATATGTGATTTCTCATTGCCTCAGTGTCAAGCTTCTGGTGACATCACGCGAAAAACGCCTTTATACTTTGGGGTAGGACTTAAGATTGCAGAATGAAGCGTACCAATGCCTTGGCGTACTACTACCCAAGCATACAATTTCTGATGATTTCAGTACGAAGATGACCATATGCGACATACATATAGACTTAGTGTATATTATCCAGTGGGAAGCTCTTAAAAATGTGCTAAGAACATATAGCTCAGGTGATTTCTGAAATTTAATTTGTAATTTTATATACTCTTCCTTATTGCGAAATTGATATAGCAAACTTTCACAATCTTATAATTGCAGGCTGTTTAAACAGGTATGATAATCCAATTAACAATAAAAACAAGAGGTTAATGCCAAAACATAAGGTGTGAAAACGACATGGTTTCTAAAAATTATTATTTAAATACAAATTAAGGCCAATTAATTGTGAAAGGCCCGATTAGCTCAGTCAGTTACGTGTCTAACTATCAATCCAGGTGTCTCGAGTTTGAATCCCCACCCCGCGACATTCTCTGTGATGACTGACATACAACATTGTGTCTCAATATTATTTGTCTCTCACTGCTGATTCGAGTGGAAAAATTATCAGTTACTTGCGGTTGTTGGGTGTGCTCGAGTACTGGTTAACTTTTGCAGGAAACAGTGGTTAGGTTAACTGAACATCTTTACAATAAACCCTTGATGGCAAAAAATGATGCTTAATATTCAGTCAACCATTAATTGTTCATAAACTCATTTTATTAATTTTATAATTAATAGGCAATTAAGTTTATTGATATATGGGTTTTTCACAGTCAACTAGGTCATTATTCTTGAATAGACATTTAAACAACCTCTACTTCGTAATGAAAAAAGATAGAGTAAAACCTTTGTTCCTTTATTTATTCATTAATACATGAAAAGTTTTTTTTACTGTTAAAATAGTGTTCTGGTATACAATTTATGAAAAATATTCATAAAATCATATAACATATTTTTTTACGTGTAAGTTTGCATTGATATTGAAACCCTAATTAACTGAAAATGTTTAAATAAGTAATAAGGCATAATACTTTGTGATATAACATCCTGTCATAAACCATAGGGTCATTAAACCTGGGGTGATTACGTTTATTAGGGTACAATATGCACACTGTGGCAGGGTATTTCTCATTACCACATGGTGTGAATGTGGTGTGGGTGAATTATGAAAGCTCAGCAGGGTGCCAGTAGCTGGACAGTAACATACACTTTGTGCAATATGCCTGTAGACATTATATTCCATATGACACTCCCTATAAGGAGACACATTCATATATGTTCAGAGAACTGGTAGAATAGATAATCATCATATATCAAATTGGGTAGTAACACCATTTGAAAATCCAAAAGACAGTGCCAGTTATGTAAAACAACACAAAAAAAACCCAACTCATTCATGCTTCATCTAAATTTACTAAAAAGGGTATGAAATCAAAATTTTATCAGCCATTTCTCAGTACGCAACAATGGCCGCACCAGCTAAACACGATAAGAAAAGAGATATAATATTATTTCTTATTCTCTCTTAGACAGGTAAATATATGTAACAAAACATTTTCCCTTAAATTCCATTCCTGGTCTAATTAGTGTTTTTTTTTTTTTGATAATGTATTGACTGAGTAGCAAACAGTATATACCCTGATAGTACAGCATGAATGTGCAGAATTTTATAATTAATAGGCAATTAAGTTTATTGATATATGGGTTTTTCACAGTCAACTAGGTCATTATTCTTGAATAGACATTTAAACAACCTCTACTTCGTAATGAAAAAAGATAGAGTAAAACCTTTGTTCCTTTATTTATTCATTAATACATGAAAAGTTTTTTTTACTGTTAAAATAGTGTTCTGGTATACAATTTATGAAAAATATTCATAAAATCATATAACATATTTTTTTACGTGTAAGTTTGCATTGATATTGAAACCCTAATTAACTGAAAATGTTTAAATAAGTAATAAGGCATAATACTTTGTGATATAACATCCTGTCATAAACCATAGGGTCATTAAACCTGGGGTGATTACGTTTATTAGGGTACAATATGCACACTGTGGCAGGGTATTTCTCATTACCACATGGTGTGAATGTGGTGTGGGTGAATTATGAAAGCTCAGCAGGGTGCCAGTAGCTGGACAGTAACATACACTTTGTGCAATATGCCTGTAGACATTATATTCCATATGACACTCCCTATAAGGAGACACATTCATATATGTTCAGAGAACTGGTAGAATAGATAATCATCATATATCAAATTGGGTAGTAACACCATTTGAAAATCCAAAAGACAGTGCCAGTTATGTAAAACAACACAAAAAAACCCCAACTCATTCATGCTTCATCTAAATTTACTAAAAAGGGTATGAAATCAAAATTTTATCAGCCATTTCTCAGTACGCAACAATGGCCGCACCAGCTAAACACGATAAGAAAAGAGATATAATATTATTTCTTATTCTCTCTTAGACAGGTAAATATATGTAACAAAACATTTTCCCTTAAATTCCATTCCTGGTCTAATTAGTGTTTTTTTTTTTTTGATAATGTATTGACTGAGTAGCAAACAGTATATACCCTGATAGTACAGCATGAATGTGCAGGCTCGCCTGGGTCTACATCAACACTGACGGCAATAATTACTTTTTTTATCAAGCCAAAATTCAATCATCAATGTTAGGCTACATGATAAGATGTCAGAGTCGTGATTGATGGGTTTCGGATTTGATCTCTGGTTAATGATCGGTGTGACTGTTTAACAGTTATCATCTTTTTGGGTGAAAACTTCATAAGACATTGCTGTGACATCTCTGTATTATTTCTGTGATTCATTCTAAATCTTCTATATTTTCGTATTTTCGTCAGACGAAAGCATCATTACACAGTTTCCGCAGCTGCAAAAAACTTTCACATGTGTGAACAACTGTGCCGTCTCACTATTTCTCTCGTCTTCTAATTAATTTAACTAAGCTTCTGAAAATTCTGGTTCAAAGTTGTAGGCCACAAGTCCTTCTCCGTTACTAAAATCCATTTTATTATTCTTGCGAGTACTTTTACCGGTGACTATAATTGCACGTTTCTATATCTGCTGTAGCGTATAAATCAATTATGTTTTAAACCGGAAGTGCGGTTATGACGTCACGCAGTATCCAATATGGCGACTTCCACCACAAAGTCGATGTGCGAAAATGACCGTTACAAAACGAGCTGATATATCTTTATGGATTCGAATTTATGCATAATAATACTATTAATAGAAAGCTGAACTCATAGCTATTCATATTATCCTGTTTTATACACAGGGTTGCGTTCCCCTTTAAGATGGACATTAAAAACGCGTTTAGATTATTGCCAATACACCCCAAAGATTACGAGCTGTTAGGGTTTTCTCTCAACGGTAAAATTTATTTTGATAAATCACTACCTTTTGGCTGTAGTATATCTCTGAGCCTTTTGAAAAATTTTCAACTTTCCTCGAATTCTGTGTAAAGACTAACATGAAATCAGGCCGTCTAATTCATTACTTAGATGATTTTTTAGGAGGCGAAAAAAGCCATGCAAGTTGTTATGCTCTGATGCAAGTATTTACAACGATTATGCAAGACTTGGGTGTACCGCTAGCAGATGAGAAAACTGAAGGTCCGACTCAAGTTCTTGTTTTCTTGGGCTTAGAACTGGATTCTCAGAAAATGGAGGTTCGAATCCCGCTAGAAAAAATTACTGAAGTAATTCAAAAAATTCAATACACTCTGTCAAAAAAGTCGGTAACATTAAAAGAAATGCAGTCGCTGATAGGGTCACTAAATTTTTGTTGCCGCGCAATAGCAGTAGGAAGACCGTTTTGTAGACGGCTTATTAATTCCACCTGCGGCGTGACACGCTCATACCATCACGTTCGCGTGAGCAAAGAAATAAAACTAGATCTAGAAATGTGGCTACATTTTTTCAGAAATTATAACGGCATCTCCGTATTTCATGACGCGTTAGAATTGTTTCCTATCGTCGTAGCGGTTTTTATATGTGGCGAGCAGTTGCGTAACAAGAAAATACGCTTTCATTGTGATAATCAAGCTGTAGTTCACATCTTAAATACCATGACTTCAAAGTCATCGCCGGTAGTAACCTTACTAAGAATACTCTCACTGCAGTGTTTGCGTTTTAATTGCTTGATTAAAGCCTCGCATATCCCTGGGGCAAAAAACGAAATAAGTGATGCGTTATCTCGCTTTAAGCTCTCCCGGTTCAGAATGTTGGCGCCGGAAGCAGACTCGAACCCAACACCTGTGCCACGCCAACTTTGGGATATCTTCACAATAGATACAAGCAACTGGTTCGTGCAGGGATAGCCAGAAATACGGCATTCACTTACAACACGGCGTTAAACGCTTTTCAATCATTCCGTACACTTTATAATCTGCCAGATGCGTGGCCGGCGCCTATGAAAGATATCACCCTTTTCATCGTTTTCCTTTTCGAAAAAGCTAAATCGCCAAAAACTATTTCAACATATATATCAGGACTGTCATTTTCTCATAAAATTAATAGTTGGTATGATATCTCAGAATCATTTATCATCAAAAAACTACTGGAAGGTTGTCATAGATCTCGCCCTTCATTCGATAGCAGGGCACCCATCACCCTGAATATGTTAGAAGAAATTTGCAGGGTACTACCACAGGTTTGTTGCGATGCATACGAATCAAACTTATTTATGGCTATGTTTTGTCTCGCGTTCTTTGGCTTATTTCGAGTAGGCGAATTAACAGTCACCAGGTCATGCGATAACATTCTGCGTTCCAGTGATATTGTTTTTGATACTTCTGGCACTGCAGTTCAGGTTACAATGCATAAATTTAAAACCAATCAGCGAGGTCAACCCGTAATTCTTAAAATACCATGCGACGAAAATCAGCTTATATGCCCCGTCTGTACGTTAAAAATATACTATGATACTAAATTGAACCATACAGGTCCCTTGTTCATTCATGCAAACAGTTCTCCAGTTACAAGATACCAATTTTCGGCAGTTTTGAAGAAATGTGTCTGCCGTTTAAAACTTGGCTCGAACAATTTCCAAACTCATAGCTTTCGTATAGGTAGGGCTACGCATCTGGCTAGCATGGGGATACCTGGATCCGCCAAAATGAAGATGGGTAGATGGCGCTCTTCTGCCCATAGGTCTTACATTAGAGACTAATTAAAATTATTAAATATTTACAGATATATGGGTCATTGGGGACTCTATCCCATACTGGGCTGGCACTAGGGCTGTGGCTAGGGGTGCGGCGGATCTAAACATGCCAAACGGTAACACGATTGCTTGGTGGTGCAGAAGAGGAATGAGCCTCGACGATTGCGTTCATAGTCTGCAGCTACCGGCACTCTTTAGACAGCCACCAAAGGTTATCTTAATTCATTTAGGGGGAAACGACATTACAAAACATTCTGTCAAGTGTATTTTCAAAATTTTGAGCGATTCCTTCAGCTATATAGAAAGAGCGTTTTCGGATGTGCTTATAGTGTGGATTGACATTCTACCAAGGTTAAACTGGGGCGTTCCAGACAAAGACGTTAAGGGTATCGGAAAGAAAAGAAAACGTATCAATCAATTCGGCAGACAACGAGCGGGAAAAACATTAACCGTGGATATTGATTCTAAAACTCCTGGTTTCTATCGGAACGACGGCGTACACTTATCAGACGTTGGCATTGACTATTATTTAGACGCAGTTAGGGAGTATCTGTTAAAGATTTTAGAATAAGAATTTTGGGGAAATAAAATAATATTTTATTTTGTGGCGGAAAATTCTTACGTTTGGATGCGATCGGGGGCATAACGAAATATTACTTATGTATTGGCATATTTCAAATCCATTCTTTTGCATGCCCAGGGGTCTTTCAACATACCATAGCAGTCATCTGTGATATGGAGGAGACTCATGCGGCTAAAAATTAGTTTTTTGGGAGTGGTTTTTGGAGCATGTAAGAACTGGCCAGAGAGCGATAAGGGCTAGGCGTTCTTACATTGTCTCACCCGTTTATGTAAGACTACTTTATATTGAAACAGGAAGTAGGCGAAGTTGCGTTGTTACCTGGTAGTATTATGGTGTCAAAGGGGCACCTGGTTGTATTATGGTGTCAAAGGGGCACCTGGTTGTATTATGGTGTCAAAGGGGCACCTGGTTGTATTATGGTGTCAAAGGGGCACCTGGTTGTATTATGGTGTCAAAGGGGCACCTGGTTGCATTATGGTGTCAAAGGGGCACCTGCTTTTATTTGGTACTAAGGGGGTACCGGATATTATTATGGTACCAATGGGGTACCTGTTGTTATAATGGTACCAATGGGGTACCTGGTTTGGTTTTTAGCACACCAAAGGGGTGTGTGGCTATCATACTTAAGCGCAACAAAGTTTTGGTTATATATGCCCTCAGTCGCTTCCTTGCGTGAGAGTCTTTAGCTTCAATAGCAGTTATCTGTTGAAGTCACAACGGACATGACCATGCGCTCCACTTATACTGAAACAAACTAAGTGATTTGATTTAATTTGGGAATACTTGATTATGTAATATTGTGAAAATAAAATATGGTAACACTTCTCGACTTTATATCAACTGAATCTTAGAGAAATCCTAAGTCCCCCGTTTGGTTGTTTGGTCCGAGATTGAATCCTAGAATAATAGAGATTAATTTTAAAGATTAATCTTGGTTATTCTGGTAACAATTTCCGTATATTTTCGGACACGCTTTACGGAAGCAAGTTGTATTTTAAAGACGCTAGTTTCTCTATAGTAACTAATCCTCGCGAGCTCGGACGTGAACTGGTCGGGTATATAAGGCCATGTCACCGACACGTCGCCCTCGCACTTTCTTATTGCACGGGTAAAAGCAAAACATCAACCCACCCACCGCACCCTTAACCAAGTTACAATTTCTAAAAAATCTCCTTTATTTTATGCATACAGAATTAACATGTTAACTGTTGGTCAGTTATTTAATTTCAGTACATGTTATACACCATGGACTTGAGGCACGTTCAAAGACACAGAGGCTTCGCACTACAACAGTCCGAAATGTGGCGATCTCGTCTTCGGAACCGAGCAGGCAATGAACATTTTTGGTCCAGGTGTTGTTTGTGAACCGTCGAGTTTAAACGATTAACAGTAACAATTCAGTGTTAACATGTTACATTTTCAAATGTGCCAGCAGTGGCGGAAACGAACTGACGTTGATATAGTTCCAAGTGAAAACAACGAGAGCTAACAAAGTGACTGTCTTAGGCAAATGTAATAATGACAAATAGTTTGAACTGTATATTTTATTGTTATGTATCTATGAAAGTTGTTATCTCCTATTTTTCTTCATTATTCTTTTGATTTCTTTCCTTTTCTTCTTTTCATCTCTCTTTGTCATGTCTGCGGAAAATTCTTACGTTTGGATGCGATCGGGGGCATAACGAAATATTACTTATGTATTGGCATATTTCAAATCCATTCTTTTGCATGCCCAGGGGTCTTTCAACATACCATAGCAGTCATCTGTGATATGGAGGAGACTCATGCGGCTAAAAATTAGTTTTTTGGGAGTGGTTTTTGGAGCATGTAAGAACTGGCCAGAGAGCGATAAGGGCTAGGCGTTCTTACATTGTCTCACCCGTTTATGTAAGACTACTTTATATTGAAACAGGAAGTAGGCGAAGTTGCGCTGTTACCTGGTAGTATTATGGTGTCAAAGGGGCACCTGGTTGTATTATGGTGTCAAAGGGGCACCTGGTTGTATTATGGTGTCAAAGGGGCACCTGGTTGCATTATGGTGTCAAAGGGGCACCTGCTTTTATTTGGTACTAAGGGGGTACCGGATATTATTATGGTACCAATGGGGTACCTGTTGTTATAATGGTACCAATGGGGTACCTGGTTTGGTTTTTAGCACACCAAAGGGGTGTGTGGCTATCATACTTAAGCGCAACAAAGTTTTGGTTATATATGCCCTCGGTCGCTTCCTTGCGTGAGAGTCTTTAGCTTCAATAGCAGTTATCTGTTGAAGTCACAACGGACATGACCATGCGCTCCACTTATACTGAAACAAACTAAGTGGTTTGATTTAATTTGGGAATACTTGATTATGTAATATTGTGAAAATAAAATATGGTAACACTTCTCGACTTTATATCAATTGAATCTTAGAGAAATCCTAAGTCCCCCGTTTGGTTGTTTGGTCCGAGATTGAATCCTAGAATAATGTACATTTAATATAGACTAGTTTAATCAAGGCATTTGAATTACATTCATTTAGACAATACCCCATGTTTCGCTCAATTATTGTTAACATACTAAGTGAAAATCACACAATTAATTCTTGTTAAAAGGTTTCACACAATTATTTTAATTTTGAAGAGTTTTAACTGTAATCAGTCAATTCTTATCTGGGAGACTGAATGTTGTTGACATCTGTTTTTTTTTAAATACATGCATGATATATCAAATACCTATTATGTGTATGTGTTTTGTAGAGATATTCTTGTACAAAATTTGCATATTGCAACCTGCTATTATTTTATTGGTAATCTTTGAATGATTAAAATATGAATCAACAATGCAAAAAATATCACCATTTTCCAGGTCCATTTGTTTCGTGTAGGTAAAATCACAAAATAAAGTTAATCATTACATCAAAGTGTTACTATTCTATTTTTTTATATATAAATAGCTCCCAATCGCCCAGACTGTGAATTATGCATACTATATGCAGGCTAGTGTTTAACTATAAACTTATTTTAATTAGTTAGTTATACATTCTAAATATCAGTATGTATGATATCAAAACAAAATGAATTTCTTGTGGTATTTCAGGTACTGAGTCAACAATTCCTTAAGAAAAAGCCTGGGGATGTTGGACAGCTACACGTTGATTATGCTTCCTGTCACAAATCCAGCAACACAAGACCACATAACATCTCATGGATTCAATCAACTAGACCAGCCTCCCTACTCCCCAGATTTGTCGCCTAATGACTTCTTTTTTTCCCCATTTTGAAGTGTGAATTGCGATGTGTCAAAATGAATTTTCAGAATTGCACACACCAATGTAAAATGTACTCAAGTCTATTCCCAAAGAAGACTACCACAAATCAATGTTCAACTGGGTATCATGATGTCAGAAGTGTAATAATCACAATGGAGAATATTTTGAGAAAATTTTACATTCTCTGTAACGATTTTCCACCTTAACTGAGTGATAGACACGAAATTACAGTACAGAGTAAATTGATGCCAAATAAGGCAAAATTAATGTTGTCCAGCCTACCAACAACACAGGTTACTAAAATGGTGTTTATTCATTAACTAAATTATGTAAGATTATAAAACTCTCGCAGCAATGACTTAAATTAAATAACTACTGTATAATTAACATGAGTTACTTATAATATTGTATAACTACTGTATAAGAACATAAGTTACTGTATTAGTTACATGAGTGACTGTATAAGTTACATGAGTTACTGTATAAGTAACATGAGTAACTGTATAAGTTCCATGAGTGACTGTATAAGTTACATGAGTGACTGAATAAGAACATAAGTTACTGTATCAGTAACATGAGTTACTTATATTGTATAACAACTGTATAACATGAGTTACTGTATAAGTTACATGAGTGACTGTATAAGAAACATGAGTTACTGTTTAAGTTACATGAGTGACTGTATACGTTACATGAGTTACTGTATAAGTGACATGAGTTACTGTATAAGTTACACAAGTGACTGTATCAATGACATGAGTTACTGTATAAGTTACATGAGTGACTGTATAAGTTACATGAGTTACTGTATAAGAAACATGAGTTATTGTATAAATTACATGAGTTACTGTATAAGTTACATCAGTTACTTATATTGTACAACTACTGTATCAGTTACAAAAGTTATTGTATCAGAAACATGAGTAACTGTATAAATTACATGAGTTACTGTAGAAGTTACATGCGTTACTGTATAAGTTACATGAGCTACATATATTGTATAACTACTGCATGGGTTACATGAGTTACTGTATAAGCAACATGAGTTACTGTATAAATTACATGCATAACTTAAATTGTATAACTACTGTATAAGTAACATGAGTTACTGTATAAGTAAGATGAGTTACTGTATAAGTAACTTGAGTTACTGTATAAGTTACATGAGTTACTTGTATTGTATAGCTACTGTATAAGTAACATGAGTAACTGTATAAGTAACATGAGTTAATGAATAAGTTACATGAGTTACTTGTATTGTATAACTACTGTATAAGTAACATGAGTTACTGTATAAGTAACTTGAGTTACTGTATAAGTTACATGAGTTACTTGTTTTGTAAAGCTACTGAATAAGTAACATGAGTAACTGTATAAGTAACTTGAGTTACTGTATAAGTTACATGAGTTACTTGTATTGTATAACTACTGTATAAGTAACATGAGTTACTTTTATTGTATAATTACTGTATAAGTTTCATGAGTGACTGTATAAGTTACATGAGTTACTATATAAGTAACATGAGTTACTGTATAAGTTACATGAGTTACTTATATTGTATAACTACTGTATAAGAAACATGAGTTACTGTGAAAGTAACAAGAGTTACTGTATAAGTAATGTGAGTTATTGTGTAAGTAACATGAGTGACTGTATAAGTAACATGAGTAATTGTATAAGTAACATGAGTTACTGTAGAAGTTTCATGAGTTACTTATATTGTATTACTACTGTATAAGTAACATGAGTGACTGTATAAGTAACATGAGTTACTGTATAAGTTACATGAGTGACTGTATAAGTAACATGAGTTATTGTATAAATTACATGAGTTACTGTTTAAGTAACATCAGTTACTTATATTGTACAACTTGTGTATCAGTTACAAACGTTACTGTATAAGAAACATGAGTTACTGTATAAGTGACATGAGTGACTGTATAAGTTACATGAGTGACTGTATAAGTAACAGGAGTTATTGTATAAATAACATGAGTTACTGTATAAGTTACATCAGTTACTTATATTGTACAACTACTATATCAGTTACAAAAGTTACTGTATAAGAAACATGAGTTACTGTATAAGTGACATGAGATACTGTATAAGTTACATGAGTGACTGTATAAGAAACATGAATTACTGTATAAGTTACACGAGTGACTGTATAAGTTACATGAGTTACTGTATAAGAAACATGAGTTACTGTATAAGAAACATGAGTTATTGTATAAATTACATGAGTTACTGTATTAGTTACATCAGTTACTTATATTGTACAACTACTGTATCAGTTACAATAGTTACTGTATAAGAAACATGAGTTACTGTATAAGTGACATGAGTTACTGTATAAGTTACATGAGTGACTGTATAAGTTACATGAGTGACTGTATAAGAAACATGAGTTACTGTGTAAGTTACATGAGTTACTGTGTAAGTTACATGAATGACTGTATAAGTTACATGAGTTACTGTATAAGAAACATGAGTTACTGTATAAGTTACATGAGTTACTGTATAAATTACATGAGTTACTTATATTGTATAACTACTGTATAAGTAACACGAGTTAGTTATATTGTATAACTACTGCATAAGTAACATGAGTTACTGTATAAGTAACATGAGTTACTGTATAAGTTACATGAGCTACTTATATTGTATAACAAATGTATAATAAAAGTGAGTTACTGTATAAGTTACATGAGTTACTTGTATTGTATAACTACTGTATAAGAAAAATTAGTTACTGTATAAGTAACATGAGTTACTTGTATTGTATAACTACTGTATAAGTAACATGAGTTACTGTATAAGTAACTTGAGTTACTGTATAAGTTACATGAGTTACTTGTATTGTATAGCTACTGTATAAGTAACATGAGTAACTGTATAAGTAACTTGAGTTACTGTATAAGTTACATGAGTTACTTGTATTGTATAACAACTGTATAAGTTACATGAGTTACTTATATTGTATAACTACTATATAACTACTGTATAAGTTTCATGAGTGACTGTATAAGTTACAAGAGTTACTATATAAGTAACATGAGTTACTGTAAAAGTTACATGAGTTACGTATATTGTATAACTACTGTATAAGAAACATGAGTTACTGTAAAAGTTACAAGAGTTACTGTATAGGTAATGTGAGTTATTGTGTAAGTAACATGAGTGACTGTGTAAGTAACATGAGTAATTGTATAAGTCACAAAGTAACATGAGTAACTGTATAAGTAACATGAGTTACTGTATAAGTAACATGAGTTACTGTTTAAGTAACAAAGTAACATGAGTTACTGTATAAGTAACATGAGTGACTGTATAAGTAACATGAGTTATTGTATAAATTACATGAGTTACTGTATAAGTGACATCAGTTACTTATATTGTACAACTAGTGTATCAGTTACAAAAGTTACTGTATAAGAAACATGAGTTACTGTATAAGTGACATGAATGACTGTATAAGTTACATGAATGACTGTATAAGTAGCAGGAGTTATTGTATAAGTAACATGAGTTACTGTATAAGTTACATCAGTTACTTATATTGTACAACTACTATATCAGTTACAAAAGTTACTGTATAAGAAACATGAGTTACTGTATAAGTGACATGAGATACTGTATAAGTTACATGAGTGACTGTATAAGAAACATGAATTACTGTATAAGTTACACGAGTGACTGTATAAGTTACATGAGTTACTGTATAAGAAACATGAATTGCTGTATAAGAAACATGAGTTACTGTATAACAAACATGAGTTATTGTATAAATTACATGAGTTACTGTATTAGTTACATCAGTTACTTATATTGTACAACTACTGTATCAGTTACAAAAGTTACTGTATAAGAAACATGAGTTACTGTATAAGAAACATGAGTTACTGTATAAGTTACATGAGTGACTGTATAAGTTACATGAGTGACTGTATAAGAAACATGAGTTACTGTGTAAGTTACATGAGTTACTGTGTAAGTTACATGAATGACTGTATAAGTTACATGAGTTACTGTATAAGAAACATGAGTTACTGTATAAGTTACATGAGTTACTGTATAAATTACATGAGTTACTTATATTGTATAACTACTGTATAAGTAACACGAGTTAGTTATATTGTATAACTACTGCATAAGTAACATGAGTTACTGTATAAGTAACATGAGTTACTGTATAAGTTACATGAGCTACTTATATTGTATAACAAATGTATAATAAAAGTGAGTTACTGTATAAGTTACATGAGTTACTTGTATTGTATAACTACTGTATAAGTAACATGAGTTACTTGTATTGTATAACTACTGTATAAGTAACATGAGTTACTGTATAAGTAACTTGAGTTACTGTATAAGTTACATGAGTCACTTGTATTGTATAGCTACTGTATAAGTAACATGAGTAACTGTATAAGTAACTTGAGTTACTGTATAAGTTACATGAGTTACTTGTATTGTATAACAACTGTATAAGTTACATGAGTTACTTATATTGTATAACTACTGTATAAGTTTCATGAGTGACTGTATAAGTTACAAGAGTTACTATATAAGTAACATGAGTTACTGTATAAGTTACATGAGTTACGTATATTGTATAACTACTGTATAAGAAACATGAGTTACTGTAAAAGTAACAAGAGTTACTGTATAGGTAATGTGAGTTATTGTGTAAGTGACATGAGTGACTGTATAAGTTACATGAGTGACTGTATAAGTTACATGAGTTACTGTAAAAGCTACATGAGTGACTGTATAAGTTACATGAGTTACTGTATAAGAAACATGAATTGCTGTATAAGAAACATGAGTTACTGTATAAGAAACATGAGTTATTGTATAAATTACATGAGATACTGTATTAGTTACATCAGTTACTTATATTGTACAACTACTGTATCAGTTACAAAAGTTACTTTATAAGAAACATGAATTACTGTATAAGTAACATCAGTTACTTATATTGTTCAACTACTGTATCAGTTACAAAAGTTACTGTATAAGAAACATGAGTTACTGTATAAGTGACATGAGTTACTGTATAAGTTACATGAGTGACTGTATAAGAAACATGAGTTACTGTATAAGTGACATGAGTTACTGTATAAGTTACATGAGTGACTGTATAAGTTACATGAGTGACTGTATAAGAAACATGAGTTACTGTGTTAGTTACATGAGTGAATGTATAAGTTACATGAATGACTGTATAAGTTACATGATTTACTGTATAAGAAACATGAGTTACTGTATAAGTTACATGAGTTACTGTATAAGTTACATGAGTTACTTATATTGTATTACTACTGTATAAGTAACATGAGTTAGTTATATTGTATAACTACTGTATAAGTAACATGAGTTATTGTATAAGTAAAATGAGTTACTGTATCAGTTACATGAGTTACTGTATAAGTTACACGACTTACTGTATAAGTAACATGAGTTTCTGTATAAGTAACATGAGTTACTGTATAAGTTACAGGAGTTACTGTATAAGTAACAAATTACTGTATAAGTAACACAAGTTACTGTATAAGTTACACAAGTTACTGTAAAGTTACACAAGTTACTGTATAAGTAACTGGTTACTGTATAAGTAACATGAGTTACTGTATTAGTTACAGGAGTTACTGTATAAGTAACACAAGTTATTTATATTGTAAAACTACTGTATAAGTTACACAAGTTACTGTATAAATTACATGAGTTACTTATATTGTATAACTACTGTTTAAGTAACATGATTTATTGATATTGTATAACTACTGTATAAGTTACACGAGTTATTTATATTGTATAACTACTGTATAAGTTACATAAGTTACTGTATAAGTTACACAAGTTATTTATATTGTATAACTACTGTATAAGTTACACAAGTTACTGTATAAGTTACATAGTTACATGAGTTATTTATATTGTATAACTACTGTATAAGTTACACAAGTTACTGTATAAGTTACACGAGTTACTTATATTGTATAACTACTGTATAAGTTACATGAGTTTTTTATATTGTATAACTACTATAGAAGTTACATGAGTTATTTATATTGTATAGCTACTGCATAAGCAACATGAGTTACTGTATAAGCAACATGAGTTAATGTATAAGTTACATGAGTTACTTATATTGTATAACTACTGTATAAGTAACATGAGTTACTGTATAAGTTACATGAGTTACTTATATTGTATAACAATGTATAAGTAATATGATTTGTTTACATTGTATAACTACTGTATAAGTAACATTGATTCACTATTACAAAAAAAGGTACAATCATCTTTGAAAAATTGATAGAAAGTGCTTTTAGAACTTTTTTTCCCTTGTAGTGATTGATAGATATTATTATTTATTTTATCTTTTTGTTGCTGTTTTTGCTTTCTTAGATAATAATGTCAATATTGTGCTTAATTTTCTTTATTTATAAGTTGAAGTAATTGCAATTTTAATAATAACGTGGCTGATAAGCTTTGTTAGGCTAGGTTACTGCTCAACATTTATTAGCACTTTTGCTTTTGCTGTAAATCTAACACGTACCTTTCACTTTAATAAATATATTATATAAATATAATACATAAAATAAATGTTTGAGGAAGAGTCAATGGAAAGATATGGAAGCTCAAACAGACACAAGATAAAGGTTAAAGGACATTGTATACAAAGGCTGTAGGGTGATCATGATATTTGTACATTTACCAAGGATTAATGTCTTTATGTGATAAAACTCAGAATGTCTCCAAACTGACTTTTTTTAAATTGAAATACAGAATGTAGACTAGCATCTTACCTATTTGCATTTCTCTTGTTGGCCATGCAGGCTAGAGCTATGAGACTGTTATCACTGCGACTCATGACAGGCACACACAGGAAGGAGTGTAAGGGACATTCTATCACATCCTCAATACCTGCTCTGTTTTCCTGCAGTGACAAAACATGCATTTATATAAGTTCAAATTGTGAGCTACCTATAAACATTTACTGTTTCTACACTTTATGAACGACTAATGAATGCTGAATCAGCAGTTTATTGATAAACTTAGATATATATTAAGTAAAAAAATTTATCAACTAAATAAACTGCAAATTTCTCTCAAACTGTCGTAAATTCCAAAGTTCTTAAAATGAAAATCTTATCTTCACTTATATTGTAGGAAAAAAATGTATATAATGCTGTTAAGGGATTAAAAAAGAGAAGATTTTTTGCATACAACATATTAACATATAACCATCAAACACTGGAGACATTTTGGGTATTCAATCTTCCATATGCAGTGATTATACATTCATTTGTAAATCTGTATATCATTTCTTTTCTTGTCCCACTCTTTGTCTCATTTAAGCATGCAAATAGTCCCTAGTTCTGATCGACATCACAGACAATTTATAATATTTTTTAACATGCAACTTAAAGGGCAACTTTTATTTGTCTGAATATTTAGCGTCATTTTATGCCATCTATGACTAACAGACAATCAGATAACCTAACCACTCTTTCCTGGGATCCTGGAAGGTTAACCAGTACTGGAGAACACCCATCTCTGCGAATAACTGATAACAATGAGAAGCAATATCATATATCAATCATCACGCAGACTGTGGCTTGGCTTAAATTCTAACTCACGATCCCATGATTTATAGTCAGACCTTTTACTGGCTGAGCTAACTGTGTCCGGCTATTCAACACATATCAAATTCAATTTTGAGCGACAATAATAAACAAACCAACTTCACCATCACTCAAACCATGACCAGCAAAGTACCAGATATTGTCTCTAACAAAACTGATTTTCACTACTGCTACCATACTGTTGTTTACAGAAAGTCATCCATTAAGGTTTCTACAGCCAGTAATGTCCTCATACATTACAATTACCAAGTAAATAGTTCTTAACTTCCACAAATATATGAATAAATTTCAGCAGTTTGCCCAGTATTTACTGAATCAATGAATCAGATAGAAGAGTGCATAAAAGACACAAGGTGCAAGTACTGCATTTCAAAACTTAAGAGTTTAACAATAATAAAAGTGCAGTTATATTTCTGTTTTACTCATAAATCAGTTTTCCATTTGGAAATGCAGAATAAACTGAAAGTTCACCTCCCAGGGGACACTATGATCCTGGTTAAGTTCCAACATTTTAGACATTTTAAGAGGATAAGAGCATTCATATATTGTCAAGCAAGTCTCTTTGTAAACTCCTCATCACCACAAAAGTTACATAAAATTTATGCCTATAATTAAAACAAGAGCAGTCCATAAGACGGCATGCTCGACTATTTAAATCATTTATCACAAAGTACAAATTAGATTGAGATTCACGACTAATCCAAGTAAACACTTAACTAAATTGAGTACTCTTATAAATGCAAAGCCTTGGATGAAGTTTCTATCCAATACATGCAGCGACTCCTGAGATATAAACTTTAACCCGAATTTCGAAGCCAAACAAGGGCAATAATTTGCATTATATTCAAACAAAAATTATATAACTTAGTTATTGTAGTAGGTTTGATGACTGGCAAGTCTTGTGTGAAGTTTCAATCAAATATATTGTGTGGTTAAAGAGATATGGACTTAATGGCATTTGCACGCAAAACTTTAACAAGAATTTCTAAGTAAACGAAGACCATAATTTGCATTATATTCAAGCAAGAGTTATCTAACTTAGTTATTGTAGTAGGTTTGATGGCTGGAATGTCTTCAGCATGTGACATTTGAGTAAGTAGTTAATACCCATCCTTACTCTCCTATTCCATAAAATACACTGGGGACACCTTAAAAGGAGAAAGGATGATGACAATCCAATCAGTTACAATTCTGATCTATCAAATATTAACCATCCTCCATTTCTCTACAAACCTTCTATCTTTGTCCATGGGCATTTCTATTATTGTTTTTCTGACTGAGAGCTAGATCCTAATCCGACTGCAACTTACATCTATTTTAGTACCTTCTTTTTTTATCTGTTTGAAGCATGTATTTTCCAATGAGCCACTGCTGTGGTTTGATGATTTAAGTTTGATGCCGGATACCGCAGGAGTATCGCAGGGACATAGGCAGACATCGCACAAGTACCTGCCGGACAACAGCCGATAAACGGGCCAAGAATTTGACCCCATTTCCAGGAAAGTTGGCTGATCGCCAGTTGGTGACTCCCCAGGGTTCCGTCATGGCAGCTTGCGGGGCACTTTTAGTTGTGATTGTGACCACCCTATCACACAATTTTTGCCGACCTCTACACGCCAGTCGATGCCTAGAAATCGCACACGCCGAAAGGGCTCCGCTTTAATTACGACTTAGGCCTAATAAACTACCACCAAATACTCGATGTTATATTCAATACTGGCGGTGATTTGTCCAAGAAAAGTTTAGCAAGTTATCAAAATACAGTATAACTTTCATATATCGAACTTCAATATATCGAATTTCTCGGTATATCAAACTTTTTCTCAAATCCCAACTTTTTTCCTTCTAAATCTATATGGAAAAACCGCAAATATATCAAAGTTATACATATCGAATTTTTCAGTATATCGAATTTTTTTCATGGCCCCAAAAGAGTCCTTTTAAACATCATTAACCATCTATGTATCGAATATCGATTACCTGTTTAAAATTTCTCGCAGGAGTGATGTACATGTATTTCACACCTGTGGTGCCCCGGTGCGATGATCGTAGGAACAAAGGCCCGCTGATCATATAGCGTAAAGTCCCTTCGAGTGCTCGGATAAATGTTTGTTAGGAGTCACACTTTAATAAACATTTGATTAATTAAAGGCAGAATGGTGTTAATTTACTGATAAAACACATTAACGTTGTGTACGCAAACATGGCGACTGTGTCTGTCATGATTACATATCACCAATTTACCGAAAACGGCTTATTACAGACAAGCGCTGTTAACTACCAAATTATGGCTAATATTCAATTTAAAATTAAACATTAGGCTAATTGATAAATCTTCGATAATGGATCGTACTCGACATGTCATCTCACTTGTATATAAGCGACTCGGACTAGCCCTACAGACTGTATCTTTCTGTGATGCTTATGTGATTTTGTGCAGTGTATATGTGTGTTATTCTAACGTACGTGTAAATCGTTCGCATTGTATGACCTATACCGGAAGTGCTCCATGTAAGTTTTTATGTTTGTACATGTTTGTAGTGCTTTAGTTATATTGAATTTTAAACGACATGCAGGGATTCAATAAATAATAAACACTATTTAATTTATGTTTTATTTCAACTTACCTTTATTACAAAAGGTATGACAGGTAGATTTACAGTCATATACATGTTGCGATCTCATTACCAATCAAACTTTTACCATTACCATCGAGTGATCCAGACATGCACATATATCAAAGTCCCAGTATATCAAACTTTTCATGACGGTACCCTGAACTTCGATTTATGGAAGTTATACTGTATGTGAATACAGGAAGTTTCACGTTATACTCAATATTAATGAATATATATTCAAGGAAGGTCCACCTAATAAATACTCAACATTGGTGACGATTATTCTAAGACACTTCCACCCAATACTCAATATTGGTGAAGAAAATCACAGAAAGTTCCTACCCAATACTCAATAATGGTGAAGAATAATCCCATGAAGTTCCAACCAATACTCAATATTGGTGAAGAAAATCACAGAAAGTTCCACCCAGTACTCAATATTTGTGAAGAATAATCCCAGAAAGTTCCAACCAATACTCAAAATTGGTGAAGAAAAATCACAGAAAGTTCCACCCAGTACTCAACATTTGTGAAATATAATCACAGAAAGTTCCTACCCAATACTCAATAATGGTGAAGAATAATCCCATAAAGTTCAAACCAATACTCAATATTGGTGAAGAAAATCACAGAAAGTTCCACCCAGTACTCAATATTTGTGAAGAATAATCCCAGAAAGTTCCAACCAATACTCAATATTGGTGAAGAAAAATCACAGAAAGTTCCACCCAGTACTCAATATTTGTGAAATATAATCACAGAAAGTTCAAACTAATACTCAATATTGGTGAAAAATAGCCACAGTAAATTCCATCCAGTACTCAATATTGGAGAAGAATAATCAAAGAAAAGTTCCAACCAGTACTTAATATTGGTGAAGAATAATCCCAGAAAGTTCCTACCTGTACTCAATATTGGTGAAGAATAATCACAGGAAGTTCCAACTAATACTCAATATTGGTGAATAATAATCCCAATAAAGTTCCATCCAATACTTTTTATTAGTAAAGAATAATCCCAGAAAGTTCCAATTAGTACTCAATATTGGTGAAGAACAATAACAGAAAGTTCCAACCAGTACTCAATATTGGAGAAGAATAATCACAGAAAGCTCCACCCAATACGCAATATTGGTGAAGAATAATCCAAGAAAGTTCCAACAGTACGCAATATTGGTGAAGAATAATCCAAGAAAGTTCCAACAGTATTCAATATTGGTAAAGAATGATCCCAGAAAGTTCCACCCAGTACTCAATATTGGTGAAGAATAATCACAGGAAGTGCCACCTAATACTCAACATTGGTGAAGAATAATCCCAGACAGTTCCAAAAGTACTCAATATGGTGGAGAATAATCACAGAAAGTCCCATCCAGCACTCAATATTGGTAAAGAATTATCACAGGAAGTACCACCAAATACTTAACATTGGTGAAGAATAATCCCAGACAGTTCCACAGTACTCAATATTGGTGAAGAATAATCACAGAAAGTTCAAACCAGTACTCAATATTGGTGAAAAATAATCCCAGAAAATTCCAACCAATACACAATATTGGTGAAGAATAATCAAAGAAAGTTCCACCCAGTACTCAATATTTGTGAAGAATAATCCCAGAAAGTTCCAACCAATACTCAAAATTGGTGAAGAAAAATCACAGAAAGTTCCAACCAGTACTCAATATTTGTGAAATATAATCACAGAAAGTTCCACCCAGTATTCAATACTGGTGAAGAATAATCCCAGAAAGTTCCACCCAATACTCAATATTGGTGAAGAATCATCCCAGACAGTTCAAGCCAGTACTCAATATTGGTGAAGAATAATACCAGAAAGTTCCAACCAATACTCAATATTGGTGAAGAAAAAAATCGCAGAAAGTTCCAACCAGTAAGCAATATTGGTGAAGAATAATCCCAGAAACCTCCACCCAGTACTCAATATTGGTGAAGAATGATCCCAGAAAGTTCCACCCAATACTCAATATTGGTGAAGAACTCAACACTGGTGAAGAATAATCCCAGACAGTTCAACCCAGTACTCAATATTGGTGAAGAAAAAAATCACAAAAAGTTCATCAAGTATGCAATATTGGTGAAGAATAATCACAGAAAGTTCCACCCAGTACGCAATATTGGTGAAGAATAATCACAGAAAGTTCCACCCAGTATGCAATATTGGTGAAGAAAAATCACAGATAGTTCCACCAAGTATGCAATATTTGTGAAGAATAATCACAAAAAGTTCCACCCAGTACTTTTTATTGGTGAAGAATAATCCTAGAAAGTTCCACCCAATACTCAATATTGGTGAAGAACTCAACATTGGTGCAGAATGATCCCAGGAAGTTCCAACCAGTACTCAATATTTGTGAAGAATCCCAGAAAGTTCCAGCCAGTACTCAATATTGATAAAGAATTATCCCAGAAACTTCCAACCAGTACTCAATATTGGTGAAGAATTATCAAAGAAAGTTCCAACCAATACTCAATATTGGAGAAGAATAATCCTAGAAAGTTCCACCCAGTACTCAATATTGGTGAAGAATAATCACAGGAAGTTCCAACCAATACTCAATATTGGTGAAAAACAATCACAGGAAGTTCCAACCAATACTCAATATTGGTGAAGAATAATCTCAGAAAAGTTCCAACCAATACTCAATATTGGTGAAGAATAATCCCAGAAAGTTCCAACCAATACTCAATATTGGTGAAGAATAATCCCAATACTCAATGCAAGTTAAGATAAATATAAATAATTTTCACCCAATAGTTGAATACTGGTGAAAATTATTCAAAGGAAGTTTTTCAAGATAAATTTAATATAGAATTTAGTTTTACTATCGCACAAAAGCAGTTTATTGCACTAGGCTAGACTTTCTTGTCAGTTTCCTGATGGCCCCTGAGGAAAGCTTCAATAAATATTTAATTGATATTACATCATTTAAGGTATTAGTTTGATTACTGCCATAATTACTCTTATTAACATTAATGGTTGTCATGGGAAATCAAAACTTAATTCTTATTTTCAATACACTATAAAAAGTCATAGACAGCTATCTGTCTATTGTTTTGTTTATATTTTTAATGAAATGGTGTCAAATAATTGGAAGAAAGGATTTAATATTTATTTGATTTTTTATTAAATCGCAATATAAGGTTATCCATAGAAATATTCAGGTTTGCCGTTCCTTAATATAATTACAAATGTGAGCACATTATGACTACAAAACCACAGTGTAAGTATGGGGAATCTCCCACCACAGTGCTAGAGTGCACACAAGAACAAATAATGTATTTTTGTAAGAATTCATGGGCCATAACTCAGATGTAAATTGCCTGATATGACCAGATAACGTTCTTGTCCTAGTTTAAATAATTACATATCTACTTGCATAACTCAAACATAGATTATCTGATTTTGCATGTTCAAGAGTATGCTCAACATAATGTGGTTTTATAATTGTCATGTAAGTTTAATGAGGATCCTATAAAAACTGCAGATACTAGTGTGCACAGTCAAAAAGTACATTTTCCATGACGAAGGACCCTTGAAGGGAATTATATAATTATCTAATACAGTCAGTTTAAGAACGTGTTTGTCCAAAAGGGGTTAAGTTCTTCAATTTACTTCATGTTCAAATTGGGTGATGTGATGTCTAGTGTTTGAATGTCTGCCGGACAACCAGGAGGATTTGGAATTTATTTCCAGCTTGGTCACAGCAAAGACTTTAAGATACACCAAGTAACAGCAACATGAAATGTAAGTGTGGCAGCATTTAGAAGAACATCTAAGCCAGATAACTGAGATTAGTAATAGTGTGTCTGGGATACAGGATAAGGCATTTATTTCATTAGAAGAATAAAAAAAACTGTTAAAAACATTTTGGGATGTTATTTTTTGGTGTATGTTGCCAACAGGAACAATAGACCAAAGAGTTCATGAGGATAGGATGCTCTACAGGCTCAAAGTGGCCATAGCACTTTATGAAATGTCAAAATTAACCCTCTTTGGGAGTCATCTTAACCCCTTATGGATAAATACTCCCACAAAACCCTTACTGAACAAAAAGTTAATTGTTATGAAAATGAAATACTTTAAATTCTGTAAAAAAAAAAATATATTTGCCGTACAGATCTTTATACATAGAGGCCCCTTGATTGGTTAAAACATCAATCACCCATTCATAGGGATTTGTTATGAACAGACAATGCTTTAGATTTTGAATATAAGGTTTTGGATGCAAAAATTAAATATTTCATTTTCGCCATAACATTCCTATGTTACGGTAAAAGTCACTTTACAGAGGGTTCTTATATATCCCAGTCCCTTGATTTACAGAATCTTTAATGCCTTGCTGATGTAACGATATTTATATCATATATGAACAAGTTTGACAGAAAGGTTATTGAGAGGAAGATTTTTGAAATTTCACAGTTTCAACCCTTTTGGTGTCCTTTGGGCCCTATTTGAAATTCAATCCTCCTTACCGAACCAAATCTAATTTGTTAAGACTAGACAATGCTTCAGATATGAAACTATAGATAAGTATAGAACAAATGGGTAAGAAATTTTTTATTTTTTAATAGATTTTTTATATAAAAGTTTCCTTACATGGCCTCTATATACACTAGCCCCTGGATAAAAAAAATTGACTGAAATTATGTTGAGAAGAAGATATTTGAAAATGAAGAAAGGATTTAATATTTATTTGATTTTTTATTAAATCGCAATATAAGGTTATCCATAGAAATATTCAGGTTTGCCGTTCCTTAATATAATTACAAATGTGAGCACATTATGACTACAAAACCACAGTGTAAGTATGGGGAATCTCCCACCACAGTGCTAGAGTGCACACAAGAACAAATAATGTATTTTTGTAAGAATTCATGGGCCATAACTCAGATGTAAATTGCCTGATATGACCAGATAACGTTCTTGTCCTAGTTTAAATAATTACATATCTACTTGCATAACTCAAACATAGATTATCTGATTTTGCATGTTCAAGAGTATGCTCAACATAATGTGGTTTTATAATTGTCATGTAAGTTTAATGAGGATCCTATAAAAACTGCAGATACTAGTGTGCACAGTTAAAAAGTACATTTTCCATGATGAAGGACCCTTGAAGGGAATTATATAATTATCTAATACAGTCAGTTTAAGAACGTGTTTGTCCAAAAGGGGTTAAGTTCTTCAATTTACTTCATGTTCAAATTGGGTGATGTGATGTCTAGTGTTTGAATGTCTGCTGGACAACCAGGAGGATTTGGAATTTATTTCAAGCTTGGTCACAGCAAAGACTTTAAGATACACCAAGTAACAGCAACATGAAATGTAAGTGTGGCAGCATTTAGAAGAACATCTAAGCCAGATAACTGAGATTAGTAATAGTGTGTCTGGGATACAGGATAAGGCATTTATTTCATTAGAAGAATAAAAAAAACTGTTAAAAACATTTTGGGATGTTATTTTTTGGTGTATGTTACCAACAGGAACAATAGACCAAAGAGTTCATGAGGAAAGGATGCTCTACAGGCTCAAAGTGGCCATAGCACTTTATGAAATGTCAAAATTAACCCTCTTTGGGAGTCATCTTAACCCCTTATGGATAAATACTCCCACAAAACCCTTACTGAACAAAAAGTTAATTGTTATGAAAATGAAATACTTTAAATTCTGTAAAAAAAAAAATATATTCGCCGTACAGATCTTTATACATAGAGGCCCCTTGATTGGTTAAAACATCAATCACCCATTCATAGGGATTTGCTATGAACAGATAATGCTTTAGATTTTGAATATAAGGTTTTGGATGCAAAAATTAAATATTTCATTTTCGCCATAACATTCCTATGTTACGGTAAAAGTCACTTTACAGAGGGTTCTTATATATCCCAGTCCCTTGATTTACAGAATCTTTAATGCCTTGCTGATGTAACGATATTTATATCATATATGAACAAGTTTGACAGAAAGGTTATTGAGAGGAAGATTTTTGAAATTTCAAAGTTTCAACCCTTTTGGTGTCCTTTGGGCCCTTTTTGAAATTCAATCCTCCTTACCGAATCTAATTTGCTAAGACTAGACAATGCTTCAGATATGAAACTATAGATAAGTATAGAACAAATGGGTAAGAATTTTTTTATCTTTTAATAGATTTTGTATATAAAAGTTTCCTTACATGGCCTCTATATACACTAGCCCCTGGATAAAAAAAATTGACTGAAATTATGTTGAGAAGAAGATATTTGAAAATGTTCAATTTTAACCATTTTTATTTTTTTTTTTTTTTTTTTTTGTAACCCCACCTGGCCCCCTTTGGAAATTCAATCCTTCTTATTGAACAAAATTTATTTGTTATAAATAGAAGATGCATCAGAACTCAAACCGAATAAAAAAAATCTTAAATGGATGAAAAAATTAGAATTTTCCATGTTCCTATGTAAAACTCAAAATCCCCTTACAGAGCCCCTATAGATACAAGCCCCTTGATTTGTTAAAACTTCAAACCCCTACTCATATGGATACTTTTAAACTCTACTTATACAGATAATCTATATGAACAAATTTGACTGACCGATTGTTTTTTGAAAATTTCTATTTTAACCCTTTTGTGACCCACTGTGGCCCCTTTTAGAGTCAATTCTCCTTATTGAACCAAATCTTACTTTCTATGACTAAATAATGCTTAATAATACTTTTAAACCCCTACTAAAAGAGATACTTTTAAACCCTTACTCATAGGGATACTTTTAAACCTTACTCATAGGGATATTTTTAAACCTTACTCATAGGGATAATTTATATGAACAAATTTGACTGACTGGAAGTTTTTTTGAAAATTTCTATTTTAACCCTTTTGTGACCCACTGTGGCCCCTTTTAGAGTCAATTCTCCTTATTGAACCAAATCTTATTTTCTATGACTAAATAATGCTTCAGAACTCAAACTGAATAACAATTTTTCCCAAATGGATGAAAAAAATGTGGAATTTCTGTTTTCCCAAATAGTACCCCTATATAAAATTTTATATCCCGTTACAGGGCACCTATAATTATTAGTCCCTTAATTTTTTTCTTCATTAAAACCCCTACACATAGTGATAATTTTTGCCAAATAAAATGAGCAAATTTGATTGACTGGTTCTCAAGAAAACGATTTTTGTAATTCTCAATTTTTACCCTTTTGTGGCCCCTCCTAACCCCTTAAGACAGTGGAACCCAGTCATTTTTACAAATCTGAACCTGCTTGATCAAACAATGCTTCTGTGAAAATATTGGCAAAATCAGTTCCATTTTAGAAATATATTAATAAAGTTTACTATAATGACGTGTTCCTTAATAGAATCCTCAGGGCAGGGGAACATTTTTAAACCCTAGGACACCAATTGTACAATTCTTACAGAACTATACTTGTTTATCATTACTACTTAACTATTTTCAAAATCTGTTGACCGGATCATGAGAAGATTTTTTTTTATGTTTCTGACTATTTTTAATAGCAGTGGCCATCTTGATTTTCAGATTGAAAAACAAATCTTCTGTATATGCAATAGAAACATCCATGTGAAGTTTAATTGGCCTAATGGTTTCAGTGAACGTGCTGCTAACCGACATCAGACGATGAACAATGGACAATGTGCCATCACACAAAGCCTCAAAACTGGATAGGGCACACAAATACTGATATGTGCGAGAAGCATAATATAATTTACACCTTCTAAAAACTATGTCTTCATCAAATAATCGTATAGAGTAAAAGTATCAACAAAGACGTCAATATGAACCTTATGATTGTTCAAGACTTCTATGGAATCCTCATTATTTCAAGTCACTTTCTGTGGTATTCAAATTAAACTCGGAAATCCCTCAAATGGTGACATTAGGGAAAATACACGCACATTCCTGCCCACGGTATGACGTCCAAACCACTTATTGATTGGTGTTGTCCACGTTAAGCAAATCTAATTTGATGTTTTCAATACAAATGAGAGTCGCTGAATTTTTATGGTGGCAAAAGCTAATAGCTACAAAATGGATATTTATGCACGGCATCATCTCCACAGACAAGCAGCATTGCAGATAAACTAATTTGTTAACTACATCTTCTCCATCATCTCGTATATTTCTTTACACAGAACCATTCAAATTGCTTCTTTGGCTTGTAGCTAAAACCGACAAATTCTTTAGCAATAAAGACTAAAGCACAGAAAGAAAACTTTTTACAAATTGATTTTTATCTTTGATTTAAGACAGTGAGAGTAAATTTTTAAGAAAACGTCCGGATCAATCTATATGTTTAAATTATTATTGTAAGACACAAAGTGGAACTTTGTAGAGTAAGCTTTAATTTGTTCCAATAGATTGGATTTTACTGTAAATCATCACAAGAAGAGATGGTAAGACTATGAATAACTGAATTGGGATTTTACATGATGCAAACTTAAAAATACACACATCAACAAATATATATGCAGAATGAACTTGGAACCTTGATAACATGCAGACATTGCGAAGTTTCAGAAAATTCTATCCAATATTTAATTTGTTGCCTCTTACAATATGCAGGAGCTAGAGTTGTCCTATTCTTGTCATCACTTAATGGCATCCTGAAATCCTTGTTTCATATAAATCTGTTAATACCGGACTACATTTCTGATTGCCAACACCTGTCAATCAGTTTATACCTCACTAGCTTTCTGTCAATCTTCTTAAATGTCAGTTGTTTATACCTCCATCTTTCCTGATCACCTGCGTGTAACTAGAGCATTTTAATCCGTTTAATCTCACTAGACACCTGCCCATCTGTTTATACCTCAATAATATTTGGTCCATTTGTCAACATCTTAGTTACTTCTTGCCTTACCTGTTTAAACCTCCCTTGTTTCCTGGCAACTTGTTGTTTATTAACTTATATTTAAGACATTTCTATAGAGCATTTACTATTGCTACGAAAGCATGAGCTTTTTCGTGGATAACCCTGTCACGTCACATTACTTATGTAAATGAGGGTGAAACATTTGCTCAACACAGCACCTTTGCATAAAGTGCCGGTAAATGGTGTAAATGTGCATTCTAGATAACTGAATCAACCGACCCTGTAGTGCTTATGACATTTTATTCTTTTTGCATTCATGGTTTTACTGGAGATATATGATCATTGAGTTTACAGAAGCTAAAATCTGATCCATACTGGTAGTCACATACCTAAATCATTAAAAAAAAATGTTGTAAGAGGCAAATGTGGTGGACTGCTGGTAATTTCATTGCAATTGTGGTGGTATCTGCCTGAAATTGATTTTGTCTGCGGTGTGCCACTGAAAAAGGCGAAATCAGCATTATTGTATCTTGCTAGTTTCCTGACCATCTGTTGATATCTCAATGTTCCCCTGTTCTTCTGTTTACACTTTGGCTGCTTCCCGTCCATTTATACCTCACTAGTTTTGTTGATTTACTTAAACTTCACTTGTTTCTTGTCCCTATGTTTATAGCTCTGAGGTTTCCTGACTATCTGTTTATAACTTGCTAGATTCCTGCACATCTGTTTATAACTCCGAGGTTTCCTGCCCATCTGTTTATACCTTGCTAGCTTCCTGCACATCTGTTTATACCTTGCTGGACTCCTGCACATATGTTTATAACTCCGAGATTTCCTGCACATCTGTTTATACCTTGCTAGCTTCCTGCACATCTGTTTATACCTTGCTAGATTCCTGTCCATCTGTTTATAACTCTGAGGTTTCCTGCCCATCTGTTTATACCTTGCTAGCTTCCTGCACATTTGTTTATACCTTGCTGGCTTCCTGCACATCTTTATACCTTACTAGTTTCCTACCCATCTGTTTATGTCTTGCTAGCTTCCTGCACATCTGTTTATACCTTACTAGTTTTCTGCTCATCTGTTTATATCTCGTTAGTTTCCTGCTCATCATTTTATACAGTCAATAATTTTCTGTTTATCAGTTAACACCTTGGCTGTTTCCTGACCATCTGTTAATACCTCAGTTGTTTTCTAGGTATCTTTTTATTACTCCATAATTTCCTTTTCATCTGTTAGCACCACGGCTGTTTTCTGTCAATCTGTTTCCTAACAACCAGTTTAAAGCTCACCTGTTTCCTGTCAACCTGTTTATATCTCACCTGTTTCCTGGCAACATGTTTATACATCACCTGTTTCCTGTCCATATGCCTATATCTATATGTTTCAAATTCCTGGTAATGTGTTGATACCTCACCTGTTTCCTGTCTATCTGTTTATACCTCACCTGTTTCCTACCCCAATGTTTATACTTGTTTTGGGGGCAATCTGTTTATACCTCACCTATATGTTTAAATCTCATCTGTTTCCAACCTTAATATGAATACCTTACCTGTTTTGGGGAAACCTGTTTATACCTAACCTGTTTTCTATCTGTTTATACCTCACCTGTTTCCTACCACAATATTAATACCTCACCTGTTTATACCTCACATGTTTCCTGTCTATCTGTTAATACCTCATCTGTTTCCTATAACAGTGTTTATACCTCACCTGTTTCCTACCACAATATTAATACCTCACCTGTTTCCTATATATCTATTAATATGTAACCTGTTTCCTACCACAGTGTTAATACCTCACTTGTTTCCTACCACAATGTTTATACCTCACATGTTTCCTGTCTATACCTGACCTGTTTCTTACTACAATGTTTATACCTCACCTGTTTCCTACCACATATGTATACCTCACATGTTTCCTACCACAACGTTTTTTAACCTCACCTGATTCCTACCACAATGTTTATACCTCACCTGTTTCCTACCACAATATTTATACCTCACATGTTTCCTACCACAATGTTTATACCTCAACTGTTTCCTACAACAATGTTTATACCTCACATGTTTCTTACGACAGTGTTTATACCTCACCTGTTCCTACCACAATGTTTATACCTCACATGTTTCCTACCACAATGTTTATGCCTCACCTGTTTCCTACTACAATGTTTATACCTCACATGTTTCCTACCAAATGTTTATACCTCACATGTTTCCTGTCTATACCTCCCTTGTTTCCTACCACAGTGTTTATATCTTACCTGTTTCCTACCAGAATGCTTATACCTCACCTGTTTCCTACCACAATGCTTATATCTCTTGTTTCCTACCACAATATATATACCTCACCTGTTTCTTACCACAATATGTTTACCTCACCTGTTTTGGGACAACCTGTTTATACCGCACCTGTATCCTGTCTATATGTTTATATCTCACCTGTTTTCTACCACAATATTAATACCTCTCCTATTTTGGGGCAACCTGTTTATACCACACCTGTTTCTTGTCTTCTGTATATATGTTTATACCTATCCTGTTTCCTACCATAATATAATGTTTATACCTCACTTGTTTCTAGGCAACCTGTTTCCTAACACAATATCAATACCTCACCTGTTTATACCTCACATGTTTCCAATCTATCTGTTTATACATCACCTGTTTTCTACTACAGTGTTTATACCTCACCTGTTTCCTACCACAATGTTTATACTTCACATGTTTCCTACAACAATGTTTATACCTCACATGTTTCCTGTATATACCTCACCTGTTTCCTACCAGTGTTTATATCTCACCTGTTTCCTACCACAATGTTTATACCTCACCTGTTTCCTACCACAATGTTTATACCTCACCTATTTCCTATCACATTTATACCTCACCTGTTTCCTGCCACAATGGGTATCCCTCACCTGTTTTGGGACAACCTGTTTATACCTCACCTGTTTCCTGTCTATCTGTTTATGCCTCGCCTGTTTTCTACCACAATATTAATATCTCACCTGTCTTCTTATCTGTTTATACCTATCCTGTTTCCTACCATAATATGATGTTTTTACCTCACTTGTTTCTAAGCAACCTGTTTCATGCCTATCCGTTTATACCTAACCTATTTCCTACCACAATGTTTATAACTCACCTGTTTAAGGCAACATGTTTATACCTTACATGTTTCCTGGCAACATGTTCATACCTCACCTGTTTCCTGGAAACATGTTTAGACTTCATCTGTTTTTGTCTATCTGATTATACCTCATCTGTTTCCTGACAACTTGTTTATACCTCACTAGTTTTCTGTCCATCTACTTAAACCCATTAAGTTTCTTCCCCATATGTTTATATCTCATCTGTTTCCTGCCTATCTCTTTATACTTCAATAATTCTCTATTAATCTGTTGGCATTTTGGCTGTTGGCATACTTGATGGTTTCCATCTGTTAATATCTAAGTTGGTTTATAGACATCTGTTATTTACATCTTAAAATATTGTCCATTTATTATTGCCTCTTTTGTTTACTGTCCATGTTTACACGAGTGGAATTCAAATGACTCTTCGACCAATTTTTTGGGTTTTAATTTCAATGTCGAGGCTCCCAATAAAATCATAGAAAAGTAGCCTCCAACAAAAATAAATGCCTTCACAGTATTGAGGACAAATTTAAATATACTCTCACCTGACATAGTTTTATTGTTTTGAACACCAGCAAAACATGAATAATAACCAAAGGAAGAACAAAAATCTGGCAAGGCCATAGATTACCAAGAGAGCAAAAAATGCTAAAACACTTCTGTCTGCCATGACAAGAGGAGAAAACAACCACATATTTGTATCACATAGATCTGTCACAAAGATCTACATACATAAGTGTCCCAGAAATGTTTTGAGTAACATCCACCATATCTATGACTATGCTTTATCTTACAAAAGCTAAATTGTCCATATTTTTATACACAAGAGAAAGATGCAATACATCTTGTCCACACACATCTTTTTTATCAGACCCAAGTCACCACGACTTGTTCTTTTTTCTTTCCTCAGAAATATGCTCTCTTGGAAATGCTATGCTTTGGGATGTGGCCTTTTTAGTGCAATCTTCCAGTGTCTTAACAATATATGAAGGTTGAAGAAAAGGCAACTTAAATGGATTCTTTAACATCAGTAGATGCATAATTTGTCCTGTCATCCTTCAACAATAACTAGAACAAGGGAAATACCTCAATATCTCTCAGTCAGCCAAACACTTCACTTATGTCTCAGCTGTAATCAATCAATTGTATATCTATTTCACTTACCATAGGTATATCATCTAGGTTGATTGGCTGTTTGGTTTCCAGGGCAACAGAAAAGCTACTGGATAAACCCTGGAAAAGAATGATTTTTTAAATATCCACTATACAACAGTTCCTGTATTCTACTGATATGATCCTCATTTATAATGTGAATGCTTTCCCTCAAGATTTCTATCAGAAAAGCATTCAACTATATATGGTTTGAAACATTATTTTATTTCTTCTTTCATCTGGGAATTATAACATGGAAATTAGTAAATAAATACACTTTATTCAACTGGGAAAGTTTCATTTTATTTGAAACAATCATAAAAGGAAAAGAAATTCTGCAGTACATTCAAATGTTCGATTTAATTTTCCAAACTCGAGACGTTTTACAAAACACCTTCTGACATTTCTTTGATTTCCTATCTTTAACAATACAGAGAGTCTACAGTGTATAATCATGATCAGTGTTTTATACTTAAGTGCAGTTTGACTTACAGTAATTGGCAATTATAAACAACAAATAACTCACTGGAAATTTTACTTCTTCTTCCAGGATCTTCTTCCCAATCACCTGCACATGAATAAAATAGTTAAAATGATTAAAAAAATGATTTAAATATACTAGAAGGGAAACCTTTGTCGATCTTTGGTTGACTAAGCATTAACAAACATGACATTATAAGATAATATATACAATTCTGACTCATATATAGCACCTTGGTGTATAGGGAGCATCCCTGTTTTAAGAACTAAATCACTGGGAGAAAGAAATCTTCTGTATCTGTCTGTTCAAAATGTGCATCAATATTTAGAAATTTTGAAAATCTTGTAGAGGCCAACTGGTTTAATAACTCAATCAAAATTACTTAAAAGCCATAAATCAACTCCTGCTTCACTTACGGTAAGAGATGACCAAAGCCATATATCAACTCCTGCTTCGTTTACGGTAAGAGATGACCAAAGCCATATATCAACTCCTGCTTCACTTACGGTAAGAGATGACAAAAGCCATATATCAACTCCTGCTTCACTTATGGTAAGCGATGACCAAAGCCATATATCAACTCCTGCTTCACTTACGGTAAGAGATGACCAAAGCCATATATCAACTCCTGCTTCACTTACGGTAAGAGATGACCAAAGCCATATATCAACTCCTGCTTCACTTACGGTAAGCGATGACCAAAGCCAAATATCAACTCCTGCTTCACTTACGGTAAGCGATGACCAAAGCCATATATCAACTCCTGCTTCACTTACGGTAAGCGATGACCAAAGCCAAATATCAACTCCTGCTTCACTTACGGTAAGAGATGACCAAAGCCATATATCAACTCCTGCTTCACTTACGGTAAGCGATGACCGAAGCCAAATATCAACTCCTGCTTCACTTACGATAAGAGATGACCAAAGCCATATATCAACTCCTGCTTCACTTACGGTAAGCGATGACTGAAGCCAAATATCAACTCCTGCTTCACTTACGATAAGAGATGACCAAAGCCATATATCAACTCCTGCTTCACTTACGATAAGCGATGACCAAAGCCAAGTTCAATACCTCAAAATGACAGGTTACACTTGTACACATATTTGTTTGTTTTTAAATATCATACCTACATAATTTAAATTTTGAGCCAATTTTAATTAAGACAGACCACAATTTATTATTAGTGGGAGAAGTATGCTGATTGCTTTTAGTTATTTAGTTATTGTACCTAAAAGTTTAATTTTTAAAAACAACAACAACAATAACACCACATAGAGATTAATAGAGTTTGTTTTAGAAACACAAACACCTATAAACTGTATAAAGAAATATGTTTAAATGAAATACAGTTATGATGACAAGTATATAATTATGCAAAAAAATTTAATTGCTTAAGAGAAAACAATTGGCAAGAAGTCCTGAACACTTTTTGTGACCAACCAAATTTCTGATATTATAGATGTTTGTTTATGTTTGCTTCATGCATGTATGAGTATTTATAAATAGCTGACAAAAATATGTAAGAACTAGTAAAACAGACATGTTTATTGCAGTTGAATTAAACTGAAATTTTTGGTCCCAGAAACTGAATCCATCTGTGTGTTACTGTATCAATAAAATATACATGGCAGTCAAATCATATCACTGATATGCAGTACTTGTTGGTTGTGCACCTGGTAATATATTCAAGCAGTTGGAAACAAAGATGATGTGGTTACTTTTTTTAATGAATATAGCATACTGTCACTTTGATTACAATGTCGGACATATGCTTGATGTAAGCAAGATTTGAATGGTTTATAATTCTAGTGGGGATAATACATTTCGGTTTAAAATAGAAGACAGCAGATTTACAGTCTTTTTCTTGCAATAAATTGATGGAAGAGAATTGAACTATTCAACCAATGCTTGCAAGAGTCTTGACATTTTTTGTTGAGAATTGATAATATCTACATCCAGTTTTTCTTGTACAACATTTTAAACTCTGAATGTCTGGCTGTGTAGAGACATTTTTTAAGGAGAATTGATACTTTCCATCAAGTTTTTCTTGTACTACATGTTAAACTCTGAATGTCTGGCTGTTTAGAGATATTTATTGTGGAGAATTGATGCTTTGCATCAAGTTTTTCTTGCACTACATGTTAAACTCTGGATGTCTGCTGTATAATATGTGTATTTCAGTTGGAAGTTGATGTACTGCTTTCTAATTAAAGGGCCACAAGTCCTAATTAGCTCACCTGTGTCTCGATATCAAAGACAGCAATTTTTGCAGGTGCTAGAGAGCACACAAGGTCAAATATTGCACTTTTTAATGTTTCAAGGGCGGCAACTTTGACATTATAATGGTTATATAACTACTGTGCAAGTTTGTGAGGATCAAATGAAAATTGCAGGTACTAGAGTGTACAAACGGTCAAACAGTGCATTTTTTTAATGTTTCAAGGGCCACAACTCTGACATTTATGGTCTGATTTGGCCAGTTCAAGAATTTGTCTGAGATATTATGGTTATAAACTACTGTGCAAGTTTGTGAGGATCAAATGAAAATTGCGGGTACTAAAGTGTACACAGGGTCAAACAGTGCATTTTTTTAATGTTTCAAGGGCCACAACTCTGACACTTATAATCTGATTTGGCTAGTTCAAGAATTTGTCTGAGATATTATGGTTATATAACTACTGTGCAAGTTTTTGAGGATCAAATGAAAATTGCGGGTACTAGAGTGTACACAGGGTCAAACAGTGCATTTTTTTAATGTTTCAAGGGCCACAACTCTGACACTTATAATCCGATTTGGCCAGTTCAAGAATTTGTCTGAGATATTATGGTTATATAACTACTGTGCAAGTTTGGTGAGGATCAAATGAAAAATGCCTGTGCTGGAGTGCACACACGGTCAAACAGTGCATTTTTAATGTTTCAAAGGCCATAACTCTGATATTAAAAATCCAATTTGGCCTATTCATCAACATGGGGGAGATATTATGGTTTATAACTACAGTGAAAGTTTGGTTAGAATTAAATGAAAAATAAAGCTACAAGAGTGCACACACAGTCAAATAGTGCATTTTTTTAATAATTCAAGGGCCATAACTCTAACACTTATAATCTGATTTGGCCAGTTCAAGAATTTTCAAGAGATATTATGATTATATAAGTATTGTGTAAGTTTGGTGAGAATCAAATAAAAAAAATGCCGGTGCTAGAGTGCACACAAGGTCAAATAGTGCATTTTTTAATGTTTCAAAGGCTATAACTCTGAAATTAATAATCTGATTTGGCCAGTTCAAAAACTTGCCCAAGATATTATGGTTGTATAACTACTGTGCAAGTTTGGTGTGGATCAAATGAAAAATGCAGGTGCTAGAGTGCACACATTGTCAAATAGTGCATTTTTTAATCTTTCAAGGGCTATAACTATGACATTAATGGTCCGATTTGGCCTGTTCAAGAATTTGTCTGAGATTTGATGGTTATATAACTACTTTGTAAGTTTGGTGAGGATCAATTGAAAATGCTGGTGCGAGAGTGCACACAAACGTCAATTCAACGCTTGTTTCTGTGCAGCCAGGCATGGCTGGCACTAACAAGCATAAATAAGCTATTTACTAATATTGAGACATTGTCTCAAAAGTGGTAACGAATAATGAGAGCTCTTCGGGGAGGATTGGCATTTATTATCGCAAAGAAATAACGATAAGTACAATATTCCCTCAAAGTTTATTCGTACTATGGACTAGTTACTGGTAATATTCACTCGTCCATTGGCAAAAAAACACTCGTCCAGACTAACGGACAAGTGCTTTTGCTGGCCTCTATTTCAAGAAAATGACAAAATGCCTTGAATTATACTTACACAAGTCTCCATAAAATATGTAAAATGTTAAAAGAGCTACCTTTGTTGTCTGGACTTGGTAAAATATTTAAACAGAAAGTTGATATTCTATTATATACAAATAGTAAGCACTTGATAAAGATAAAAAAATGAGTAGCACAACGAATCATGTTCAAGTGGTAGAGCATCTGACCCAAGATTGGGTGCTGTGGGCTTGATCCTCTGCCGTGACTATGTGTAGTGTCCTTGAGCAAGTAACTGCATATGCTAACTACTAGTCAGGAAGACTTCAAGCGTGATTTACCTATGTTGTAATAACTTGATATACAATCATTGTAAAATAAATAGGTTCAAAAATGAATGTGATAAAAAGAAAGTTAAATTAAAATGAATTAAAGAAAGTTAAAGACCATGCCATGATAACCAACAGCAGACACAATGTATGTCATTATAATTGTAACAAACTATAATGTATTGTCATTATAATTGTAACAAACTACAATGTACTGTCATTATAATTGTAACAAACTACAATGTACTGCCATTTTAACTGTAACAAACTATAATGTATTGTCATTATAATTGTAACAAACTACAATGTACTGTCATTATAATTGTAACAAACTATAATGTATTGTCATTATAATTGTAAAAACTACAATGTATTGTCAATATAATTGTAACAAACTATAATGTACTGTCATTATAATTGTAACAAACTACAATGTACTGTCATTATAATTGTAACAAACTAAAATATATTGTCATTATAATTGTAACAAACTATAATGTATTATCATTATAATTGTAACAAACTATAATGTATTGTCATTATAATTGTAAAAACTACAATGTATTGTCAATATAATTGTAACAAACTATAATGTACTGTCATTATAATTGTAACAAACTACAATGAATTGTCATTTTAATTGTAATAAACTATAATGAACTGTAATTATAATTGTAACAAACTAAAATGTATTGTCGTTATAATTGTAACAAACTATAATGTATTATCATTATAATTGTAACAAACTATAATGTATTGTCATTATAATTGTAAAAACTACAATGTATTGTCAATATAATTGTAACAAACTATAATGTACTGTCATTATAATTGTAACAAACTACAATGAATTGTCATTTTAATTGTAACAAACTATAATGAACTGTCATTAAAATTGTAAAAACTACAATGTATTGTCATTATAATTGTAACAAACTAAAAAAGTACTGCCATTTTAATTGTAACAAACTATAATGTATTGTCATTATAATTGTAACAAACTACAATGTACTGTCATTATAATTGTAACAAACTATAATGTATTTTCATTATAATAAGATATTCTACACCACTAAGTCACTTATATTTCTAGTATTATTCTGCAGCAATAATGTAGGAGAAAAATACATTTGTTTTCGCTGACAGTTTGAATGTTGCCTCCACTATCTTAATGCCAGATAGACAGATACATGCTCAAAATGTGACTGAGAAAAGTAAAGTATCTAGAACAGACCACCACTGGCAATGTAGACGGTATGAGGTTTATATGTAAACAAATTACATGGCTTCTCACAAATACAGAATTGTGTTAATAATTGTGAACCAATTATGAAGCTAAGCAATGTATAAATGTAAGTACAGCCAACTGTCTTAAGCAACCATATTTTCTATTTCCCATTTCTATGCTTTCAGAGTAAATTAACTTGTATTAAGCAACCTATCTTAAAAAAACACACTTTTATTCCTTCCATTGATTGACTGCTTAAGACAGGTTTAACTGTAGATAAGGTCATGTCAATTTGTGTTATTTGGGTGCAATTGACATACATTTGGGTCACATATCGAGAAAAAAAATTATAGTGATTTAGATTAAGATCAGCTTTTACAATAAAATACACAAGTGTTATAATGTAATTTTCAACAAACCCGGTTGGATTTTGTAATTTTAGATTTTGGAGCCACAAAAAAAAGGTGATAATCGGACCACAGTTACATAACTTTATATAAAATTTCCTGATCATAGATATTTACAACTGTAGTAGCAAGTCATACCCCAGCAACAGCTGCCTTGACAGAGTTATACCTCAATGATAATAGACATTTACAACTGTAGTAGCAAGTTATACCCAAGCAACAGCTGTCTTGGCAGCGTTATTACATCATTGATCATAGACATTTACAACTGTAGTAGCAAGTCATACCCCAGCAACAGCTGTCTTGACAGCGTTAAACATCACTGATCATAAACATTTACAACTGTAGTAGCAAGTCATACCCCAGCAACAGCTGTCTTGACAGCGTTAAACATCACTGATCATAGACGTTTACAACTGTAGTAGCAAGTCATACCCCAGCAACAACTGTCTTGACAGCGAATATCACTGATCAGAGACATTTACAACTGTAGTAGCAAGTCATACCCCAGCAACAGCTGTCTTGACAGCGTTAAACATCACTGATCATAAACATTTACAACTGTAGTAGCAAGTCATACCCCAGCAACAGCTGTCTTGACAGCGTTAAACATCACTGATCATAGACGTTTACAACTGTAGTAGCAAGTCATACCCCAGCAACAACTGTCTTGACAGCGAATATCACTGATCAGAGACATTTACAACTGTAGTAGCAAGTCATACCCAAGCAACTGCTGCCTTGACAGCGTTTTAAATCATTGATTATAGACATATACAACTGTAGTAGTAAGTCATACCCCAGCAACAGCTGCCTTGACAGTGTTATATGTCAATGATCATAGACATTTACAATAGAAGTAGCAAGTCATACCCCAGCAACAGCTGCCTTGACAGAGTTATACCTCATTGATCATAGAATTTTACAGCTGTAGTAGCAAGTCATACCCCAGCAGCTGCCTTGACAGCATTATACCTAATTGGTCATATAAACTTACAGCTGTAGTAGTAAGTTATACCCCAGCAACAGATGTCTTAACAGTGTTAGACCTCATTGATCATAGAATTTTACAACCATAGTAGCAAGTCATACCCCAGCAACAGCTGCCTTTACAGTTATACCTCGACAATCACAGACATTTACAACCGTAGTAGCAAGTAATACCCCAGCAACGGCTGCCATGACATCGTTATACGTCATTGATCATAGAAATTAACAACCGTAGTAGCAAGCCATACCCCAGCAACAGCTGCCTTGATAGCATTATATCTCATTGATCATAGAAATTTACAACAGTAGTAGGAAGTCGTACCCCAGCAATAGCTGTCTTGACATCATTATACCTCATTGATCAAAGAAATTTACAACCATAGAAACAAGTCATACCCCAGCAACAGCTGCCTTGACAGAGTTATACCTCAATGATCAGACATCTACAACAGTAGTAGCAAGTCATACCCCAGCAACAACTGTCTTGACAGTTTTATACATCATTGATCATAGAAATTTACAACCATAGCATCAAGTCATACCCCAGCAACAGCTGTCTTGACAGAGTTATACCTCAATGATCATAGACATATAACTGTAGTAGCAAGTCATAACCCAGCAACAGCTGTCTTGACAGCATTATACCTCATTGATCTTAGAAATTTACATCTGTAGTAGTAAGTCATACCCAGCAACAGCTGCCTTGACAGCATTATACCTCATTGATCATAGAATTTTACAGCTGTAATAGCCAGTCATACCCCAGCAACAGCTGCCTTGACAGCATTATACCTCATCGATCAGAATTTTACAGCTGTAGTAGCAAGACATACCCAGCAACAGCTGCCTTGACAGCGTTATACCTCAATGAACAGAGAAATTTACAGCTGTAGTAGCAAATCATACCCAGCAACAGCTGCCTTGACAGCATTATATCTCATTGATCATAGAAATTTACGGCTGTAGTAGCAAGTCATACCCAGCAACAGCTGCCTTGACAGCATTATATCTCATTGGTCATAGAAATTTACAGCTGTAGTAGCAAGTCATACCCAGCAACAGCTGCCTTGACAGCGTTATACCTCAATGAACACAGAAATTTACAGCTGTAGTAGCAAATCATACCCAGCAACAGCTGCCTTGACAGCATTATATCTCATTGATCATAGAAATTTACAGCTGTAGTAGTAAGTCATACCCAGCAACAGCTGCCTTGACAGCATTATACCTCAATGAACACAGAAATTTACAGCTCTAGTAGCAAATCATACCCAGCAACAGCTGCCTTGACAGCATTATATCTCATTGATCATAGAAATTTACGGCTGTAGTAGCAAGTCATACCCAGCAACAGCTGCCTTGACAGCATTATATCTTAATGATCATAGAAATTTATGGCTGTAGTAGCAAGTCATACCCAGCAACAGCTGCATTGACAGCACTATATCTCAATGATCATAGAAATCTACAGATGTAGTAGTATGTCATACCCAGCAACAGCTGCCTTGACAGCATTATACCTCATTGATCATAGAAGTTTATGGCTGTAGTAGCAAGTCATACCCAGCAACAGCTGCCTTGACAGCATTATACCCCAATGATCATAGAAATTTACAGTCATAGTAGCAAGTCATCAAGGGGCAATTTTGGTATTTTCCTTTGAAAACAAGCCATTCCCTAAAAATTGTGGACACAGTTCACTCTACAGAAATTATAATATGGCATATACTGCATTTTTACAATGTGCAAGGGCAAAATCTCTGCCACAAATGAAATAAGCACCACAAAATTTGCATCATGTACATGTAACTTTGATGTTGGCCATGAGACAGACAAGACAGTTTTCTATTGTATCATGAAGTATGAATTACAAAATGTTATCTAGTACCTGACAGAAGAGTTCCTGGGTGTCAGGAACAACCAGCAATAAAAAACCACATTCTGCCTGAGTCTGCTCCTCCAACTGAAATATAATCAAAGTTAAATTGAATATAAATTTATAAAAGGTTTAACAGTTATAAATGATTATAAAGCTCATATAACTACATTTTGATAAAAACTGTCATGCATTCATTCATCAACACAGATAGACATATAACAGAAAGTATACATCGGAAACCAATTTGATTTTGATGGATGGATGGACTGCTGAATAAACAAATGAATGAATGGGACTGACGAGGAAACGGACAAGAAGTAACACTCAAGCCCCTTCCCCATTCTTCAAATGTCAGGGACCAAAAAAAGTGTGAAACGTTATATTCTGGTCCTCCTAGTCAAGGGGTACCAAGCAAACAAACAAAACATTTATTCTTATTTCTTCAACTTAAATCAACTAATCATTCGCATGAAGGAATATCAATCAATAAATATATAGGATTTCTAAATATTTATTTTCATTTATTAATAGTACTTCATAAAATATTAAGTACTGAAAGCAAGCAATAAATAGGTATTCATTGATTTTGTTAGAAGGGCAACATCCAACATCCAAAATGAACAATCTACACTTTTCCATCAGGTTTAGTTTTACAGAGTATTTCTGCAGCAGTAGTTAATTGACACGTTCAATCAATTTTGATATGAAATAAACATTACAAATTATACAAATAATGCTTGATAATCTGTCTGAGTAGGTCCATTACCAAGCAAATGTGGATAAGTGTCTTGCTTCAGGACCCATCACAATGGCCCATGCTGGACACACATCCATCACCAAATGATCCTGGGTACTACTACTATAAAACATTCATACCTACAAGCCCACTCTTAAAGTGATTTTATCACGATTTTCAAACTTTTGAAATTGGATAAAAACATATTTTTCCAATATATCATGTCTATATATATACTCACTGACACTGCATTGCCAGAAGGATATCAATTTAAACATGCCAAAATAATATATTGAAAAGGAATATCCTACTTTGGGCTATGCGCTTAGATTCGACTAAAATAGGTTTCCCGCTTAAAAGTGCAACATATTTTGTGACATACTAAATGAGTCACACGATTTCATTTTGATTTCAATTTGATCTGTTATACACAGAAGCGGATCCAGGACTTCAGTTTAGATGGGCACAAAATCTGACCGAGCACTCATGTTTTTCAATAGAAGTACACTCGGATCCCGTTATAAAGCGGATGCTGGGGTCCACAAAATGAAACTGCATTATATGTGGACGGCGTTATCGAGATAATTACTTTGAAAAAAAATCAATATCGCTTATTCACACCTATCATGCTGTCCAACTCTAAGTGAATGGTATTGTTTGCATTGTAACGTGATACACTTAAGATATATATATAATTAATAAAAAAAAAAAGAAAAGAAAAGAAAACCTTTTTCATGTTTTGATAACACTAAAATTGGCAGCCATTTCTGTTTAACCCAGAAGTAAAAAAAATACAGTGTCTATATAAACAAATCGCGCTTCAATTTTAACTCAACGTAACTAGGGTTAAAATATTAAACAAGAGATGCAGAAATTCCCCGAGACCATGTTTTTAGCTATTCTGTAACTATAACTCTATTTCATGCCAGAATTTTATGTACATTGAAGCAGAAAATAAAAAAGCATACAATTCAAATTTTGTTTTTTTATTTGTAAAACACTGATGGAATAGTTTTGTTAAAAAAGCATGAAATAAAGTTTTTCTCTTGTTCCTGTGCTATTCATTGGTTGTTTGGCTAAAATATTACTTCCGCAATTCACATTATGAAAGATGTAATGTGATTATACTCGGAAACAAACATGCATATTCATAAAATAATACATCAGTATTTTCACTTTTTGCATTGAGGCTTAAGTGGTGGTATTGTTTCCAGTGCCCACCAATAGGAGGTAAGTCACACATGCTCAACTGATAGCAACAATTTCTTAAACACAATGTTTGATTCTACAAAATTAATATATTACAAAATGCATTAAACATTATGAGAAATTTAGCTGTGTTGTAAAAATTTTAAACAGACCTGTACATTTCTCTAATAAATCATTTTATTTTTTATAATAATGTTTGCCTCATGGCTACCAACTGAGCAAGGACACTGCAAACCATTTTCAAGATAAAAATGTGCATGTTAATGGAGTTTCATTTTAATATATATCAATACATCAATCCAAAATTTTTTAGAATCTTCATCAAAATAACAAAAGAAAAAGATTATTTTAACTTTACTGCTAGAAAAATTGTTTAAGTTTGGTTGCGGAAACAATCAATTTTAGCATTTTTTACTAATGAAAGGGCCATAACTCTGAAGATAATGGTCAGAATTGGCTGGTTATGGAACTTGGCTCAGATTTTATAAAATTGAGATACACACTTTGTGTAAGTTGGCTTCAGTTCAGATAAAGAATACTTTAGATGAGCGGAAACGTAAATTTTAGCATTATTGACTAATTAAAGGGCCATAACTCTAAAGATAATAGTCTGAACTGGCTGTTTATTGAACTTCACCTAGATTTTATAGAGATTCACACTTTGTGTAAGTTTGCTTCAGTTCTGATAAAGAATACTCTAGTTATTGAGCGGAAACAGGCAATTTTAGCATTTTTTACTAATTAAAGGTCCATAACTCGAAAGATAATGGTCCGTATTGGCTGGTTATCGAAATTGGCCTAGATTTTATAGAGATGCACACTTTGTGAAAGATTGCTTCAGTACTGATAAAGAATAATTTAGTTTTTGAGCGGAAACTAAATTTTAGCATTTTTAACTACTTAAAGGGCCACAACTCTAAATATAAAAGTCTGAATTGGCTGGTTATTGAACTTGGCCTAGATTTTATAGAGATTCACACTTTGTGTAAGTTTGTTTCAGTTCCGATAAAAAATACTTTAGTTAATGAACAAAAACAAAAAACTTGACGCCGCCCATCCGCCCACCGACTTCACCAATCTAATAACCAGGTTTTCAACTTTGAAAAACCTGATTAAAAAGATATCAAGAGTATTTACAACAATAAAATAATAAAAAAAAAGTTTGTGTTTATAATGTGATAAAATACCAGCGGTATATTTATTAATACCTATCAACCACTTGGTTGCTTGATCACGTGATCACTCGATAATAACAAAGTTTGCATATGGCTTCTGTATTCGGCGCGTTTCAGCATTTATTGAATCACTCGGATTATTACAAACTGTTGATACTCAATGCTGGCATGAATCAATCACTTAAACTATCCTTTAAACCACCATGAGGTCATGGTTATAACAGTTTGTTCTAATCAAGGCTAATTGGTGAGTAGAAGACGAGCAATAATAAAATCAAAACATGGTGACGATTTATTGTTTGAGTGTCATTTGATCATTCGCACAGAATTTCAAGTTTTATATCATGACATTTCATCCCCCGCTGATAAAATGGGAGCTAAGCAAAAACCGCGTATTAACGGAATTCGCATTTTATCAGTGAATTTTAATAAAACATAAGCAATTATAGGGGGGGATATGCAGTTTTTTTTAATTTTAAGAACTAGATCTGCCATTGATACAGGTTTACACGAAGTATAAATTGTTTCATCTTAGAAAGAGTCTGAATGACCTCAAACAGTATTTAAAAGCTGTCTATTTTCAGAAAGTGGATTTCGTTTTAAGTTTACCACTCGAATTTAAATATTGATTTTGTTAAGTTTTGATGGAAATGACATACCAAACTATTCGGGTTTTATTTTTTAATGATAATGAGATGATTTTATACATTTTAATAATTGTTTTACTTTTTTAAAACATTTATAGCATTTTTTCCCGATATACTTCCTTTAACTAAGGTATGTTAAATTGCAGTCTGCACAAACGGGCATCACACTGAAATGAGGCAAAAAAAAATGCAGTTTTTAAAATGTCATTATGTTATGTCATGTTATTTTGAAATGTCATTTTGAAATGTCATTACACTTATACACACCAGTTCCTGGTGTTAGAACATAAAACATCTACTTGGATAACATCTACTTGGATTTCCCATTTTATTATCCAAGAAGCCTTACTGATTATTATTTGTATGCCTATAATTTGCAGTAGTTGTCATGTTGGTTACTAATTGGAGATATAATTGACAGTTACACATGGCTAACATTCTCTATAAAGACTTGTCTAGTTCTGGAGAAGATTACTTTCACTATTATGGGCAACAGTTGTGTGAACACTTGAAAGATTTAAATTAAGGTCTCACTTGCCAATTATCTCCCCTTAGTGACAGTAGCAAGACTACTTCGCTCAAGAAATTAGAGCTGTGTAAATCGGTTGGACATTATTTTTGTTAAAAATACTTAAAATGGTCATATGTTTTTGTACATATGAGAACTTTGGATCATTTTCAAGAGATCTGCCAAGTTTGAATGACATTGTGTACTGCTTGGTGAAAATATAACAGTTTAAAGATACGTAGTGATATACTGCAACAAATGGGCAGAATTTGTCGAAAATGAAGGTGTCATCAATACATCAAAACTGGGAAAAAGCAACCTGGTTAACCCCATGTTTTTTCCTGCATATTTTGACTAACAGAGGACAATCTATGGAAACAAGACACTTTTAGAACCTTTGGCAATGTGTCTCTAGCTATATGTAGGACTTCAAAATTATATTGGTGTATGAGACGGTAAGCAATGTTTCTCAAACCTAATTTGTGTTAGATCTGCCTAATGTGAATATCGAGGAAAATTCTAGCTGATAGATTCTGATATGTAGGAATATGTTGATGCCACCAACAGAACAACAAGCAAATGACTCATGTTTTGCCTTAATGAACATATTCAATATTACAAGGATCAATTACATTAGCATCTCTCTGGGTTTGAAGATTATTTATGCTATCATTCAAAGAATCCAATTTTTATTTTAATATTAATCAAACTTATAAATTTTACTGAATAGATATAAATAGCCATTTATGAACATTACAAGTTTTAATCTGAGGAATTATGACCATATACTGGTACAACATATACAATCTGATATAATTTGAAACCTTGATAAACAAGGAAAAAAGTAATTTTCTAAATCCAAGTGCATGTAACTTCATCTCTGACAGTTGAAACAGGCTGGTTACCACTGGTTCTCTACATACAAGTTTAATTAAAATCAAATACAAATACAAAACAAGTAGACAAAATGAATGTAGACGGACGCCAGACACTGGACAGACAGACAGAGGGTAAACCTACAGTATTTTTCAGTTGTTTAAACATATAGATTATTATTATTTCATAAAGATCAAGGACCTTCAAGTATATATTATCTTTTAATAATCATACTTCTGAATTCAGCACATACCAAGGAGTGGTCATTATTGTTATGGGTAGCAACAAAAAATATAAATCTGGGTAACTCTTAGAGCAGCATATCTAGTATTATGTCCTTTTAAATCAATAAAAACACCTCGTTTAATTGTAATATTTAAAAAAACAACTATCTGGATCTTGTCTGGTGCAAAATACAACTGTTCATCGTAAATAAACATGTATTTAAACTTGCTTTTAATGGTGATATTTTAATTAGACCAGACCTGAGGAACAATGTAAATTATCGGAAAACATACAGAAATTTCTGAGCATCATAATTATATTAAATCCGGGTACACAATTAAGTTTCAAAATAGATTTATACCACCAATCTTAATAATTTATTCCTCCATAGCATGTTGATTATGTCTGCAGATTATTGATATTCAATCCAAGTTTGAATCCCGTAGCAAGTTTGTTTTCGTTCATTTCCCTAGCAACACTACTTTTTCCTATAGTGCTCCATAAACAGCTTCTAATAAAAAAAAATAAAAAAATGAGTTCCAATCAACAAAATGAAAAAAATAAATTTGTCCGGATACGCACTTATATCATTGCACACATTTAACGGCCGTTCTAATACTGCAGGATGACAGAATTAGCCAAGCATATACAATTGAATTGAAAACTTTACGATGATTTCTGTCAGCAAAGTAGCTAATTTGTGTTTTAGAGTAACTGATTAGAAAATTTAGATTTAAAACACGATTTATTCACTATTTATTCATGTTTAAGAGAGGTATCAGCTGTTATTAATGTATCAAAGGCCATGAAATTCGCGAAAATGGTTGTTAAATTGTTTATAAACAAGTAACTGTTGTTTCATTTTATAAAAGAAGTATCAATAGCATAAAAATGTGGAGCATATGGTCTAGTGGAAGAGCATCAGATCCAAGATCAAAGAAGGCGTGGGTGAGAGGAGGTAATGTTTGCAAACTTCTTTATATCAAATTTGAAGTTGGAATAAAAAGTCACGAAATTCCTTCTGGTGTCTCACTAACAACAAATTAGGAACATCTGAAAGTTGTTTGGATAATACTAAGGTACCCTTTAAAAAATCACAATAACTTTGTGTCAATGATAAATCTGTTGGTGTCAGCATTTGTTTGTACAAAAATTTTAGACTTAAGAAGCCAATGAAAGGAAACCACCCAAGAAACATTTTGGCTGAATTTCAATAAAATCTGTTGACAATAACTGATTCACTAGATGATGGACAGCAAAGGAGAGCTGCCTTCCTATAGGCAAAGCTCAGCTGAGTTAGACAAGAATGTTTTTAATTAATAATAATCATCCATATTCAACTTCCTGTAGACATGCATGGGCTAAGTCTGAGTATAATTTAATTGTTTGTACCATTTCACTGAAAATAACAGTAGGGCTGTCATAGATAGAAATGATTTCAATACATTATTGATTTCCGCAAGTTGATACGATATTGATACGAAATCTAAAATATTGATACATTTAAATGCTAAATCACTCGAATGTTTGTCCATTTTTGTTTACATGAGAAGATTAAGCAGAGCATGTGCTCAAGTAGTAGAAGGGGTTAAAGGGGGAGGGGTGGGAGGGTGGGGGGGAAGAGACATCATGAATGATTTGTCTAAGTTGTAAGAACTTGTTTCATAATAAATGTAAAATACATTAGATTAAGGCTTAAACACTTAGCTGTCATCATCATCTCTCAGTAACTGCAGCAGGGATTTGTTCTTTAGACACTATTGTCTATATGGTGTTCAAGTCTTACAAATGACTATAGATTTACCATAACTACACGCGGTATTATACATGTTTAGCTGCTGGGCATCATACTGACTTAACCACAGAAGGTTAAACTCCACAATATAGTCTCTATGACCGCTATGAAGAGGCAACTTGTTCTTTATCTACTTTCAATTATTAATGAATCTACTGTCAAACCTGTGTAAGCGGTCACCTCTATTAAGCAGCAACTTGTCTTAAGCAGTCGCATTTGCTATTTCAAATTTCTGTGCTTTCAGAACACATTAACCTGTATTCAGCAACAACCTGTCTTTAAAGGTCACATTTGCTTCTTCCCTTGACTGACTGCTTAAGACAGGTTTGACTGTATATGGCATCAATATATATTTGACTTATGTAATTTTTGACTAGACATATCAATACAGACTTAGTCATCAATGACAGTCATAACAGCTGAATAAACATTTTACAAATCAAGTCAGGTGTCATCAATTTGAACATTTCTAATATGCCAACCCTCCTGTAAAATCACATTTTCACAGCAAAGAAATAACAATTCAATAAACCTTTTGTTATTTACCATATCAAATTGAGTTTATATCCTTCTATAATCATGCTACATCTGAACCTTAATCAGATGATCGGCCAAATACATATACGGCATCTTCTTATCTCAGACAAAGCTCTATCACAATCAACGATAATTCTCTTTTTTTTTCATCTAACTGGCAGTTATATCACCATGCCGTAGAATCATGCCATGATTGTACTCTATGCGGAGGTTTATTTCAAGCTTTTCAGTGGAAATGAAGAGAATAGACTTACATGGACAATCGGAAATATTGTTATTATTTTTTTCTTGATTGAAAACACTATTTTGGGCAGATCAACAGCAGATTTCTAAATTATTACTTCTTTTTTAAGCATCCAGATCTATTGGTGGGGGAAAGCCTCAGAATGAACTCCAGTTTAAATATTAGATGTCCACCAGCAAGAAAGGCAAAATTTCTCGCTTTTTCTTTGTATAAAAAAATATGAGAAAATCAATCACCATTGTCCCTTCATTTAAACAAAGTTGAACTCAATACTCATAAAGAATATAACAGGATGAATGGATTTTTTTTTTTAACAAGGTTTAACCATTTATTTAACACATTTCAGGTTATGTTTGGTATTTTACTGGAGAAAGAAGACCTCAGAATGAATCTGGTAGAATCTTTTTTTTGTATATAAAAAAACTGGCTATTTTCTCACATAAATATTTTGAACCAAAATGGAGTTGAACCTACGACCTTCAGAGGAAAGTGGCCTAGAGATGGCACCTTAGACCTTAGACCACTTGGCCACAAAGGACCCCATAACATGACAGGATGAGAAAAATATGCACCCAGTACAGAACTCAAATCAAGGACCTTTCCCTGCATATCTAGCTTACATATTGAAAGTTTAACTTTTTGTGGCTGGACACTGCTGGCCCTTTATGAGTACTGAAGCCTCTTTAAAAATCAAGTGTACCTGACCTGACTGGACAATGGTTTAGAGCACAAGATATTTTGTTCCTATAAAAGATAGATGTCTTTTTTATCATAGTAAATAGTAATAAGTAGATCTTATTTATCAATTAAGTAGCTCAATTAAAAAGTCAAATACACAGTTATAATTCCCTAATTGCTACGCCAGTCGCCATTAATTAGCCTACATTATGTATAATAATTGTCATTGCAATTATCACACCTAATTGTGTCCTCAGAAACCAGGTGTGGAAACATCTTTCTTGCATACTGGACAATTATTTCTGTGTATATTTACTGGGTACAGAATTTTCATCCTACCCTCCATGCACTCATCCTACTCTGCTGTGACGTTGGAACAATTTATGACATGAATTATTAAAACATATGATGAAATATATTTAATTTGACGTCTTAGAAGCCATCATGGTAAAATATAATAATAATCAAAATTAGAATAAATATACAATGTGTTTGGTGTAAAAGAAAAATAATCTTACATGGCTTTTTCAGTTCAGATAGAAAATTCTATACCTTGGGATAAATGTTTTCCTGGGAACTCGGCAGAGCCTTGTTCTGTCTAAAAACAGTTATCCCTGGGTATGATTTTTTTAACCCAAACTGCCAACTCATTAAGATTCTTATATTTTCATATTATCGAGTCAAAAAAATGTGATATGTCCCTCTGGGGACCATATAATCATTTCATGCAATTCAATTTTTCAACTATTGAATATCGTACTAGTGAATCCAAAATGCACTGATAACAGATCGAGGGAGTAATTTCAGAATTGACCTAGTATTAAGGATCACTACGAAATTCATACGTAAAATCACTGTGTATAAACTTCAACTATAAAATGACAAAAAAATCTGCTATTCAAATGTGCATTACTTTAATAACTCCCCCCACCCCCACCCCATACCCCCTCTCCCCAAGGGACTATGCATCTTAAAATGGGGAGCTTTTATTTGGCCCAGAGTAAATTTTGAGTAAAATGACGAGCAAAATATGAGCTAAATAAATATGGATGTTTTACTTGCTTGCTGACCTAGGTCTACATCATTTGCAGATGGCATCATAGACCCAAACAACAACCCAAGACTAAAAACATTTTTAAACCAAATACAGCAAGTCTGTGCCAGGAGAATTGTAGTTCCTAACAGATATGGATCTATCCACTTTCAATTACATATTGTGTCATTTTTCATTCTACAGAAAATTTAATATGAAGAGGCAGACTGAGGAGACATAATCAAATTGTGTTGCCAGAATTTGCAAGGAAATATGTTATTATGCTGCATGCTGCTCAGAAACTTCATTTTTCTTTTAAGATGAATTCAATCGCTGATTTTCTGAGCATTACAACATATGACAAATTTGTCTACCGCAGCGTAAGTTGATCATCTCAACATAAGAGGCAATATTTAATACTGTACGAATGAAAAATCCATATGAAAATACGAAATATACAGTACACTACTCAAATATAATATTTCCAGAGCTATACTTCACAATAAACTTATTCATTTTATATTGATTGTGAAACCAGTTCTAATAAAAATCCCCCTAAACATCTTAAAAAAAATAAAGCCACTGTATGACTGAAAAAGCCATACAATAATACGAAATATACGATGCAGTTTTCAACAAGAGTTGTCAGAGGACAAAAAAGCTCGCCTATGGGATAAAACTCATCACCCATGCAAAGATTAAGATTGGGGGGCAAACACCAAAACTTGAACGCAACTGGGTGTCTACAGATGCCTCCGATGCCACCGCCGGGGTCATAGCAATAGCTCTACTGGACATTGGTCCCGGCAAGCTAAAAATAGGTTCATATTTCCAGACTTATACTTCAGATTGAACTGATTCAGTTTACATTGATTGTGAAATAAATTTTATAAAAATCACCCTAGACATCTTAAAAAATATTGCCACTGTATGACTGAACAAGAGGCCTATGGGCCAGTTTAGTGGTCACCTGATTATCCTTGATGACATAAAATTATATGAATATATTTTCCAACTTTTGTGCTTTGGGAAGCAGCAAAAATCCCATCATGGATTTTGAATGTCACATCAGGATCAACATATCACATCATTTTCTCTTATAATAATTTAGTAAAGAAGTACCCACCCCCAGGGTCAAACTGTGAGACCCAAGGGCATGAAATTCACAATTTTTACGATGGACTCATTGGCCTCATTAGTTATGCTCACAATTTGTTTCTGAGTGCTTTCTATAATAAGATTATTAAAGTTTTTGCAATTTATAATTTTTATAAATATGCATCCATAATCGTGCTTACCATTTATTTCCCAGTGCTTCCTATAGTAAAAAGAAGGTTTCTAAAGTTTACCTTCAATTTGACTATTTTGGCCTGCCCCAAAGACCCCAGGGTGATAAAGTTGACTTGGAATTTGACTGTTTTAGTCCCTCCCTCAAGACCAGCGTGGTGGGGACCATGCAATTCACACTTTTGATTCACCCTTTGGTACTAAAGCTGCATGCAACATTTCATTACAAAAGAGCTTACAATTTTTGAGAAAAAGTCGAAAAGGTGAATTGTTTATAGACACATTCATTTTATTAGCCTCAACTTCAGGGCCAAACTGTGAGACCGAGGGCCATGCAATTCACAATCCATAATCATGCTCACCATTTGTTTCCCAGTGCTTCTTATAGTAAGAAGAAGATTTTGAAAGTTTATCTTGAATATAATAGCACTTATAAAAGTGACCATCTTGACTATTGTTATAACTTACATATTTGATAACTTTCAACTGTAACTGTGCCGCATCCTGGTCATACAGCTCACCTGCAATAGAAAATAGTTAGTTGTAGAGAGAGAGAGAGAGCGAGAGAGAGAGAGAGAAGAGAGAGAGAGAAGAGAGAGAGAGAGAGAGAGAGAGAGCGAGAGAACAACTTCATGTCTACCCATTATTTCTACTCCACTGCCCAGCTGCCAGACTTAAAATAAAGCTAACATAATTAAACTGAGAGTTTTTTGTCATACCATTATTGGAGAGAAAACAGTCCAATTATTGACTGAAACAAGATCAGTAAAATTAATGCATAATATAATGCAGTTATAATACAATCTGATAAAACATCCCTCAAGAGAACATATTGGTATTAATATAGAGAACACAGATGACAGCCAAGATAGGACAATCAAAAGTGAAATACCACATTACAAAGAGATGTAACATGAAAATGGTAAAAAAATACATGTCATCAGCTACATAGACGACAGCTTGTGGAATATAAACTATTGTTTGGGGCATTTATGTAAGCCACTTTTTTTTTTTTTTATAAATACCAAAATGGTGTTTGAATCGCTCTGCTTGCAACAAATGGACAAATGAACATTTCAGAGTCCCTCTAAATTTGTGGGGTTGCTGTGCCTACATAGAAAAATTATGTTTTATTTATGTTTAACTTCTGTAAAACTGGTACCCTGTGATGACCCTGGACCTGGCTTAAACAAAACTTAAAGTTTCCCTTTAAATATGCTTGTAAGCCCCCTGGTGGGGTCATTTGTCATTAAATCATGCTGGTTCAAGAACTTGTCAGAGATCTTGTGGATATAAAACTGCTGTGCAAGTTTGATTCATTGAAAAATTGGGGTGCCTTGTGTTTACGTTTTCCGATATAACTCTTATGTAAAACTATAACCCCTGTGGCGGCCCAAAATTTGACCCCAGGGACCTTACTTCAACAAACCTTTTAGAGGACCACCATGTGATGCTACATGTAAAATATCTAACATTTAGGACTAACTGTGCAAGTTTGGTTAAGATTCAATGAAAAATTGTGAGTGTTATCGCGTCTACAAGAAAAAGATTTACTGGATGACGACAGATGGATGACGGACAATTTACCATGTCATGAGCCAAAGGCCAGTAGAGTTAGAAAACTTTAGATAGATATTTTGGAATAGATTGCGATAGGTGTGAAATATTCGCATTTCTTTAATTTAGATACACACATCTGGTTTTAACACAAATTTCTGTGAGAAAAAATCAAAAAATTTTCATTCATCAATGTTTTGCATAAAAATTTGCATACCAAAATCATCCTTTTCCAGATATTTCAAAAAGTATTAAACTGACTATGAAAATTGAGATTGATTGATTGATTGATTGATTGATTGATTGATTTATTTACTGTTAAACAGACTGTTCAACTGATACATCATTTTTGTTTTATCTATAAAATATTGTGTTTACTAAACCACAAAAATTATTTGGCTGAAAAAAGAAGACAAACCAAGTGCCTCAAACAAAATATATGTATTCTATAGCAAACAAGGAATGCAGAAGCCTGATGTCACACATGAAGTTTGGCTCAGAAATGTTGTTAAACATACAATTACAATGCAACAGCTTGTGTATTATTTCCAATTCATTGGGAAGGTCACCAGGCTATTAACAATGTAATGTCTATTGATGAAAAAGGGGCATAACAGTATCATCTTCAAATAAATATCAAACATTGATATCTCTCAACCTGTCTAACATTTTATATAAAATTTAAAAAACAACATTTAATCAGTAAAATTAATAAAAAAATAACAAATTAAGAGGACAATAATTATAAAGTGTCCAATTTACTGTGTGTTTTCACAACACAAGATGATGTTTTACAAGTTCATTAGACATACAACACCTTGTATACAGAGTTGATGATTCAGATGTTCACGGCATTTTTTAAATAGTCAATAAAAAAACAACAGGGCTTTTTTCCTGTAAATTGGGAAGAGGCCCAAGCCTTCGAGATTGGGGAAAGCAAAGTTTAACTGGAAAGCAGAAAGCAAAGTTTAACTTGAAAATAAAGTGTAACATTGAAGATCATAATTGTAACCATTGATTATCAGATATAACAATAATATCCAGTTTTTTTTTATCCCATCATGTAAGCAAAATTCACCCCCCACCCCCACCAAAAAAAACACTTTTTCCCCCCATGTGGGAATTACCTTTCTGCCTCAATTGGGAAACAAACATGATTTTTCAATTGAAAAGTAGCTGCATATCGGTCTCTAATTAATAAGGTAAAAAAAGTCCCGACTGTTCTGACCCTTTTGTTTTAACATATAAATATAATACACATCAATGATACATAGAGCCATTCTTACTAAATTAACAACTTGTATATGAATAAAAATAACTGCTCAAAATTACCCTGTGAGGATGTGCAGCAGAATTAAGAGAAAGATAGATAGAAAAATATTAGATATAAGAGCTATGAACGAAATAAAATGCTTTATTTTTGTTGACATACTCTTCCCATCCCACCACACATGGCAATAACATATGATTGTGAGGCAAATAATGGCAAAAGAGTGCTTGTAAGAAAGACATGTGTTTAATTTTTGTCTCTTAGCCAACCCCAACTACCCTGTTTTAAATCTTTATGAAAAATGAACTTCAATTTCAACTTGTACTTCCCATCCATATAATCACATATAATTTTTTTTTTGAATAAACACAGGAACATGCAATTTTGCAGTTCAAACAAATAAAAGAATTGTCACTGGGGAGAGGTTAACACTTTCCGCAGAATGGATAATTTCACTCAAGGAATATTCACAATGCGATACACTGTAGATTTCGATCGTACAAAGTCCGCGGCATCTCTGTCATATTTCTATGAATCATACAGATTATTATTAAATTGAAAGAAATACGAATGCACACAAATGTTACACTACGGCGGTATTAACATTGTTAATCCACAAGTCATTTTTAATCAAACTGATATAAAAATAACCAAAAAGTGTTTCCTGTATTGATACAAGAATCAAAAATTAATTCTGGAAAACACTAGGGTAATAACAAAATACTGCAAAAATCATAAACCTTATCTAAAAAATTTTTATTAATTTATGTTTCTAAGTTTTCTTATTTCTCCTTAAATTTCTGATCTGGGTAGAACCTTGGAGACATAGACAATTGTTGAGATAACAATCTGCAAACATTTATATACTAAGAAAAACATCTAAGTGTGTGTAGTGTAATAGCACTAGAAAAAAATGCAGCCAGTCAGTAATTGAAACTCAGGACCTGTTGCTGACAGGGCGAATGCTCTAATGACTCAATTTGCCAAACTGATGACACATTTTGACATATTCCCTAATCAATTTAGAATCATTTCCAAATTTCCAGAGAGAACAAAATATCAATTAAATGTTTCTAAGAAGATATATTTTTAAGTCACAGCTGTATATATGCATCAAACCTATATTATACCCATTTCCGGTTTTGTGAAAATCTGCATTTCAAGGGCCATAACTCTTATGTTACTAAAGGATCAAGTCACTTCAACAAACGAGCTATTGTATGCTTTTATATTTGGTTAAGAGCAATTATCAAATGTCGGGAGGGTGCTTGAGTGTTGGCCAACTTTAACTGGTGCAAGAAGACCTCAGAATGAAATTGACTAGAATCACTGTCCTTCTGCAAGTAACTGGCAAACTTTCACATTAAGATTTTGAACCGGGCTGGATTTGCAACCCTGACCTCAGTGTTGAGAGGGCCGGAGACTACAGCGTTTTATGCCACCCACAACTGCAAGTAAGTTCAGAGCTTGTGAACAGATTCCTGGGTAGAATCAGTACGGAGTCCACTGCACTATCACGGGGTGATTTCAAACAATCACCTTTGTCATGACTAGGCTAACTTGAGAAGAGTTGTGCGCTGCCGCAATCAATACTTTAGATCATCTCTCTCATTCCAGAGGGAGATCCGGATAAAACAGATTAAAGGGACACACTGTAACTTTGATTAATTTTCAACTAACTTTATTTCAGAAATTATATATCTTACAAAATGTATATGATGCATACATGCATTTATGTAAATTTAGGTTCAACACCAAGAGCATAAGGGGAGTTAGTTTAATTGGTGTAGATTATCATAATAAAAGGCTGTAAATACATAAAATATACATTTACAAATATAACAAGACAATATTGTAAAATACACAAATCCACGCATCTCGTTAATACAAATTATTATTTCACTGTACTACTAATATCAATTATAGTACAAACAACTTACCAGAAATGTGTTACATTAACGAGTTGTCATTATTGTAAAGTAATGATTTAATATAAACATGTCTTCTTTAAGATAAAATTTAAAGTTGTAAAAGCAAGGTCTTACCAGATTGAAGTCCAGTAAGTAGTGTTCTGGTGAAACTAAGCGTGAGATTGAGACATGCGACTATATTTTGCAGGTTAATTGCACGGAGTTACTTAAGTTATTTTAGTAAGGGAGATCTAACAAACATGCATGCATTCAAACAATCCAATGCATTCCAACACTACAGTACATGCATACAGATAACAGTGGATCCATTCAGAAGTGCACTGTTATGTTGCACATAAATATATACAAAGACAGAGATCACAGACAAAGCAATTTAAAGCAGGCTTACCACATAATTATTTAAAATATAAATACAGAATGTATAAATAGGGCTACACTTAGTTTTCTGTTTAGGAGCATCACTCTTGTAAATCACTGAAAGTCATCATATATCGCATATTTATATTCATTTTCAAAACTAGCGCAACTTCATCAATTCTATAAAATAAATATTTATAATTTACCAAACATTGATTTTCTCTGAGAGCAAAGCTTGGAAATTTGATGTGTGAACAGAATTATAAAGAGATTTCAACATTGCCATCTGTCCCTTTAATGATAGACAGGAATAAATTTGATTACTTTAAATAGAAATTAAGTCTATTGACATGACTGCCCCAAGGCTGCCAACTATTGAACAAAATACCAATTTTTTACCAAAAACTAATTTGAAAAAGGGCTATATAACTCCTGTAAAATTGACTTACATTTGGCCAATATCACACTTGACCAGTATTTTATAATTATACAGTACATACGAAATGTAAATTAGATACATAAACCCCTCCATAAGTTATTGACCACACTGACAAACAGACAAACATAGGAACGAGCAACAGCAACACTTAATGTCCCTTTACCATTCGTGGAATGGCTGGGATAAAATGGCTGGGACATAATAAAAGTAGAATAAACTCACCACAGAGCTTGATGAGCTGTTGGCTTGCTCTCTCTTCTGTCCCCCTCTGTGATGTGAATGTCCTCTGTATGTGAGTGTAACAGGCAGCGATCTGTGACAGGAAGGACTGCATTGTCATTGTATGTTAGTTTATCATCATCATCACAAATTAATCAAACAAGCAATATTTTCTGTAACTACGCTTTTCAGTACCGTTTATATTCAAGTTTTACTGCTTTCCTCTCATGTTACCCTATCAACAGATAATACCTGTTTTTATGCATTCATATTTTTACACAAGTTTTAAGTAAGACTTATTTTCTGCTTGATAAACAGTTCTGTATTTAACTCTACATGTAATTATAATTTACTATTCCATCTTGAGACAGTTTATAAAAGTCCAAACTTGTGGGCTCAATTCAGTTTTACAGTTTATAAAACTTCGAACTTGTGGGATCAATTCAGTTTTACAGTTTATAACAGGCAAAATCTGTTGGCTGAATTTGGTTTTACAGTAACTGTTTGTAAAACCCTAAGTTTTATGTCTAAATTCAGTTTTACTTATTCATTAATCCAAAACATCTCTTTTTTTTCTATTAACGTAAGAACCAGACATAACTTCAATAACAGGACACATTATTATATTATCCAATGTATTTTATATTCTCCATTTTCACAAGAATAGCTCCTCCAGCACAGCACAGCACATGAGATAATTTGACTTCACAACAACTAATGCTTCATCTTTCGCACCAAATTAGATTTGGATAAATTCACATCTTAACAAACCCATTATTTCTTGTTTATTATTACTTGCATACAGTTTAAATACAGTCCAATGACATTCTAAAATATCATCATGTGTTTCTTAAATATATATATAGAAGATGCTATTTGACAATATCTCAATTGTCAAGAAGAAAATATGTCTGTTTCTTTTTAGGCACTAGCTAACTAGGGAAGCTAGCTGTCCAATATCCAATATATACCGAATACCCCATTTAGAGACTAAGAATAATCAGTTAATATGATCTTTAGCATTTCTATCTAAAATATTCTTTCCTCTTTAAGTATTAACTTTTACCACTGACTTCTTTCCTCTTTAAGTATTACCACTGACTATCACCTAAAATACGAAACAGGTTGGTTTTAAAAATATTCTGACACTGCAATTCACTTCTTGAGGAGAAATTCATCAGGAGAGAGCACAATTTTTAAAAAGAGACAATTTGTCATAATTACAGATGAGGAAGTATTAAATGTTGAACATTCTTGAAATGTTTATCTTCTATATTAGTTGTACACAATCCCTGGCAATAAAACAAAGCAATTTCATGATGGGACTCTTGTTTTTTTTACCGATAGGAGAAAATGAGCATTTTAGTCTGAAGGACTGAAGCATGATATTCAGAAATTTGTCACTGGCATGATGCAGCAAGTTTGGGTTTCTATGTTCTTCTTTCATTATTTATGATTTATCACAAAGTTCAAGGATTTGAATTACTATCAAACCAAAGTTATGTTCTGTCATACTGGAATGGTTTTGTCTAATGCGATCTGCAAAGTATGACCTTAAGCTGCATTACCACGGACACTGCTAGTATCACAAATGCAAGCTGCCCCCTAATGCAATCTGTAAAAGTATGACCTAAGCTGCATTACCACTGACACTGCTAGTATCACAAATGCAAGCTGCCTCCTAATGCAATCTGTAAAAGTATGACCTAAGCTGCATTACCACTGACACTGTTAGTATCACAAATACAAGCTGTTTACCTAATGCAATCTGTAAAGTATGACCTAAGCTGCATGACCATTGACACTGTTAGTATCACAAATACAAGCTGTCCCCCCTAATGCAATATGTAAAATATGACCTCAGCTGCATTACCATTGACACTGTTAGTATCACAAATATAAGCTGTCCCCCTAATGCAATCTGTAAAATATGACCTAAAGCTGCATTACCATTGACACTGTTAGTATAACAAATATAAGCTGTCCCCCTAATGCAATCTATAAAGTATGACCTAAGCTGCATGACCATTGACACTGTTAGTATCACAAATATAAGCTGTCCCCCTAATGCAATCTGCCAAGTATGACCTAAAGCTGCCACCATTGATGCTGATAGTATCACAAATACAAGCTTCCCCTTAATGCAATCTGCCAAGTATGACCTAAAGCTGCATTACCATTGACACTGTTAATATCACAAATATAAGCTGTCCCCCTAAGGCAATCTGTAAAGTATGACATAAGCTGCATGACCATTTACACTGTTAGTATCACAAATACAAGCTGTCTCATAAATGCAATCTGCCAAGTATGACCTAAAGCTGCATTACCATTGACACTGTTAGTATCACAAATACAAGCTGTCCCCTAATGCAATCTGTAAAGTATGACCTAAGCTGCATGACCATTGACACTGTTAGTATCACAAATACAAGCTGTCCCCTTAATGCAATCTGCCAAGTATGACCTAAGCTGCATGACCATTGACATTTTAAGTATCACAAATACAAGCTGTCCCCTTAATGCAATCTGCCAAGTATGACCTAAGCTGCATTACCATTGACACTGTTAGTATCACAAATACAAATTGTTCCCTAATGCAATCTGTAAAGTATGACCTAAGCTGCATGACAATTGACACTGTAAGTATCACAAATACAAGCTGTCCCCTTAATGCAATCTGCCAAGTATGACCTAAAGCTGCATTACAATTGACACTGTTAGTATCAGAAATACAAGCTGTCCCCCTAATGCAATCTATAAAGTATGACTTAAGCTGCATGACTATTGACACTGTTAGTATCACAAATACAAGCTGTCCCCATAATGCAATCTGCCAAGTATGGCCTAAAGCTGCATTACCATTGACACTGTAAGTATCACAAATACATACTGTCCCTCTAATGCAATCTGCCAAGTATGACCTAAATAAAGCTGCCACCATTGACACTGTTAGTATCACAAATACAAGCTATCCCCCTTAATGCAATCTGCCAAGTATGACCTAAAGCTGCATTACCATTGACACTGTTAGTATTACAAATATAAGCTGTCCCCCTAATGCAATCTGCCAAGTATGACCTAATGCTGCATTACCATAGAAACTGTTAGTATCACAAATATAAGCTGTCCCCATAATGCAATCTGCCAAGTATGACCTAAAGCTGCCACCATTGACACTGTTAGTATCACAAATACAAGCTGTCCCCTTAATGCAATCTGCCAAGTATGACCTAAAGCTGCATTACCATTGACACTGTTAGTATCACAAATACAAGCTGTCCCCTAATGCAGTCTGCCAAGTATGACCTAAAGCTGCATTACCATTGACACTGTTAATATCACAAATACAAACTGTCCCCCTAATGCAATTTGCCAAGTATGACCTAAAGCTGCCACCATTGACGCTGTTAGTATCACAAATATAAGCTGTCCCCCTAATGCAATCTGCCAAGTATGGCCTAAAGCTGCATTACCATTGGCACTGTTAGTATCACAAATATAAGCTGTCCCTCTAATGCAATCTGCCAGTAATGACCTAAAGCTGCATGACCATTGACACTGTTAGTATCACCAATACAAGCTGTCTCATAAATGCAATCTGCCAAGTATGACCTAAAGCTGCATTACCATTGACACTGTTAGTATCACAAATACAAGCTGTCCCCTAAAGCAGTCTATAAAGTATGACCTAAATTGCATGACCATTGACACTGTTAGTATCACAAATACAAGCTGTCCCCTTAATGCAATCTGCCAAGTATGACCTAAGCTGCATGACCATTAACATTTTAAGTATCACAAATACAAGCTGTCCCCTTAATGCAATCTGCCAAGTATGACTTAAGCTGCATTACCATTGACACTGTTAGTATCACAAATACAAATTGTCCCCTAATGCAATATGTAAAGTATGACCTAAGCTGCATGACAATTGACACTGTAAGTATCACAAATACAAGCTGTCCCCTTAATGCAATCTGCCAAGTATGACCTAAAGCTGCATTACCATTGACACTGTTAGTATCAGAAATACAAGCTGTCCCCCTAATGCAATCTATAAAGTATGACTTAAGCTGCATGACTATTGACACTGTTAGTATCACAAATACAAGCTGTCCCCCTAATTCAATCTGCCAAGTATGGCCTAAAGCTGCATTACCAATGACACTGTAAGTATCACAAATACAAACTGTCCCCCTAATGCAATCTGCCAAGTATGGCCTAAAGCTGCATTACCATTGGCACTGTTAGTATCACAAATATAAGCTGTCCCTCTAATGCAATCTGCCAGTAATGACCTAAAGCTGCATTACCATTGACACTGTTAGTATCACAAATACAAGCTGTTCCCCTAATGCAATTTGCCAAGTATGGCCTAAAGCTGCATTACCATTGACACTGTAAGTATCACAAATATAAGCTATTCCCCTAATGCAATCTGCAAAGTATGACCTAAAGCTGCATTACCATTGACACTGTTAGTATCACAAATATAAGCTGTCCCCCTAATGCAATCTGCCAAGTATAACCTAAAGCTGCATTACCATTGACACTGTTAGTATCACAAATACAAGCTGTCCCTCTAATGCAGTCTGCCAAGTATGACCTAAGCTGCATAAACACTGACACTGTTAGTATCACAAATACAAGCTGTCCCCTAATGCAGTCTATAAAGTATGACCTAAGCTGCATGACCATTGACACTGTTAGTATCACAAATACAAGCTGTCCCCTTTAATGCATTCTGCCAAGTATGGCCTAAAGCTGCATTACCATAGACACTGTTAGTATCACAAAAACAAGCTGTCCCCCTAATGAAATCTGCCAAGTATGACTTAAAGCTGCCACCATTGATGCTGTTAGTATCACAAATACAAGCTGTCCCCCTAATGCGATCTGCCAAGTATGACCTAAAACTGCGTTACCATTGACACTGTTAGTATCACAAATATAAGCTGTCCCCTTAATGCAATCTGCCAAGTATGACCTAAGCTGCATTAACACTGACACTGTTAGTATCACAAATATAAGCTGTCCCCCTAATGCAATCTTCCAAGTATGGCCTAAAGCCGCATTACCATAGACACTGTTAGTATCACAAATACAAGCTGTCCCCCTAATGAAATCTGCCAAGTATGACTTAAAGCTGCCACCATTGACGCTGTTAGTATCACAAATACAAGCTGTCCCCTTAATGTGATCTGCCAAGTATGACCTAAAGCTGCATGACCATTGACACTGTTAGCATCACAAATATAAGCTGTTCCCCTAATGCAATCTGCCAAGTATGGCCTAAAGCTGCATTACCATTGACACTGTTAGTATCACAAATATAAGCTGTCCCTCTAATGCAATCTGCCAAGTGTGACCTAAAGCTGCCACCATTGACGCTGTTAGTATCACAAATATAAGCTGTCCCCCTAATGCAATCTGCCAAGTATGACCTAAAGCTGCATTACCATAGACACTGTTAGTATCACAAATATAAGCTGTCCCCCTAATGCAATCTGCCAAGTATGACCTCAAGCTACCACCATTGACGCTGTTAGTATCACAAATACAAGCTGTTCCCTTAATGCGATCTGCCATGTATGACCTAAAGCTGCATTATCATTGCCACTGTTAGTATCACAAATACAAGCTTTCCCCTAATGCAATCTGCCAAGTAAGACCTCAAGCTACCACAATTGACGCTGTTAGTATCACAAATAAAAGCTATCCCCCTATGCAATCTGCCAAGTATGACCTAAAGCTGCATTACCACTGACACTGTTAGTATCACAAATACAAGCTGTCTCCTAATGCAGTCTGCCAAGTATGACCTAAGCTGCATTAACACTGACACTGTTAGTATCACAAATATAAGCTGTCCCTCTAATGCAATCTGCCAAGTATGACCTAAAGCTGCATTACCATTGACACTTTAAGTATCACAAATACAAACTGTTCCCCTAATGCAATTTGCCAAGTTTGACCTAAAGCTGCATTACCATTGCCACTGTTAGTATCACAAATACAAGCTGTCCCCTAATGCAATCTGCCAAGTAAGACCTCAAGCTACCACAATTGACGCTGTTAGTATCACAAATAAAAGCTATCCCCCTAATGCAATCTGCCAAGTATGACCTAAAGCTGCATTACCATTGACACTGTTAGTATCACAAATACAAGCTGTCCCCTAATGCAGTCTGCCAAGTATGACCTAAGCTGCATTAACACTGACACTGTTAGTATCACAAATATAAGCTGTCCCTCTAATGCAATCTGCCAAGTATGACCTAAAACTGCATTACCATTGACACTGTTAGTATCACAAATATAAGCTGTCCCCCTTAATGCAATCTGCCAAGTATGACCTAAGCTGCATTACCATTGACACTTTTAGTATCACAAATACAAGCTGTTCCCTTTAATGCATTCTGCCAAGTATGGCCTAAAGCTGCATTACCATAGACACTGTTAGTATCACAAAAACAAGCTGTCCCCCTAATGAAATCTGCCAAGTATGACTTAAAGCTGCCACCATTGACGCTGTTAGTATCACAAATACAAGCTGTCCCCCAAATGCGATCTGCCAAGTATGACCTAAAACTGCATGACCATTGACACTGTTAGTATCACAGATATAAGCTGTCCCCCTAATGCAATCTGCCAAGTATGACCTTAAGCTGCATTACCATTGACACTGTTAGTATCACAAATATAAGCTGTCCCTCTAATGCAATCTGCCAAGTATGACCTAAAGCTGCCACCATTGACGCTGTTAGTATCACAAATACAAGCTGTCCCCCTAATGCAATCTTCCAAATATGACCTAAAGCTGCATTACCATAGAAACTGTTAGTATCACAAATATAAGCTGTCCCCTTAATGCAATCTGCCAAGTATGACCTCAAGCTACCACCATTGACGCTGTTAGTATCATAAATACAAGCTGTCCCCTAATGCAGTCTGCCAAGTATGACCTAAAGCTGCCACCATTGACACTGTTAGTATCACAAATACAAACTGTCCCCGTATGCAATCTGCCAAGTATGACCTAAAGCTGCCACCATTGACGCTGTAAGTATCACAAATATAAGCTGTCCCCCTAATGCAATATGCCAAGTATGGCCTAAAGCTGCGTTACCATAGACACTGTTAGTATCACAAATATAAGCTGTCTCCCTAATGCAATCTGCCAAGTATGACCTAAAGCTGCATTACCATTGACACTGTTAGTATCACAAATATATGCTGTCCCCCTAAAGCAATCTGCCAAGTATGACTTAAAGCTGCATTACCACTGACACTGTTAGCATCACAAATACAAGCTGTCCCCCTAATGCAATCTGCCAAGTCTAAAGCTGCATTACCACTGACACTGTTAGCATCCCATCCAGAGCTGTATCAGGACAGTTAGTCTTAATTTAGTGAATGCACCAACACTGCTAGATAGGAATAGTACATGGATGAAGCTGCCTATAATAATCGCCAATACTTGTTGGTGTTTAAACTCCAATTTCTATCACTATTAATTCACTTAATGCAGAATACCCTTCTGACTGCAAACACAAAATCTATTATTTATCCAATTAGTAGTGCTCAGAACAAGTGAGCCGCATTGCTAGAGGAAATGCATCAGAGTAAGCAGTACATTCACCCACTTTTATTCTTCATAATAAAAGCTTTTGCAGCAATCAAGTCAAGAGACCTCACACTAGCTAGCATTATTGACAGATTTAAGGTGGTTTTCTCTAAATATTTTTCTTGCTTGATCAATGTTTTGAACTACTTATATACACAATCATTGAAATTTTGCAGACTCCAAACTCCAAAGCAATTATTACATTTGAGGTAGGGAGAGAACAAAAGTTAACACCAATTTTAACAGGTTAATTATGGCAAACAGTTTGATTGATGAAAGAAGACCTCAGAATGAACTTAGTAGTACACACTGCGACACTGTCTAATATGAAGTCTTTGAAAAAATCTGGACTTGAATCTATGACCCAGCAGTTAGAGGCTGATCAGAACAGAACAGAATAAAGATTCCGTTGTTCTGTTCTCTGTTAATTAACCATAACAAGCAAAAACAAAAATTCTAGAAAAATTAACCCAAATTATGATTAATACAATAAGTCCCAACCTTCAATGGCACAATGAATGCTATAATTGCCTTAAAATTGGCTTAAAATAATCAAATAGAATTCAAAAACTGTTTAAATGAATGTACTGAGAATGTGTGAAGATTAATAAAGTAATGTGACATTATATTAATCTTCTATAAAATGTTCATTTTCTTTCTACTTTCAAAATTATTCAAATGTTGCATCATTTCATTTATAGGCAATGACAAACAACATGCAGTAGTGTTCAAATTCTTGAATAGAATAAAAAAGACAAAATTAAAACACAATGATGGTAATATCAACATCTCAATCGATTATCATGTTTTGTTTCATTGGATGAACTCAATTAAGATGTATAATCGGTAATCAAACCACTGTCATGTGTTACCAGCTTCCCTTTTTAATTGTTTTTGCATAAGCTACAATGGTTGTTTCAATGAAACGGTACACTAGATGTATGTGTGACTTGTGGTCTTACAATTTATACCAAACATGCACTTCTTTGCAGTTCTGTTAAAGTTCATGCTTTAAAACATCCTCAAAGATGGAACATATCAAACTGAAATTAACACAATATTTTTCTTCAGATAAAGATGATGTGTGTTCCTATAGCAGATCATACTTTTGCAGAACTTAATTTCCATCAGATCACTTAACTAGTTGCTTTCATTCAACAGAAAAAAAATTCAGCATACACACTTAATCTAAAATGATTAAATTAATCAAATTTCACATATGCAGCACTTCCCACAGTGACATAAAACAACAAATAGAGGTTGACAAAAATAACCAATAAACACTGTTCCAGGATACACACTCCAATGACAGGCGGTTATACTCCAACAAATGGTACAAGTGGTTTGTTACCAGCTAGTGTCACAACACAGTAATGGTAAGCCATCTGTACATCTTGCTTTATGATAGCTTCCCTGAATATCATATTATGTTGTCTATAAATTCACAAGGGGATATGCCAAGCTTTGTCCTGTATTGGAGTGTACACTGTTGCATTGATTTACCATGCCCGAGTTGGAATATTGTCCAGCAGCCATTATATGACTATACTAAAATATATATATATATATATATATATATATAGTAATAGGAACTAAATGCTGGTAATAAGCGATCATGCAAAATTGCAGACTGTAAGATTAAACAAGAGGGCCACATTGGCTCTAAACCGCTCACCTGTGGCAGACAACAACTGTTTAGCACAACAACTGTGCGACTTTGATGACTGCATGTGCTGGAGTGCACACAAGATCATATGATGCAATATTTGATTATAAAAGGGCCATAACTCCATCACTATTTAACCATTTTGGCCTGTCCAAAACTTTGTCAGAGATATTTTGTGAATGTAACTGTTGCGTAAATTTGCTGAAGATCAAAATAAAAAATAATAACGAAAACTGCCACACAATGCCAAATAATACAATTTTGAATATTTCAAGTGCAATAATTCAATTACTAATTATCCAAGATAATTTGGTCAGGTGGGCTAAAAAGGAATGATTAAAGATAATTATTCCCATGGCTACTGATATTCTATTGATATAATATAATAACTCTTATCTATTTTGAGTTTTTAATTGCACATTGGAATCAGACAACAACATAAATTACAATGTAATGGAATGCATCTACTGGAAAATGACTTGTTTGTAAAATGCCAATATAGCATAATAATTCTGATAAAACTACACAAGCACCGACTGCTATTGATGTAGAACATCCACAGGTACATAAGTAGGAACCGGAGGGGGGAGGCACAGTGAGGGTCACACAGTGAGGGAGGGTCCAGCATATTCTATGCTCCTCAATCCCTCTCCAATAAAAAATTGTAGAAACCTGGAACACTAAGAAAATGAGCAACAGAGACAAACAAAACAGTCACAGAAAAAATGAGCAAAAGAAGCAAGCAAAAAAAAACACATCAGAAATAATGAATAGTGGAGGCAAGTGAAATAAACACATAAATAATGAACAATAAGGGCAAGCAAAAGAAATAATGAACAAAAGAGGCAAGCAAAATAAACACAAAAATAATGAGCAATGGAGGCAAGTGTATCAAACCCAGAAGTAATAAGCAACAAAGGCAAGTGAAACAAACACAGAAAAATGAACAAAACCAACACGAGCAACAGAGGCAAGTCAAACAAGCACAGAAAAAATAAACAATGGAGGCAAGCAAAACCAACACAGAAATAATGAACAATTGAGGAAAGCAAAACCAACACAGAAATAATGAAAGAGGCATGCGAAACAAACAGAAAAAATTAACAAGAGTTGTCAGAAGACAACAAAGCTCGCCCCTGGGTGTCTAAGTTCGAAAGGGTCATAACTGTGCCAAAATGCAATCCAGAGTTATGGTTCTTATATATGTGTGTTCCATTGATGATGGTGAACACACATGCGAAGTTTCATTCAAATCCAATGAGTGGTTGCATAGATATCTTAAACTTAAACGCAAAAGTTTAACCTGGGTGTCTACAGACGACTACGACACCAACGACGCCAATGACGCAAACGACAACGCCGGGGTCATGGCAAAAGCTCTCCTTGGACTAAGCCCTGGGGAGCTAACAATGGAGGAAAGCAAAACAAACATAGAAATAATGAACAACAGAGGCAAGCAAAACCAACACAGAAATAATGAACAATGGAGGCAAGCAAAACAAATGCAAAAATAATGAACAGAGGCATGCGAAACAAACAGAAATAATGAACAATGGAGGCAAGAAAAACACACACAGTAACAATGGAGGCAAGCAAAACAAATAAAAACATTAACAATAAGAGGTGAGCTGGACAGGACAAACACAGAAAACAATTAATAGTAAAAGACAATTAGGCTAAACAAATGCAGATCATTTGGATAGCGAGTCACACCAAAAAAGTACAGAAACAATAAACAGTTAGAAACTTACTTTAAACTGCACACTTACTTGAAATTTAGTTTCCAATTAAGTCCACACAAGCACTAGTAAGCTTCTATCATAATTTTCATTCATTATTTTTCTAAAACAATCAATTGAGATTCTAGATATATACCCCTGGGAAATTCTCTGATCTGAGACCTCAAGCATTACCTGCTGTCAACTATGATAAGCACCTATCCTGCAGCCAGAGTCATTTCCAGAAAAGAACTTTAAATTATCTTCTTCAAAGTAATGGTAGAAGGTCAGCATCACAGTTAAGGGTTCTATCCTGGGCCATATTATACAAAACACTTTGAAAATGATACTAGAACCTTTGTAAACAGATAATTCTGGATGGCCAGATGTCAGTATAATCAGACCTGAGCTGGGTATTGTACCAAATATGTCCAGAATGATATGATTCTACATTGTGGCAGTGCTTAAAATGAATAATGAATGAATGAATAGGGTTTAACGACCTACCAACACATTATAGGTTATTCAACGCCAACAGGAAGGAAGATTCCAAGTTCACTCTATATGTACAAAAACAACAAATTAAAAAAAATACATCAACAAACGAATATGCAGAATGAACCTAGAACCTTGATACCTGCAGAACTGCAGAGTTTCAGCAAATTCTATCATATTACTCAATTTGTTGCTTCTTATGACATGCATAAGCCATAATGATCCTATTCTTGCCATCTCTCATGGCTCCCTGGAATCACACTGGGGTTGTTAATTTAACCACAATAGTGAACATGACAAAAAAAGATAAAATGAACATGACACCCATTCGGAGGATTCCTACCCCTCTGCAGAGATCTACAGTAATTCTATTCTTAGCCGGAACCATACGGGTTTAAAATGAATAAAAAATGTAATGATAGTGAAACTATTCAATATAAAACACAATGAAAACATTCTCTTATTTGCATTCATAATTAAGGTATATCTAATGATATTTTTAATTCAAGGGCATGGTTTTAATAACAATTGAGTACAAGAAGTCTAAAAGGGCCTGTATAACTCAACTATTCATTCCATTCCAATATGGCTAATTCAAAAACTTGGTCTGAGATTGTATGGTTATACACAACATTGACAAGTTTGGTTTGTGTTTACAAGAAAAGTTAACATATGGATGACAGACAATGGATGGATGGACCGTGGACAAAATTACCAAGGCCTAAGCTCTTAAGGTGAGCAGAGTTAAAAAAAAAAAAATTATCACCAATTTTTAAGTTTGTTTATTTGCAATCAAGACCAGCTTGTTTTTCATGATGCAATTCATTAAAACTTAATTAATAATGACTATTTCGTCTTAAAATAGAAATTGTTTTTCTCAAAAATGTATTTCTCCAACTCATAGAAGATTTTCAATTCCTAAAATGCCAAGGGACATAACAGTTGAAAATCATTGAACTGGAACACAAAAGGGCTATGCATTACTACACCTCAACTGATCCTTCCCAGCAAAGCGGAGTTATCTGGGCAAGATTTTAATTCCAAAAATGCAAAGATAGGACTATCTGGCCATGATTGTTAATTCCAAATGCAAAGAGTCACAACAACTCAGTCAAAAATCATCAAACTGCAATGCAAATACTGATTCTGCCCAGCAAGATTCAACCAAATCCAACCGCAGGTGTAGAAATTATCCAGACAAGATTTTGTGACAGACGGACAGACAGATAGCACAAAAACAATATGTCTTCCTGAGAGGATGGGGGCAGACATAGTAAAGGTACATGTATCTATCATAATCAATACTTTTATATTTGTAAACCAAGCGATAGGTTTCTTAGCCTCAGGACTCTATACTTACATGATTTAGGGTCCCATCAAGTAAAATCCATAACATTAATGAATCCCTGGAATATACCTCACGAAAACTAGAAGAGTATACCAATATTACAGACACACACAGAGAACATAATAATCCACTTTACAGTCTATGATATATGCAGCTTTGAATTCTGCAAAGAAAAGGATGATAGAAAAGGCCCCACTATAATCAGATTATGTAAACTGGTTGATAGGTTACTGTTAATGACAAGAGCAACATCTCGGACAATAACTATTAACAAGAGTTGTCAAAAGACAACAAAGCTGCCCCTGGGTGTTTAAGTCCAAAAAGGATTATAACTGTTCCAAAATGCAATCCAGAGTTATGGTTCTTATATATGTGTGTTCCATTGATGATGGTGTACACACACGCGAAGTTTCATTCACATCCAATGAGTGGTTGCATAGATATCTTAAACTTAAACGCAAAAGTTTAACCTGGGTGTCTACAGAGGACAACAACGATGCCGGGGTCATGGCAACAGCTCTCCTTGGACTTCGTCCCGGCGAACTAAAAAGGATAGTACACCTATGTCAGTTTGACTAAAATCCAAAAAGAAAAAAGTAACCCTTAACCATGCATGCTCCATGTCTTTTAAACCCACATAGCTGGAAGTTGTGCTCTGCAATTCCTTTCACTATGGCAAACATACAAAAAAAGGTTATTTTAAAATCCTTCAAGCAATTAGAAGGACATAGAGCAGACACAAAACACTGCCTTCTGTCCAGGATGACCTCAGTTTCCAACCAACGTGACTGGAAGTTGTTCTGCACATTGTCCCAATATCACAAATATTTGTAAAAGTTATTTTAATGTCCCTTCATGCATTCAAAGAACAAATTTTGTAATGGACAAATTTACAGACACCTGCACAGAATTTACTGTAATGGATACTTCCATTGTTTTGGAACAAAAAAAGACCACTTGGGGGTGGGGAAAAAACTGAAGTGGTTACCAATCGTAATCCTTTTTTCTTTTCTCTTAAACCACACCTCCTACCATATAAGGTATTGAACATGCATCTGGACAAATGAATGTATGCATGCTCTACACATCATCTTGAAATGGAGAACATTTGTAAAAATCACTCCTGCGGTTAAAAAGGTATGGAGCTAAAAAGAAATATCATCAATATGACCTTGACCTTAAACAGACATGGCTGGCATTTGCCCTTTGAATATCATCTCTCTCTCTCTCTCTCTCTCTCTAAAAGAAACGATGGAAACACTTTATGTTGGTTCTTTTTCCATGAAGAAAAGTGAACAGCAGAAATACATTATTAGTACCATTTTACATAAATTGTTCATGTTTTGGAAGTCGCCATTATTGTAACTGTTCCAGTGTGCCATTGTTGTTATTCCAATTCCAGCCTGTAATTAAGGACTGAGACAGCGCCACCCTGTAATGGGATCAGTGGTTCAGGGAGACAATAATGTCATCTATTAAAAAGATGGTCCACAGAAATATGTATCTACAAAGGTATGTTATTTAATTAAATAAAGATTATGATGTTCCTGTCCATTATGAAAGATTCCCTGTGCAGCCAACATGAAAATGTGTCAAAGGATGTGGCGACAGAGTTGCATAAACATGTTGTAAGATTATATCATACTTACATTGTATTGTTGTATTATACTGCTTGCAATTAAAGTGGTTCTGTTTGGTTACAGTATTAAGCACTGCTTTCAAGGGCTATCAGATGATTAGTTAACATAACCACTCTTTCCTGGGACACTGGAAGGTTAACCAGAACACGAGTACACCCATCTCTACAAGTAACTAATAACTTTCTCCGTGACTGTGGCTGGGTGGAGATTCAAACTCATAACCTCTGGATTGAAAGTAAGACACATAACCAACTGAGCTAACTGGACCCTGCTTGTATTTTAGTATTCCTTTCTGCAAACTAATTGTCATGGGTCAAGTTTAATTTTTATAAGTATAGACTGACATTTAATTGCATCTGATTCCATAAGGATCATGGATGCATTCAAAGTATCCATCAATAAAACTGGACACCATAATTATACTATCTATTATGGATTAAAAATAGTATAAAACTCCATTTCCCCACATTCCTATATCCAATATTATTTAAATGGAATAATAACAGCAAAACTTAACCAGGAACTTAAATGATTATAAAGTAGAGGACAGTAAAATTTCTGGTATTACTTGACTGTATAAATGTATGTTGGTTTTCAGCCTCATCCATATACATGTTCTAGATTAAGCTATAAAAACTTAGTTTAATTCAAAACGACCACACAAGCATACCTCGTTTGATAATGAAAACTACAGAAATCTCTCAGTAAACTACTTATACCTTCTCTGAAACATCATTATTCTGTGAATTTCAAGTTGCTGGCTGCATAATGCATTTAGATTGCATTTGTAATGAAATTAGGAACAGACTTGGAAATCTCAACATAAACCTTGAATGCAAACATAGTTGCTTCCTCTAAATAAACAGATTCAAGAATAACAATTTATCCTTGGATAAAAATCATTTTCATTTATTTGTATTAAGGTAAGAAAATAATGAGCACCACTTGTTGATAGGTACAAGAACAATATTTTTTCTATGGATGTACAGTATAAATCTACTTCAGAGAATATGTATACATTATGAGATGGGGATAAAGGTATTATTGCCAAGTACAAAAAAGAAACCCATGATTGCTTTGGCACAAACTAAACCTACAGATATCTTACTTATATAAGTTAGCAATGGCCCCTTTTTTGCTATGTGTTATATATGCCTTGAAGTAGAAGTGATTATGTTTGTATTGCTTGTGGTGTATGAGATTCTCTCATGAATTTAACACATTGTAACACATCAATTTAATGCTTAAGGCATAGTACTACCATTGCAAAAAAGAAGTGCTTCCGTGGGATAGTTGCATAATGGCGGTTATAAATAATTCTCGTTTCTTCTTATTTAAAAATGTATTTTCCTTATTTTAATGCTCATTTTTTTATTTGAATGGCATTATTGATGTATTTTGGACATTTTGATAGCATTGTCATTTTTGAATTAAGAATTTAGAAAAAAAAAAATTATGCTTGGTAATTGGGGTATGAATACATGATTTCGAAAGTCTTTATCTTTATATTTTTTTATCTACATGATGCAAATACCCCAGAATGTGGACAGTCCCTAAATTTCTTTTTTATCTTGGAAAGATTCTCAACTCTTAAATGTGGTGGAAGGTGTAAAAGGCCCTGGTGAATTTAAATGTATTGCCAATGGATGTATTAAAATATGCTCTTTTTTAATTATAATTATAGCTAATGCAACATACATCATGGGCACTGGAATATAAAATAACATGAAATATTGATATATCAGCTAATTGTGCTGCTGCTAATTATATTAAAAGTATTACACATGGCCATATTTCATACTCAGTTGGATATTTGTGAATTAATTATATATATGATTACTGTCTCTAAATTATATCGGAGAATCATGTTGAAGAGGTACTCCGGTGATATATATCCTTAGGCATATCATTTCTTAATTATCTATGAAGCACTACAGCAGATTGCTGTCTGTATTTACAACTAGACTTGGTCAACCATCAAGCATGATTGTTATCCAATATTAAAACGAATGTGTAAAATAAACATCCATATCTCTTTGAATTAGTTTTAGGTGTAAACAGCATTTTATGTTAGACATTAGTTAGTCAGATGGATTTTGATTTATAAAACGTATGACAAATGGTTTTTTTTATATTGATTAAAACATGATTATTAAATAAAATAAAAATAATATATCATGAAATCAATATTTAATGAGAAATTTTAATTTGTAAGTGCAATGTTTTGCGTAACAGATAAGCCTCAGACAGTCCAGTATGTACAATATTGAATATTCTTCATGCCTCAGACAGTCCAGTATATACAATATTGAATATTCTTCATGCCTGTAACGGTCCAGTATGTACAATATTGAATATTCTTCATGCCTCAGACAGTCCAGTATGTACAATATTGAACATTCTTCATGCCTCAGTCAGTCCAGTATGTACAATATTGAATAATATTCTTCATGCCTCAAACAGTCCAGTATGTACAATATTGAATATTCTTCATGCCTCAAACGGTCCAGTATGTACAATATTGTATATTCTTCATGCCTCAAACGGTCCAGTATGCACAATATTGAATATTCTTCATGCTCTTTGAATTAGTTTTCAGTGTAGACAGCATTTTATGTTAGACATTAGTTAGTCAGATGGATTTTGATTTATAAAACGTATGACAAATGGGTTTTTTTATTTTGATTAAAACATGATTATTAAATAAAATAAAAATAATATATCATGAAATCAATATTTAATGAGAAATTTTAATTTGTAAGTGCAATGTTTTGCATAACAGATAAGCCTCAGACAGTCCAGTATGTACAATATTGAATATTCTTCATGCCTCAGACAGTCCAGTATATACAATATTGAATATTCTTCATGCCTGTAACGGTCCAGTATGTACAATATTGAATATTCTTCATGCCTCAGACAGTCCAGTATGTACAATATTGAACATTCTTCATGCCTCAGTCAGTCCAGTATGTACAATATTGAACATTCTTCATGCCTCAAACAGTCCAGTATGTACAATATTGAATATTCTTCATGCCTCAAACGGTCAAGAATGTACAATATTGAACATTCTTCATGCCTCAAATGGTCCAGTATGTACAATATTGACCATTCTTCATGCCTCAAATGAATCACTATGTACAATATTGAATATTCTTCATGCCTCAAACGGTCCAGTATGTACAATATTGAATATTCTTCATGCCTCAAACGGTCCAGTATGTACAATAATGAATATTCTTCATGCCTCAAACAGTCCAGTATGCACAATATTGAACATTCTTCATGCCTCAAATGGTCGGGTATGTATAATATTGAACATTCTTCATGCCTCAGACAATCCAGTATGTACAATTTTGAATATTCTTCATGCCTCAAACGGTCCAGTATATACAATATTGAATATTGTTCATGCCTCAAATGGACCACTATGTACAATATTGAACATTCTTCATACCTCAAACGATCCAGTATGTACAATATTGAATATTCTTCATGCCTCAAACGATCCAGTATGTACAATATTGAACATTCTTCATGCCTCAGACAATCCAGTATGTAGAAAATTAAATATTCTTCATGCCTCAAACGGTCAAGTATAAACAATATTGAATATTGTTCATGCCTCAAATGGACCACTATGTACAATATTGAACATTCTTCATGCCTCAAACAGTCCAGTATGTACAATATTGAATATTTTTCTTGCCTCAAATGGTCCAGTATGCACAATATTGAATATTCTTCATGCCTCAAACAGTCCAGTATGTACAATATTGAATATACTCATGTCTCAAATGGACCACTATGTACAATTTTGAATATTCTTCATGCCTCAAATGGTCCAGTATGTACAATATTGAATATTCTTCATGTCTCAAATGGACCACTATGTACAATATTCAATATTCTTCATGCCTCAAATGGACTACTATGTTAAATATTGAATATTCTTCATGCCTCAAATGGATCACTATGTACAATATTGAATATTCTTCATGCCTCAAACGGTCCAGTATGCACAATATTGAATATTCTTCTTGCTTCAAATGGACCACTATGTACAATATTGAATATTCTTCATGCCTCAAATGGATCACACTGTACAATATTGAATATTCTTCATGCCTCAAACGGTCCAGTATGTACAATATTGAATATTCTTCATGCCTCAAACGGTCCAGTATGCACAATATTGAATATTCTTCATGCCTCAAACAGTCCAGTATGCACAATATTGAACATTCTTCATGCCTCAAATGGTCCAGTATGTATAATATTGAACATTCTTCATACCTCAGACAATCCAGTATGTACAATTTTGAATATTTTCATGCCTCAAACGGTCGTGTATATACAATATTGAATATTGTTTATGCCTCAAATGGACCACTATGTACAATATTGAACATTTTTCATACCTCAAACGATCCAGTATGTACAATATTGAATATTCTTCATGCCTCAAACGATCCAGTATGTACAATATTGAACATTCTTCATGCCTCAGACAATCCAGTATGTAGAAAATTAAATATTCTTCATGCCTCAAACGGTCCAGTATAAACAATATTGAATATTGTTCATGCCTCAAATGGACCACTATGTACAATATTGAACATTCTTCATGCCTCAAACAGTCCAGTATGTACAATATTGAATATTTTTCTTGCCTCAAACGGTCCAGTTTGCACAATATTGAATATTCTTCATGCCTCAAACAGTCCAGTATGTACAATATTGAATATTCTTCATGTCTCAAATGGACCACTATGTACAATTATGAATATTCTTCATGCCTCAAATGGTCCAGTATGTACAATATTGAATATTCTTCATGTCTCAAATGGACTACTATGTATTCAATATTCTTCATGCCTCAAATGGACCACTATGTACAATATTGAATATTCTTCATGCCTCAAATGGATCACTATGTACAATATTGAATATTCTTCATGCCTCAAATGGTCTAGTATGCACAATATTGAATATTCTTCTTGCTTCAAATGGACCACTATGTACAATATTGAATATTCTTCATGCCTCAAATGGATCACAATGTACAATATTGAATATTCTTCATGCCTCAAATGGATCACTATGTACAATATTGAATATTCTTCATGCCTCAAACGGTCCAGTATGCACAATATTGAATATTCTTCTTGCTTCAAATGGACCACTATGTACAATATTGAATATTGTTCATGCCTCAAATGGATCACAATGTACAATATTGAATATTCTTCATGCCTCAAAGGGTCCAGTATGTACAATATTGAATATTCTTCATGCCTCAAACGGTCCAGTATGCACAATATTGAATATTTTTCATGCCTCAAATGGATCACTTTGTACAATATTGAATATTCTTCATACCACAAATGACTCACTATGTACAATATTGAATAATATTCTTCATGCCTCAAATAAATCACTATGTACAATATTGAATATTCTTCATGCCTCAGACAATCCAGTATGTACAATATTGAATATTCTTCATGCCTCAAAAGGTCCAGTATATACAATATTGAATATTGTTCATGCCTCAAATGGACCACTATGTACAATATTGAATATTGTTCATGCCTCAAATGGACCACTATGTACAATATTGAACATTCTTCATGCCTCAAACGGTCCAGTATGTACAATATTGAATATTCTTCATGTCTCAAATGGTCCAGTATGTACAATATTAAATATTCTTCATGCCTCAAATGGTCCAGTATGTACAATTTTGAATATTCTTCATGCCTCAAACAGTCCACTATGCACAATTTTGAACATTCTTCATGTCTCAAACAGTCCAGTATGTAGATATTGAACATTCTTCATGCCTCAAACAGTCCAGTATGTACAATATTGAACATTCTTCATGCCTCAAACGGTCCAGTATGTACAATATTGAATATTCTTCATGCCTAAAACGGTCCAGTATGTACAAAATTGAATATTCTTCATGCTTCAAACAGTCCAGTTTGTACAATATTGAATATTCTTCATGCCTCAGATTGTCCAATATTGTTTTCGGCTTATATTGATTACAAAATAATTAGAATTATGTATATGTCTGTCAATAGGAATGCCCTAACCCGTTTCCCCACATTTGGTTGGAAAGCTTTTTTTTACTGAAATATTAATTCGAAAACCAATTAACTCATGTAAAAATTTACTGTCTTTGACAAATATTGAACTTATACAGGAACACACAAAATATTATTTATATGGTAATTATATTATATACATTGACACATTCAGATGTTATTGATCAGAAAACATTTTTTTTTACCAGATGCACAGGTTACATTTAATGTCCCTTCATAATTAAAACAGGGTAATTAAATTAAGTGCTTACCATTTTCCGCGACTGTTCCATAACGTCAGCTAAATATTTCCAATACAGACACAGTCACTAAACACCCCAACTTTAAACTTACTGGTGATACTGTTCTGCCCTAAAGGTACCAATACCTGACCTGGTATGTATGTAGATCCAATATCATCATTAATCAATGTGCACTTTAAAATATCACCTTCATATATCATAAACACTTCTTACTAATTACCAAGATATTTTATCAAATAAATTAATGTAATAAGTAAATCTGGAAGAATTTTTTTGTAATTTTACAAAGAAATAATCCTATAAAACTATTATACACACTGATGACCAAACACAGCAGGCTACTACATCATGCAGATGTCTGGTATATTTCCTTTTTAATCATAAATACAAATAAACTTTTCATTTTATAAGATTAACTGAAGAATTACTAGTTTCATGTTTAGGTTTGTGTTTCAAACTGTCACAGAGATACTTTACAACGTTTCATAATACCTGTCTGTGATGTACAAGTCTGAGATAAGCCTATCAGAAACAGGCACTGTGGTTATTAGCAATGAGACCATGAGGGTAATTGAGAAAATAATTGAAAAACTTGCAGATGGGAGTATGAAGCATGCAATCTTGCTATAGATGCCACTAGAACATGAAACCTGTACATGAGCAGATTTATTGTGGGATTTTCTTGTGTACACTCCGATCTCAATATAACCAGGGCCGGTCTAATTATAACACAAAACTCATTACAACACAGATTTTTTATAACTCCCAAATTTAAGATTGATATTTTAGACCAGATTCATTAAAAAAGAAAAATTTGCTACTACAATTATAATTGATGTATTGATTTGAAAATCGAAACTAAATCACGAAGTTACATTACATAATGACACGATAACTACTTATGGTTATGCAAAGTATTGTCAACAAAGAATGGTCTGTCTCATTTATCACACATTAATTGTTATGTTTTTCGCAAAAGCCAATTGTTTACACTTAACATCGGATATAGCATAGCCAATAGGGCTTATATAGGCTTCCCACTAGGCGGCTTATATGGAATCACATGTCAATCATATCATACAATGGGAAAATATAACGAAGACCTTGTTAAGCTTGACTTTGTGATATATTTACTCAGACTCTACATATAAATTAATTCTTAGATTTTTATCCCTGTCTGCCCCATTTTTTTTACCCTCTATATTTTATTGTCTTAACCAAATTGAAATATTTTTTTACCTTCTTTGTCAACTGCCTGTAAAAATGGGAACCGGAATTTGCCGAAACAGTGTTGTTTGGTTTTTATAATGATTTTTTATGCATTTCATGCCAAATACAACACTTCCTTTGTAATATTCAGAAAAATAAAAAATATCTATGTACCATAACCCATATGTTAAAAGAAATTTGGATAAAAATCTTGGAATTAATTCATGATGGCATAATAAGAACATGATATCAATTATAACTTACATTGAACAATATAAAATATAAAGTCAAACCTGTCTTAAACAGCCAGCCAAGAGAAGTTGCAAATGTGGCCTTTTAAGACAGATGGTTGCTTAATACAGGTTAATTTGCTCTGAAAGCATAGAATGAGAAACAGCAAATACGGCTATTTAAGGCAAGTGGCTGCTTAATAGAGATGACAACTTACACAGGTTCGACTATAACTAACAAAAGTTTCCAGCATAAAAATTTAAAAAGTAAAACATGCACATTTTTTTGCTCAAGTTTCGTTAAATTATTTTCATATTTAACCAGCTTTAGTTTATTTCTTAAAACAAACATTACCTGAAAGTTTTTTTTCCATAAACCAGATAATGCCTAACTGTTTGTCGCAGATTTTCAAGCTTGGTCACATTATCTCTTTTACCATCAAATTTGCTTGAAAGAAAACTCTTGCATTACATCTACCATTGAAACAATGCATCAACTGGAACACAGGTAATCAATTAAAACAAGGTGTCCAGGGAGTACTTTACTTGTGAAAACAAATAATCGCATGTCTTTTATCTATATTAGATCTAGACTTTCTAATTTCAGTGTGCTCAGGCATCACCATACAGAGTAATGGACAGAGTTAAGTTTCACTCGTGCCATATATAAGGTGCTGAACCTTTATAATAGAATAATTTCAATCTCATTATTATATAATTATGTATTTAAAGAATTTCCATGGATAACGTCAATATTTTTTAAGACTTTTCTTCTTCGATAAAACCCTGGAGCTGGACTATTTTTAGGTTTCTCGCATAAACAAAGAAGCATCGACATTTTGATGGTCAGTTTAACAATATACAAACTTAAATGACATTCACAAAAATTCCACGCTTATTTTGATAATAAAATACAATAAAAACAAATGTTAGATCTAGTCCTAGCTGTTTTCTTCGGTTTATTGTTTTAAAGTTTCTTTGGTTCAGCAATTTAACCGGGCGTCACAATCAGACTATAGGTTAGTTGATAAACAATGAAGTAGGTCATAAAATGTTCAGATTTGAGATGTATAGTGTATCATTGAACCATTGTACCATTGGTTTACCAAACGTCAATGCTAGTCATTGACAAACATTTCCACAGACCAATTTATTCATGAGAAAAAATAAAATTAAAACATGTACATGTAGTTGAAATTCAGAAGCAGACGATCGTGAGACAATGTAAATACACAAACCTTGCACATAAAAGTCGTTTAAAACGTTCCAAATTCAGATTCTCCATGGATTTATATGACCTTCTTAAATATTGACACATTTTTTAAAAACAAGCATGTAGACAAAAACTAAACAATGAAGTCAGCGTCTACACTATGTGGGTATTTCCAGGAATTATTGATTCTTTATTTGTCTTAATCGAGAGATAAAAGGCGGGTGTTTAATTTTTTAACTGGAAAATATTTCGTCATTTTACAATAAACTAACTAATGTTACAGAGTTCATCTGATAATGGTAACAATAGCCGTTCGATATTACTGGATATTAGATCTAGAGAATTTGCTGTCAACCAGGACAGAGGTGATGTATTCTTACGCGTTTACTTTGCAGCGTATAATTATTTTTGTTTTGTTTTTTCATTCACTTAAGGAGTCTTAAATTTAATATAATCATCAGAATTGGAATTATAAGGATTAAATTCATTTTTGTGTGTTTTTTATGCATGTGTAAAAAATGTCGAATCAGGCACAAATCAAATAAAGTCCGAATAAAAACCACAAAAAATTAATTAATCCTATATTCTTTCATCTTTCTCTTCAAACAGATTACTCCCCATTTACAATTTTGTTAATAAGAAGTCACAAAGTTAGATGCAAACAATGCAGAACCTAATTTACTTTCAAGCTAATATCAGCCTATATTTATTGTATCATGAACTGTGAACAATTAAATGATCGCTTGCATATAGTTCAACCAATGAGCTAAAGTGTTCCTAACTGTACTGTACTTCACTGCACTGTACTGCACTGCACTGTACTGCACTTTGTATGCTATTGTATCTTACTGTATTGTTATATGTATTGTAGAATGTTTTGTTATGTAGTATAGTGTTACAGTTGCAATTCACTTATAAAGCCTTTCTATTACTATCTTCACATCAATATCTGCACATCAATATCGGCATATCAATGTCCACACATCAATATCGGCACATTAATATCAACATATCAATATCCACTCATCAATATCTACACATCTAATCAACACATCAATATCGGCACATCAATATCTACACATCAATATCAACACATCAATATCTACAAATCAATATCCACACCTCAATATCCACACATAAACATGGCGGTAGTGTTTTTGATAGAGTGTTGGCCGCTCACGCCAGAGGTTGCGGTTTAGATCCCCCAGTTGACCAGATGCCTCTCATAAAACAAAACTCAGTACTGGTTCTACCCAGTAAGCGGACTCGAGAGTGGTTAATATAAGCTCTGAGCTTTCATTGCAATCGAGCTCAAATAAATTAGTATAATCAAATATCCACACATCAATATCTAAACATCAATATCTACATATTATTATTTACATATCAATATCGACACATTAGTATCTACACATCAATATCTACATATCAATATCAATATCCACATATCAGTATCTACACATCAATATCTACACATCAAAATCCATTCATCAATATCTACACATCTAATCAACACATCAATATCCACTCATCAATTTCTACACATCAATATTCACACATCACTATATATGCATCGCTATCCACACATCAATATTTACATTTCAACATCCACACATTAAAATCTTCACATTAATATCAGCATATCAATATCTACACATCAATACCCACACATCAATTTCTACACATCAATAATGGAATATCAATCTCAACACATCAATACCTACACATCAATATCTACACATCTAATCAACACATCAATATCCACTCATCAATATCTACACATCAATATCCACACATCACTATCTATGCATCACTATCCTCACATTAATATCTACACATCAATAACAGCATATCAATATCTACACATCAAAATCCAAACATCAATATCTACACATCAATAATGGCATATCAATTTCTAAACATCAATATCTACACATCAATATCTAAACATAAATATCGGCATATCATTATCTACACATCAATATCAAAACATCAATATCTACACATCAATATCAGCACATAACTATCCACACTCATTATCTACACATCAATATCCACACACCAATATCTACACATTACTATCTGCACATCACTATCTACACATCAACATCTACACATCATTATCAATACATCAATATCTACACATCAATATATACACATCATTATATACACATCAATAACCACACATCAATATCTACACATCACTATCTACATATATATATATATATATACACGCATCAATATCTAAACATCACTATCTACACATATATATATATATATATATATATATATATATATATATACACGCATCAATATCTACACATCACTATCTACACACATATACATATATACACGCATCAATATCTAAACATCACTATCCACAAATCACTATCTACACATTACTTTCCACACATCAATATGCACACATTGATATCCACACATCAATATCTCCACATTGATATCCACACATCAATATCTACACATCAATATGTATACACATTAATATTTACATATAAATGTCTATACAGTCAAACCTGTCTTAAGCAGCCAGCCAAGGGAAAGGGCCAAATTGGCCGCTTAAGACAGGTGGCTGCCTACTACAGGGTCATCAATTTTCACCCAGATTAGCGAAGTATTTTTGTATATTGGCACAATTTCACAACCTCAACACGTTATCCGAAGTCAAACACTTCCGTTTTGGTGGCATTGTTAAGACGCTGACAATCAAAACATTTATGATTTAAGTCACAATAAATCATTTCCAAATTTTATATTTTTCCACAATTAGCGCTTTTTACAAGTGTGAACTTAATGAGTTAATTCCTTATCGTTCGTTAAAAGCGCGAACAAACTGCTATTCTAATTATCGTCTCAAAAACGTTAGCTTCTCTAATCTTTTTATATGCCGACTTTTTCACAGTTAACGTGTTTACACAAAACACTTTGATCTGTCTATTTTACCAATTACGCAGGCTAAAAATAGAGATGTGAAAATTATCACGCACTACACTCGTGTTTGAGTCGGAAAAATTGCGATTATGTAGAACACAATAACAGCTTTGTTTGGTTTGTTTACGGCCAATTAAGAAAGTTTAAACTAAAAGAAACTTATTTTAAATTAAAGATATATTATAATTATTTGATTTATTTGGTTTTTAGTACTTTAATTTAATATTAATTCTGTGGCCGTAATGAAATTTTTATATGCCAAAATCGATATTTTACGGTAAAATTTGTTCATTTGGTGGCCGTTTTAGGAGGTTTTTAATGCATTTGGGACTAAAAATGTTGGCCGCTGGCCGCGTCGACCAGGTGACCGCCTATTGCAGTTAAATTATATAGTAAATTTCGACGGGAGGGTCTGAAACTGGCCGCTTAAGGCAGGTGGCTGCTTATAACAGGTGACCGTTAGTACAGGTTTGACTGTATATCAATCTACTTTAAAAATGAATTATTAAATGTCAGGAAAATAACAGTAAGAGTAGCCAGCCATTTTTAAAACTGATTCTTGTAAAACTTGATCAGTATGTCTAGTCCATTGATCTACTACAGGTAATGGAATTATCGAATACCTCATGGATAATATCAAATTAGTAACACCAGTATATCAAATACAGTGAAGATTAACATTGTCATGTGACCTTACTGTACTACGAGACTATTGCAAGATTTACAGTTATATTCAAGTCCAACAAACGATGTAGCAAGTGCTGAAGGGACTTAAAGGGAGTTTATTGGCAATAACTCTCAACATGGCGTCATAAATAAACATTACAGATACAAAGATATATGTATATATATTTAAGAATGCAAGGTATATAATTATCAGGGCTTCTAAAATCGCCAGTTTTTCGGTTTTTTGACTGATTTCTGTTGTTCAAAATCAATTTTCTTTTCTAAATTTAATAAAATATTGGTCCAGATATTTTCTATCGGTCGTACAACAAGAGGCCCAAGAGGGCCTGAGGACCCTCTACTGACTCATAGTGGCCATAGCACTTTTTGAAATTCTACTATGCAATAGAAACATCAGCCATCTTGAATTTTAGATAGAAAAAATAAATCTTTTGTATAGTCTCCTATGCAATAGAAACATCCATGTGAAGTTTCAGTTTAATTGGCATAGTGATTTCAGAATAAATGAAAAAAAAAAAGAGAATTTTCTGTTTTCCTACAGTATCCCTATTTATAATTCTAAGTCCCCTTACAGGGCCCCCATAAATTTTAGCCCCTTAATTCTTATCTGCAATCAAACCCCTACACTTAGGGATAATTTATATCAAATATGTACAAATCTGACATATCGTTTCTTAAGAAAACAATTTTACTAATTCCCAATTTGTACCCTTTTGGGGCCCCTCCTGACCCCTTAAGACATAGGAACCCAGTCATTTTTACAAATCTTAACCTCCTTCACCTAACAATGCTTTAGTGAAAATATAGGCAAAATTGTTTCCATTTAAAAAAATAAAAAAAATATTATATTGACATGTGTCCCCTAATTGAAATCTTGGGGCTAGGTCATTTTTAACCCTAGGGACACCATTTGAACAATCTAACAGAACTATAGTTGGTCATCATTACTACATAAACATTTTGAAAATCTGTTGGGCTGTTCATGAGAAGAAGATTTTTTAAGTTTTGGACTATTTTTAGTTATGGCGGCCATCTTGAATTTCAGATCGAAATTTTTTTTTTTTCTGTATAGTCTTCTATGCAATAGAAACACCCATGTGAAATTTCAGTTTAACTGGCCTAGTGGTTTCAGAACAGATGAAAGAAAAAGAGAATTTTCTGTTTTCCCATAGTAATCCTATGTAAAATTCTAAGTCCCCTTACAGGGCCCCTATAAATTTTAACCCCTAAATTCTTATCTGCAATCAAACCCCTACACATAGGGATAATTTATGCAAAAAAAGAAACAAATCTGCTGACTGGTCCTTAAGAAAAGGAATTTAGTAATTCCAAATTTTTACCCTTTTGGGGCCCCTCCTGACCCCTTAAGACAGTGGATACAGGTCATTTTTACAAATCTGAACCTCCTTCACCAAACAATGCTTCTGTGAAGATATAGGCAAAATCATTTCAATCTAAATAAAAAAAAAATATATATATAATAATGACATGTGTCCTCTAATTGAACCCTCATGCAGGGTCATATTTAACCCTAGGGACACCATTTGAACAAATCTAACAAAACTATAATTGGTCATCATTACTACATAAACATTTTGAAAATCTGTTCGGCTGTTCATGAGAAGAAGATTTTTTAAGTTTTGGACTATTTTAAGTAATGGCGGCCATCTTGAATTTCAGATCGAAAAAAAAATAAATCTTCGGTATAGTCTCCTATGCAATAGAAACACCCATGTGAAGTTTCAGTTTAATTGGCCTAGTAGTTTCAGAGAAAGTGCTGCTAACAGACGACAAGACGATGGACGAGACAACGCGCCATCGCATAAGCACTTCTGGCCTTTGGCCAGTAGAGCTAAAAATCATAAAATTGTCCTTTAGTGTATTTTACTGACCTGTGAAATATGCATTAGGGCAATATCACTTGAACCTATAATCAGACTGTTTTGTCGCATTTTGCATTGATGGTGTTGAGAACACAGCCATGTGAAGTTTCATTCATATCCAATAAGTGGTTGCATACATATCTTACCTTATAAAAAACTTTAACCTGAAAAAAACAACCGACACCTACTCTGGGGTGAATGCAATATACCGTCCCCCCACTCCCATCTCCTCTTCCCCCATTCTACAAATAGTCGGGCTAAAAAGTAAGAGAATTTCTTATTCACTGAGAATTAAAATAAGGTAATCCCTAACCTGATTGTAGATCTACATTGTATGAATACATGACTTGTATCCAATTAATGATTTGTAGATTTGATTTCGATGACTTGTGTATAATTCATTTTATTAATATATAATATAAAATGTAGTTAATAGATGCGTACATGGAGATTAATTTAAATTAAAAGTGTTTAACCCTCTTTAAATAAAATTGTTTAACATCTTAAATTGGGATTGATGTAAACTTTGAGCCAACACTAAGTCATTAATTGATACTGGACCACAATGGGTGCTTTTATAAAGTCACCATTATATCCTTGTAAGTTAAACTCACTATCGCTTTTACATGACACATTAAGTCAAGAAATGAGAAACATTTAGTATGGAAAATCAATGTCAGCCTGTAATGACTGTCCAGCTTACTGGACATTCTGTCACTCAACTAATCAGTTCATAATTGTTCAGTTCATCCAATAACAAATCTCATTGATTCTTCTGCAATATAACATTTCATCAATATAAACTCAATAAAAGTTGATTGTAGCAAAGTAGTAAAGTAATCTCCGTAATCCAGGTAAAATCAATGCAAACAAAAACTTTCAAACCATAAACATTGTTTCTTTCAGGGCACATATTTGTCCATTAAGCAGATTATCTGAAACTGACAAAGTAATGATAAAACAATTTGTAGGAAACAATAAATGGCTACTATTAACATTCTGCTGTAGTTGATCCTTTTGTGGTCCCTTTCAGCCCTTTATGAAATTCCATCATCTTTATTGAACCAAATCTAATTTGGTAAGACTAGACAATGCTTCAGATTTCAAATTATCAATTAGTAATGAACAAATGGATAAGAAATGGGATTTTTTTCATTTTTCCATAGTATTTATATATAAAACTCAAAGCTCCCATACAAACCCCCTATATGCCCTTGCCCATGGACTTGCAAAAGCTTCAAACCCCATAGGCAATACATTATATCAATTATGAACATATTTGACTGAATTTTGAGAAAAAACATTTATCAAAATTCCCAATTTTAATCATATCAAAGCCCTCCTGGGCCCTTATAGAGATTCAGTCCTCTGTATTGAATCAAATCTAAAGTTCTGTTACTAGACAATGCTTTAGATCTCAATTTGCATGAACAGCAGATTTACACAAATGGAAGAGAAAATAACAATATTCCGTTTTCCCTTAGTATTCCTAAATAAAACTCAAAAAGTCCCATATCAGGGCCTTTATACACACCAGTGCCCCTCGATTTGTACTTAGAACTCTTAATTACAGGGATAATCTCTATCAATTATGAAATCATTTGATGCACTGGTTGTTAAGAACAAGATTTTTGAGGATTTTCAATTTTAACCCATTGGGAGACTCCACCTGGCCCCTTATAGAAATTCAATCCTGCTTATTGAACTAAATTGTATTTGCTCTGACTAGAAAATGGTTCAAATCTCAAGCTGCATAATAATTTTGCACAAATGGATGAAAAAATTAGAATTTTTCATTTTCCCGTAGTAATTTTTCATTTTCCAATGTAAAACTTAGTTTTCTTACAGGGCCCTATAAATATTAGCTCTTTTATCTGCATAAACTTTAAGCCCCAACTCATAGGGATAATTTATATGAAATATGAACATATTTGACTAACTGGTTAAGAAGATTTTTGAAAATATTCATTTTTTACAAATTTGTGACCCCTCTTGACCCCTTAATGTGAGTAAATCTTCCTTATTGAACCAAATCTTATTTGTTAAGATAGAAAATGCTTCAGAACTCAAGTACAATGCTTAAGAATTTAAATTGAATAATAATTTTGCCCAAGTGGATGAAAAAATGATAATTTTCTGTTTTTCCATAGTAGCCTTATCTAAAATGCCAAGTCCCCTTGCAGGGCCTCTATAAATATAAGCCCCTTCCCTAAAACGTCAAGTCCCCTTGCAGGGCCTCTGTAAATATAAGCCCCTTATTCTTATCTCCATTCAAACCACTACTCAAAGGGATAATTTCTGCCAAATATAACCTGTTCTTAAAGAAAATATACCTTTTTTTTTTTCAAAAATTGGCAAAAAACTTTTTTTTTCCAATATACCATGCCTATATATACCCACAGAGCCTGTATTACCAAATTGATTTAAATACTATTTAAAAAAAAAAAAAAAAAATGCAAAAGTTGAAAAGGGGTTTCCTTACTTGGGCTAAGTGCCTAGGTTAGAAAAAATAGATTTCGGTTGCTTAAAATTGCAACATATTTTGTGACATTTAAAATGAGTTATAAATGTGATTTCATTTTGATTTCAATCAGATCCATTATGCACATAGTAAAAATTGTTTCATCTAAGAAAGATCCGATGATGATGCGAAGGTTGTCAAACAGTATTTAAGTGCTGTTTATTATTAGAATGGGGATTTCGTTTATCACTCCAATTTAAACATTGAATTTGTCACGTTTGGTGGATTTGACATACTAAACTATTCTTTTCATATCTATTAATGATAATGAGATGCTTTTTATCCTTTTTGATATTTATTTTACTTTTTTAAGACATTTATAGCATTTTATCATGATAAACTCCCTTTTAAGAATTTTTTTATGAAATTCCTAATTTTTACCCCTTTTTGGGACCGCTCACGACCCCTTAAGATGGAAGAACCCAGTCATTTTTACAAATCTGAATCTCCTTGACCAAACAAAGCTTATATCTGTGAAAAGATAGGCAAAATCAGTTCCATTTTAAAAAATATATATATTAATGTTTATTATAATGACATGTGTCCCCTAATTGAGCCCTCGGGACTGGGTCATTTTTGACCCCAGAGACACCATTTTGTACAAATCTAATATAATTATAATTGGTGATCATTACTAAATTAATATTTTCAAAATCTGTTTTAGAATATCCATGCCTCAACTATCTTCCACTTGAACAACCAATCCTTGCTTAGACTATCTCCCATATATGAACAACTAATCCTTGCATGGACTATTTTCAACTTGAAAAACCAATACTTGCTTTGACTTTCTTTCACTTGACCAACCAATCCTTGCTTAGACTATCTTTCACTTGACCAACCAATCTTTGTTTAAACGATCTTCCATTGAACAACCAACCCATGCTTAAGCCTATCTTTCACTTGACCAATCAATCCTTGAATAGACTATCTTTCACTTGGCCAACCAATCCTTGCTTAGACGATCTTCCACTTGACCAACCAATCCTTGTTTAGACTATCCTTCACTTGGCCAACCAATCCTTGCTAAGACTATCTTTCACTTGACCAACCAATCCTTGCTAAGACTATCTTCAACTTGACCAACCAATCCTTGCTTAGACGATCTTCCATTGAACAACCAACCCATGCTTAAGACTATCTTCCACTTGACCAATCAATCCTTGAATAGACTATCTTTCACTTAGCCAACCAATTCTTGCTTAGACAATCTCTCACTTGACCAACCAATCCTTGCTTAGACGATCTTCCACTTGACCAACCAATCCTTGCTTAGATGATCTTCCACTTGATCAACCAATCCTTGCTTAGACTATCTTCAACTTGACCAACCAATACTTGCTTAGACTATCTTTCACTTGGCCAACCAATCCTTGCTTAGACGATTTTCCACTTGACTAACCAATCCTTGCTTAGACAATGTTTCACTTGGCCAACCAATCCTTGCTAAGACTATCTTTCACTTGACCAACCAATCCTTGCATAAATGATCTTCCACTTGACTAACCAATCCTTGCTTAGACTATCTTTCACTTGGCCAACCAATCCTTGCTAAGACTATCTTTCACTTGACCAACCAATCCTTGCTTAGACAATCTTCCACTTGACCAACCAATCCTTGCTTTAACGATCTTCCACTTGAACAACCAATCCTTGCTTAGACTTTCTTTCACTTTACTAACCAATCCTTGCTTAGACAATCTTCCACTTGACCAACCAATCCTTGCTTTAACGATCTTCCACTTGAACAACCAATCCTTGCTTAGACTATCTTTCACTTGACTAACCAATCCTTGCTTAGACGATCTTTCACTTGACCAACCAATCCTTGCTTAGACGATCTTCCACTTAACCAACCAATCCTTGCTAAGATTATCTTCCACTTGGCCAATCAATCCTTGCTTAGACTATCTTTCATTTGACCAACCAATCCTTGCTTTGATGATCTTTCACTTGACCAACCAATCCTTGCTAAGACGATCTTCCACTTGACCAACCAATCCTTGCTAAGACTAACTTTCACTTGACCAACCAATCCTTGCTTAGACAATCTTCCACTTGAACAACTAATCCTTGCTTAGACTATCTTTCACTTGACCAACCAATCCTTGCTTAGACTATCTTCCACTTGACCAACCATTCATTGCTTAGACTATCTTACACTAGGCCAACCAATCCTTGGTTAGACTATCTTTCACTTGGCCAACCAATCCTTGCTTAGAATATCTTTCACTTGACCAACCAATCCTTGCTTAGACTATCTTCCACTTGGCCAACCAATCCTTGCCTAGACTTTCTTTCACTTGACCAACCAATCCTTGCCTTGACCAACCAATCCTTGCTTAGACTATCTTTCACTTGACCAACCAATCCTTGCTTAGACTATCTTCCACTTGACCAAACAATCCTTGCTTAGACTATCTTTCACATGACCAACCAATCCTTGCTTAGACAATCTTCCACTTGACCAACCAATCCTTGCTAAGACTATCTTCCACTTGACCAACCAATCCTTGCTTAGACTATCTTCCACATGACCAACCAATCCTTGCTTAGACAATCTTCTACTTGACCAACCAATCCTTGCTTAGACTATCTTAAACTTGACCAACCAATCCTTGCTTAAACTATCTTCAACTTGACCAACCAATCCTTGCTTAGACGATCTTCCACATGACCAACCAATCCTTGCTTAGACTATCTTTCACTTGCCCAACCAATCCTTGCTTAGACGATCTTTCACATGACCAACCAATCCTTGCTTAGACTATCTTCCACTTGGCAACCAGTCCTTGCCTAGACGATCTTCCACTTGACCAACCAATTCTTGCTTAGACTATCTTTCACTTGAACAACCAAACCTTGCTTAGGCTATCTTCCACTTGACCAACCTATCCTTGCTTAGACTATCTTCCACTTGACCAATCAATCCTTGCTTAGATTATCTTCCACTTGACCAATCAATCCTTGCTTAGACTATCTTCCACTTGACCAACCAATCCTTGCTTAGACTATCTTCCACTTGACCAATCAATCCTTGCTTAGACTATCTTCCACTTGACCAATCAATCCTCGCTTAGACTATCTTCCACTTGACCAATCAATCCTCGCTTAGACTATCTTCCACTTGACCAATCAATCCTCGCTTAGACTATCTTCCACTTGACCAACCAATCCTTGCTTAGACTATCTTTTACTTGACCAACCCATCCTTGCTTAGACTATCTTTCACTTGACCAACCAATCCTTGCTTAGATGATCTTTCACTTGAACAACCAATCCTTGCTTAGGCTATCTTCCACTTGACCAACCTATCCTTGCTTAGACTATCTTTCACTTGACCAATCAATCCTTGCTTAGACTATCTTCCACTTGACCAATCAATCCTTGCTTAGACTATCTTCCACTTGACCAACCAATCCTTGCTTAGACTATCATCCACTTGACCAATCAATCCTTGCTTAGACTATCTTCCACATGACCAACCAATCCTTGCTTAGACAATCTTCTACTTGACCAACCAATCCTTGCTTAGACTATCTTAAACTTGACCAACCAATCCTTGCTTAAACTATCTTCCACTTGACCAACCAATCCTTGCTTAGACGATCTTCCACATGACCAACCAATCCTTGCTTAGACTATCTTTCACTTGCCCAACCAGTCCTTGCTTAGACGATCTTTCACATGACCAACCAATCCTTGCTTAGACTATCTTCCACTTGGCAACCAGTCCTTGCCTAGATGATCTTCCACTTGACCAACCAATTCTTGCTTAGACTATCTTTCACTTGAACAACCAAACCTTGCTTAGGCTATCTTCCACTTGACCAACCTATCCTTGCTTAAACTATCTTCCACTTGACCAATCAATCCTTGCTTAGATTATCTTCCACTTGACCAATCAATCCTTGCTTAGACTATCTTCCACTTGACCAATCAATCCTTGCTAAGACTATCTTCCACTTGACCAACCAATCCTTGCTTAGACTATCTTCCACTTGACCAATCAATCCTTGCTTAGACTATCTTCCACTTGACCAATCAATCCTCGCTTAGACTATCTTCCACTTGACCAATCAATCCTCGCTTAGACTATCTTCCACTTGACCAATCAATCCTCGCTTAGACTATCTTCCACTTGACCAATCAATCCTCGCTTAGACTATCTTCCACTTGACTAATCAATCCTTGCTTAGACTATCTTCCACTTGACCAACCAATCCTTGCTTAGACTATCTTTTACTTGACCAACCCATCCTTGCTTAGACTATCTTTCACTTGACCAACCAATCCTTGCTTAGATGATCTTTCACTTGAACAACCAATCCATGCTTAGGCTATCTTCCACTTGACCAACCTATCCTTGCTTAGACTATCTTTCACTTGATCAATCAATCCTTGCTTAGACTATCTTCCACTTGACCAACCAATCCTTGCTTAGACTATCTTCCACTTGACCAATCAATCCTTGCTTAGACTATCTTCCACTTGACCAACCAATCCTTGCTTAAACTATCTTTCACTTGACCAACCAATCCTTGTTTAGACTATCTTTCACTTGACCAACCAATCCTTGCTTAGATGATCTTCCACTTGACCAACCAATCCTTGCTTAGACTATCTTCCACTTGACCAACCAATCCTTGCTTAGACTATCTTTCACTTGACCAACCAATTCTTGCCTAGACTATCTTTCACTTGACCAACCAATATTTGATTTGACTATTAATTTTGCCACTTGACCAAATACGAATAAGAAGATCCTCCTTGGCCATGAGGTGTGGTCTCAAGATCACTTATGTATCACCACTGAGGTCGTAGGTTCAAGTCCAGCTTGCTCCAATTCATGTGAGAAAGTCTGCATGGTTATTTGTGGAAGGACAGTGGTTCTACTCTGATTCATGATAGGGTCTTCTTTCACCAATAAAACAGGATATGACATAAAATGATGTAACCCAAAATGTGGAAATGGCATTAAACAACATAACCCCTCTCTACAAGAATTTACATTTCAACCTGGAATTCACAAAAAGACACACAACAGGAAATACGTTTGGATGACAAAATCTATTTTTTACATAAATGACAGAAAACATTATGAACAAATTGCGTGTCAGCTGTATTTACTATACAATATAAAATCTTTCTAATATCCCCTGGTCCAGAACTGAGAAAAAAATGTCTTTTAAGCCAATTTTGATGTCCGGGTGGTGTGCAAACAATCAATAAGAATTATAATGACCAAGGGAATACACAAATAAGTATCGGTACGTGGAAATTCAGAGAAAAAAGCATAGTAAATTACACTCTATTTCAAACATGGGGAGAAGGGATAACTACTTGTTCATATACATGATGTTGGAAACTGCTGGAATAAATAAAAATAAGACATGATGTTCTACAAAAAGTTTTAACATCTTTTCATTTTTTATTTGAGGATCTGCAACAGTCCAATCAATAATCAATCACTATTCACTTTCATGTAGATACACAAAGCTTTATGTTTATGGAATTTCTTTTCAATAAAAACATATTAGTTTAAACAGTGAAATCAAGTATTTGTCATCTTCTTGCCTCTAAGTGCTGCCACAGTGAAGTGGCATACCACAGGTCATATACTGTCACTGTATTGGCCTGCCTCTGAATGCTGCCACAATGATGTGGCATACCACAGGCCATACATTGTATTGACCTGCCTCTCAATGCTGCCAGTGATGTGTCACACACCACAGGCCATATACTGACACTGTATTAACCTGCCTCTCAATGCTGCCTGCCTCTAAATGCTGACACAGTGATATGTCATGCCACAGGCCATATACTTACACTGTATTGACCTGGCTCTAAATGCTGCCTGCCTCTAAATGCTGACACAGTGATATGTCATGCCACAGGCCATATACTGACACTATATTGACCTGCATCTCAATGCTGCCACAGTGATGTGTCATGCCACAGGCCATATACTGACACTGTACTGACCTTCCTCTCAATGCTGCCACAGCGATGTGTCATACCACAGGCCATATATTAACACTGTATTGTCTCGTCTCTAAATGATGCCACAGTGCTGTGTCATACCAAAGGCCATATACTGACACTGTATTGTCTCGCCTCTCAATGCTGCCTGCCTCTAAATGCTGACACAGTGATATGTCATGCCACAGGCCATATACTGACACTGTATTGACCTTCCTCTCAATGCTGCCACAGTGATGTGTCATACCACAGGCCATATACTGACACTGTATTAACTTGCCTCTCTATGCTGCCTGCCTCTAAATGCTGACACAGTGATATGTCTTGCCACAGGCCATATACTGACACTGTATTGACCTGCCTCTCAATGCTGCCTGCCTCTAAATGCTGACACAGTGATGTGTCATGCCACAGGCCATATACTGACACTGTATTGACCTGTCTCTAAATGCTGCCATAGTGATGTGTCATACCACAGGCCATATACTGACACTGTATTGACCTGCCTCTCAATGCTGCCACAGTGATGTGGCATACCACAGGCCATATACTGACACTGTATTGACCTGCCTCTCAATGCTGCCATAGTGATGTGTCGTACCACAGGCCATATACTGACACTGTATTGACCTGCCTCTCAATGCTGCCACAGTGATCTGTCATGCCACAGGCCATAAAATGACACTGTATTGACCTGCCTCTCAATGCTGCCACAGTGATGTGTCATACCACAGGCCATATATTGACACTGTATTGTCTCGTCTCCAAATGTTGCCTCCGCGATGTGTCATACCACAGGCCATATAGTGACACTGTATTGTCCTGTCTCTAAATGCTGCCACAGTGATGTGTCATACCACAGGCCATATATTGACACTGTATTGTCTCGTCTCTCAATGCTGCCACAGTGATGTGTCATACCACAGGCCATATAGTGACACTGTATTGTCCTGTCTCTAAATGTTGCCTCAGTGATGTGTCATACTACAGGCCATATAGTGACACTGTATTGTCCTGTCTCTAAATGCTGCCACAGTGATGTGTCATACCACAGGCCATATACTGACACTGTATTGACCTGCTTCTAAATGCTGCCACAGTGATGTGGCACACCACAGGCCATATACTGACACTGTATTGTCTTGTCTCTAGATGCTGCCACCGTGATTTGTCATACCACAGGCCATATACTGACACTGTATTGTCCTTTCTCTAAATACTGCCACTGTGATGTGTCATACCACAGGCCATATACTGACACTGTATTGTCCTGTCTCTAAATACTGCCACTGTTATGTGTCATACCACAGGCCATATACTGACACTGTATTGACCTGCCTCTAAATGCTGCCACAGTGATGTGTCATACCACAGGTCATATACTGTCAATTTATTGGCCTGCCTCTGAATGCTGCCACAATGATGTGGCATACCACAGGCCATATACTGACACTGTATTGACCTGCCTCTCAATGCTGCCACAGTGATGTGTCACACACCACAGGCCATATACTGACACTGTATTAACCTGCCTCTCAATGCTGCCTGCCTCTAAATGCTGACACAGTGATATGTCATGCCACATGCCATATACTGACACTGTATTGACCTGCCTCTAAATGCTGCCTGCCTCTAAATGCTGACACAGTGATATATCATGCCACAGGCAATATACTGACACTATATTGACCTGCATCTCAATGCTGCCACAGTGATGTGTCATGCCACAGGCCATATACTGACACTGTACTGACCTTCCTCTCAATGCTGCCACAGTGGTGTGTAATACCACAGGCCATATATTGACACTGTATTGTCCTGTCTCTAAATGAAGCCACAGTGCTGTGTCATACCAAAGGCCATATACTGACACTGTATTAACCTGCCTCTCAATGCTGCCTGCCTCTAAATGCTGACACAGTGATATGTCATGCCACAGGCCATATACTGACACTGTATTGACCTTTCTCTCAATGCTGCCACAGTGATGTGTCATACCACAGGCCATATACTGACACTGTATTAACCTGCCTCTCTATGCTGCCTGCCTCTAAATGCTGACACAGTGATATGTCATGCCACAGGCCATATACTGACACTGTATTGACCTGCCTCTCAATGCTGCCTGCCTCTAAATGCTGACACAGTGATGTGTCATGCCACAGGCCATATACTGACACTGTATTGACCTGTCTCTCAATGCTGCCATAGTGATGTGTCATACCACAGGCCATATACTGACACTGTATTGACCTGCCTCTCAATGCTGCCACAGTGATGTGGCATACCACAGGCCATATACTGACACTGTATTGACCTGCCTCTCAATGCTGCCATAGTGATGTGTCGTACCACAGGCCATATACTGACACTGTATTGACCTGCCTCTCAATGCTGCCACAGTGATGTGTCATGCCACAGGCCATATACTGACACTGTATTGACCTGCCTCTCAATGCTGCCACAGTGATGTGTCATGCCACAGGCCATATACTGACACTGTATTGACCTGCCTCTCAATGCTGCCACAGTGATGTGTCATACCACAGGCCATATATTGACACTGTATTGTCTCGTCTCCAAATGTTGCCTCCGTGATGTGTCATACCACAGGCCATATAGTGACACTGTATTGTCCTGTCTCTAAATGCTGCCACAGTGATGTGTCATACCACAGGCCATATATTGACACTGTATTGTCTCGTCTCTAAATGCTGCCAAAGTGATGTGTCATACCACAGGCCATATATTGACACTGTATTGTCTCGCTTCTAAATGTTGCCTCCGTGATGTGTCATACCACAGACCATATAGTGACACTGTATTGTCCTGTCTCTAAATGCTGCCACAGTGATGTGTCATACCACAGGCCATATACTGACACTGTATTGACCTGCTTCTAGATGCTGCCACAGTGATGTGGCACACCACAGGCCATATACTGACACTGTACTGTCTTGTCTCTAGATGCTGACACAGTGATGTGTCATACCACAGGCCATATACTGACACTGTATTGTCTTGTCTCTAGATGCTGCCACCGTGATTTGTCATACCACAGGCCATATACTGACACTGTATTGTCCTGTCTCTAAATACAGCCACTGTAATGTGTCATACCACAGGCCATATACTGACACTGTATTGTCCTGTCTCTAAATACTGCCACTGTGATGTGTCATACCACAGGCCATATACTGACACTGTATTGACCTGCCTCTTAATGCTGCCACAGTGATGTGTCATACCACAGGCCATATACTGAAACTGTATTGTCCTGTCTCTAAATACTGCCACTGTGATGTGTCATACCACAGGCCATATACTGACACTGTATTGTCCTGTCTGTAAATACTGCCACTGTGATGTGTCATACCACAGGCCATATACTGACACTGTATTGACCTGCCTCTAAATGCTGCCACAGTGATGTGTCATGCCACAGGCCATATACTGACACTGTATTGACCTGCCTCTCAATGCTGCCACAGTGATGTGTCATGCCACAGGTCATATACTGACACTGTATTGATGTGCCTCTCAATGCTGCCACAGTGATGTGTCATGCCACAGGCCATATACTGACACTGTATTGACTTGCCTCTCAATGCTGCCACAGTGATGTGTCATGCCACAGGCCATATACTGACACTGTATTGACCTGCCTCTCAATGCTGCCACAGTGATGTGTCATGCCACAGGCCATATACTGACACTGTATTGACCTGCTTCTAAATGCTGCCACAGTGATGTGGCATACCACAGGCCATATACTGACACTGTATTGACCTGCCTCTCAATGCTGCCACAGTGATGTGTTATGCCACAGACATTTTACTGATACTTGGTAGACCTGCCTCTTGATGATCCCATATTTTAATCTAGCAAAATAATAATATACTTTATAAACTTCGGAATCTGTGGTATGAGCTAGCTGGGAATGTTAATGCTCAACCCTTGCACCACTATTTAGATGAAACTTAATAGCCTTTTTCATCTGCAATCCTTTTTGTACTCCAGTTATGTTCTGTTCCGTTAAAATCTCGGTCATTTTTTAATTCCAGCATCAATGCCAATAACCCAGTTCAAACAAAGTCTGCAGTAGTTGACAGCAGCAGCTATTCCATCAGAATATTTTAGAAGGAGCATGACTACTTCTCAGCAAATGTTATTACAATGTTGCTTAGGTAAACAGCAACTTTAATTTTATCTGTTTTCATTGCATTTGTAACAACAGATATTAATTATGCAGATAAATAACGTTTTACACAAAAACAAATAAATTCTGGGAAAATACTAGGTACCATTTCTAACATGTTATAAAATATCAATATTTGAAAACATTGCAAACCTGTCAATACAGGATTGTTTGACTAGTCTTAATATCACAAATGTCAAATATTAATTTTGATTGTGTTTTAATTTCGTAAATGTACTGTATGTTTTTTTGTAATTTCACTGTTAAAAAGAAGATCAAACAAAAATATTTGATTAGTTTAAACTAATTTATTTTAGCTCCATTGCGAAGAATTTTTTTATATGAACCTCTCTCATATCCACTTCCTGGGTATAACCAGTACTGAGTGTTTCTTGGAGAGGCATCAGGCTTCTCAGGGACGTAATTAGAAACCGGGGATCGGGGTTCCCCCCCACCCCCACCAACCCCCCCCCCACCCCCTCGACCGGCTATTCTTACTTGAACACCAACCTATTTTTCTGCTGAGTTTCTTCCATTTTTTGTGGAGGACCAAAAGACCCCACTTCTACATTATTCCTTTCACCCTCCTACTTCAAAATTTAATGAAAGCCCTGCTTCTGTTTCATCAGCATTTTACTTAAATATTTAAAAACCAACTATGTTTTGACTGGTTATTATATAATCAATTTCAATGAAACCATATGCAGTTTTATTGGAACAAGTCAAAAATCATGATCAACCGGCTGTTTTTCTTAGAAATAAGTTTTTAGTAGTAAAGTATGTCGTCATGAAACAGCAGCCAGGTCGAGCTCAGGAGATCTCTGGCATGAGGGGCCATCACTATATTCACTACACAACCACCCCGCTTATTTGATTGTAGAGCACAACTGAAATAGTTGTTTTCAATTAATGAGATGACAGTAACAAATTTACTCGTGAGATGACAGCAACAAAATCTTTTGAGAGATGAATGCAACAAAATAATTTGAGAGATGACAGCAATAAAATAATTTGAGAGATTACATCAAAAAAATATTTGAGAGATGACAACGACAAAATAATTTGAGAAATGACAGCAACAAAATAATTTGAGAGATGACAGTAACAAAATACTTTGAGAGATGACAGTGTAGCAAAATGACCAAGGGCTGACAACTGACAAGGATAGAATACAAGTATTCACAAAATAAAATTTACAATTTACAATTTTAATTTTACATGAATAAAATTACGAATATACAATTATACAATATATACAATTAAAAGCTAATTACTCAACAAAAACACAGCTGGTTTAAAAATTGTCCTATGATGGAATAAACACTTTCTTAATCACAAGTTCTTTCTCCTACTCGTTCTGTATATCTATATCCAAACTGCTTACATCATATAAATGCTATAACTTTTACAAAAATACACTAATATTGTATTTAAGATACTACTACCGCGTCCAGATTATCGTAGATTTAGCATCAATCGTCCCTCGTGGCGATGGCTATATAAACAGTGTTATCTTCCCTAGAACTCTGTACTGAGTTATCTGGCTTTATGTCGCCTCCTATTTTCAACCGTACTCCGACGCTAGGATCGTCAAGTCGTCCATATAACAATTACTACCACCAGCTGACTTCCTGTCATGTCTAGATTACGTTGTTAACGTAGCAGACACATGTCTCGCATACGTCTAAAAATGGTTCTCAGGCCTTCTAAAATTGCCCGTTTTTTTTTCGGTTTTTGGACCGATTTCTGAAGTTCAAAACTGGTTTTCGTTTCAAAGTTTAATAAAAAATCGGGCCCGATATTTTCAAAGTTTAATAAAAAATCAGTCCAGATATTTTCTATCGGTTGTATAAAATCTCATAAATTGCTCTTACCATGCCATAATGACCTGTGAAATATGCCTTGCGACAATATCATTTGACCCAATAATCCGATTGTTTTGTCACATGCTGTGCAAAATGATATCAATTTTGACTAAACCACTAACAATATTAGGGTGAGTTTATCAGACAGTCTATCTCTATGTAGCATGCCTTCGATGCGTGATCAGCGACCCATAGCATTCTGTTGGTTCATCAAAAGATTGTGTTTTCTTATGTAATTTCTTTGATTTTACCGCTAGCCAAAGCATGGAAGGTTGCACCGAATATTGTTTGCGTCATTAAAATATTTTATAAAACGTGCAGTGTTACTTGTTATTGTCATTTTTTTTTAAAAATAACTTTAATTATATATACAGCTGGTTGGTAGTTGTACGTAGTGGCTAGCTACAGCACAATGCATATCAAAAATGAACCATTACATTAGTTTCCACGGTGATTATTTCACGCAGCTTCTGGTACTTGCAACACTTCCAGTTCCGAACGAGCATTTTTAATATAATGAAAATTATTCAGTAAAGCGGAAACATAATGTCAGTCATTAAAATGTACACATTGTGATAAAGTAAGTTATTTTATAAATAATACACAAATAAACTTGAAATAGTTCTCTATTAATGAATAAACGGAGAAAATACATGGTGCAGCTGACATGGTGGGTGGGGGTATGCATACATGTAAAGGCATATACCATAGTGATTTTTTTAAAATAAGTGCGATCGATTCTTATGGTAGTAAAAAACCTGGACCGATTTGCATTTTGGAATTTTAGAAGGCCTGATATGGCATTTTTATCAATATATGATAACAGTGCATTCAGTTCTTACCAGTTTCATGGTAAATTTATCAACATATTATAGCAGTGCATTCAATTCTTAACATCTAACAATTTCATGGTAGATTCATCAATATATGATAACAGTTCATTCAATTCTTATTATCTGCAGTTTCATGGTAGTTTAAAGAACATCTCATATATGACCTCCGTCAATCCCAAAGTAGCAATTATATCTCTACCAAATTTCTCATTAATAATATAAACAATCACGGACCAATTCTGTATCTATTCACTTTGAGAATATCAGAATAAGCATCCACAAAATTTAATTACATGTATCAATCAATTTCAACATGATGAATTTCATTGTAAACACGATATCAACAGCTCAAAATATGTTCTCAGATTCCTCACCCTATATTCTAACAAAACAACTCTCAATGCAATGGATGAAATTAAATTACAGACATTCTCATCGGAATGGATATGAACAATTTATACAACTTTACTTAGATCTGATTACATCAAAATTTATCAGACATTTAAAAAACTCAACCATATACAACATAATTTAAAATTCACATCTCATCTGCCGTTATGTAATGGAACAGTAACATGCTCAATCCTTCTCGTCACGACAACTTCGAAAGATGTTTTCTGCTAGACTGGACGGTGTTTCCATAGTACAGTCAGATATATATAGTTAAACACTCCACATACCTTAGTGAATTTCGTGCAAATTATGAATTAACCAACTTTCAAATATTGTACTCTATGGTATGATGCGGATTTTATGCTATAAGGCCCAATGTAAATTTCAATAAGTTTTATATATTAAAAACCTGTTTAATTATTCTAACTTTCTGAATACTTAATGGAATTTCATGAAATAAACTTCAAAATGATTTATTCTTTAATCAAAGAATGAATATGTTAAAAGATCTTGAAAACATTACTCCTATCAAGCTATTGATACGTTTTAACAAACCCACGCTACCTGCGCTAAATATAGCCTATATCACTCCAATAGACATATACTAGTTGACACTACTAAATTAGGCCACAACAACCTAACTATTTTGTTACAGACAGCAACAAAATCCTTTGAGAGATGGCAGCAATAAAATACTTTGAGAGATGACAGCATAATTTGAGAGATGACAGCAATAAAATACTTTGAAAGATGTCAGCAACAAAATAATTTGAGAAATGACAGCAACAAAATACTTTTAAAGATGACAGCAACAAAATAATTTATGAAATGACAGCAACAAATTACTTTGAGAGATGACAGCAACAAAATAATTTGAGAAATGACAGCAACAAAATAATTTGAGAGATGACAGCAATAAAATACTTTGAGAGATGACAGCAACAAAATAATTTGAGAGATGACAGCAATAAAATAATTTGAGAGGTGACAGTACCAAGATTATGTAAGATATAACAGCAACAAAATAATTTTGATGACTATACCATCAATAAAAAAAAAAAAAAAGTATATTTGACATATTATCTGATTATTTATTGTAATACTATGATGACAGCCACACCATTGTGTCATTATTCATTGCTAAATAAACATTTTCAGAATTATGATGAATTTAGGAAAGTTAATTACCCAAAATTCAAGCTTCACATCTGACCCTATTTCAACAAAGCAGCCGGGCCCGATTAGCTCAGTCGGTTACATGTCTGACTATCACTCCAGGGGGTCGTGAGTTTGAATCCCCCGCCCGGCAACAGTCTCTGTGATGATTGATATACGACATTGTGTCTCATTATCATTTGTCTCTCACCACTGATTCAAGATGGAAAGTTATCAGTTACTTGCAGAGCTGGGTTGTGCTCGAGTACTGGTTAATCCCAGGAAACAGTGGTTAAGTTAACTGATCGTCTGTTAGCCCTCGATGGCATAAAAATGACGCTAAATATTCAATATATTCAATTCAACAAAGCAGAAAATCACATTTAAATGAAAACACAAACAGATATGGATTTTACTTGCATCAATGAATCTGACATTAGAACATTATTGAGAGTTAATAACAGCAGTGTTTTGGATAGAGTATTCTTTTGCCAGGAAGTAAATTAAAACCCTGACTGGAATGCAAATTATTCAATTGCAGAGTGTCATAGACAAGTTCTGTCGACAATTTGCCTAGTCTCAGATTGACTTGCCTGTCTTTGTGGATCCATAAATCTCATTTGTGGGACTTGGTAATAGAGGAGTACATGCCCCAGTTCACTCATATGTATTACACATCCTATTTTGTAAATTTTATAATCACTAAATATTTCATACACATTTTTAAACTAAAGTGGTGCCCTCTACAACTATTTCTATAGACATCCTACTAAAGTGCATTGTCTGCTGTGGTATTTCAAATATCACACCAACATGTGAAATTTTGTTCAAGCAAGCCAATCCCAAAATGAAATTTGAAGAAGTTGTGAGTAAGCCGTTGATTGTGACTACAGTCATCATGTCACTTGTTATCCATCATGCAGAGTGTCCTGCAAACATTGTCTTCTCCTTCCTTCATGAATCATCTTGTATATAATAGCTTGTCTTTGCTAATACACAAGTGGAAAACCACACTTTCATACAGTTCATATCCCCAGACTTTGTTTTCTGTATGATCAATGTAATTATTATTATTTCTTTCATATCAGTTGCAGCAAAAGCTGCTGACAAAAAACTTTTTATTGGGAGTGGGGGAAGAATGAATCTGAGTAGAATTACCGTCCTTCTGCAAGTAAGTGGCAAACTTTATCACATAAAGTTTTTGGAGGAAGTGGGACTCTAACCTACAACCTTAGCAGTGAGAGGTAAGTGACCTTGAGATCTGACACTATTTGGCCACAGAGGACCCTTCACAAAAAAAACAAAATCGTAAGCCATTTCTTTTTATTTGATGGTTTACCAAATCTGATCACCCTGGTTTTTCTTTACTTAAAAAAATTTCATCGTAGCAGTGATGTAAAACAGCTACTTGGGGAATAAAAAAAAATGAAAATTTCCTTTATAAAATCAAACTGTGCAGCCATTCAAATATTGAATCTGGAAGTTGGTGGTCTGTACCTTTTTCTACTACCCTGATATCAACATAACATTGTCAAATAGAGAGGATCTATATAGACCTGTAACCACAAAGTTATCAAAAGGCAATATTTTTTTATGTTTACCATATTTCCTTCCAAGCCCCAAAGTTCCTGTATGATTTATCAACTGCCAGAAGAGAATACAGTAAGAGCAATAACTCTTGAGTAATGTATATTGTTCTGCCACCCTGAGTAGAAGCCATACATGTTGACTATCTTATAAATAATCAATGACAACAGTGATTTCAAGTTTTATTTAGAATCAAAGCAAAGGTTAACACACTAAGCTTTCTTCAATATGGAACACAATAACTTTCAACATTCTTCCAGGGTGCGCACATTAACCTTCAATGATGATATTCTGCACAAGTGAACACACTCATTTTCAATTTTTTTCAAGGAGTTGGGGGAGTGGGGACTTACATTAAAGATTCTTCCAGAGCACACTAGGCTTCAATATTCTTCTTCAATATTCTTCAAGGAAGAACACAATCACCTTCAATATTTTTCAAAGAAGAACATACTCACCTTCAGTATTCTTCAAGGAAGAAAACAATCACCTTCAATATTCTTTATGGAAAAACCCAATCAACTTCAATATTCTTCAAGGAAGAACACAATCACCTTTAATATTCTTCAAAGAAGAACACACTCACCTTCAATATGCTTTAGGGAAGAACACACGCACCATCAATATTCGTCTTCAATATTCTTCAAAGAAGAACACACTCGCCTTCAATATTCCTCTTCAATATTCTTCAAAGAAGAACACACTCACCTTCAATATTCCTCTTCAATATTCTTCAAGGAAGAACACACTCACCTTCAATATTCGTCTTCAATATTCTTCAGAGAAGAACACACTCACCTTCAATACTCCTCTTCAATATTCTCCAAGGAAGAACACACTCACCTTCAATATTCTTCTTCAATATTATTCAAAGAAGAACACACTCACCTTTAATATTCTTCAAGAAAGAATGCACTCACCTTCAATATTCTTTTAGGAAGAACACAATCACCTTCAATATTCTTCAAGGAAGAACACACTCACCTTCAATATTCTCCAAGGAAGAACGCAATCACTTTCAATATTCTTCAAGGAAGAACACACGCACCTTCAATATTCTTTAAGGAAGAACACACTCACCTTCAATATTCGTCTTCAATATTCTTCAAAGAAGAACACACTCACCTTTAATATTCTTCAAGAAAGAATGCACTCACCTTCAATATTCTTTTAGGAAGAACACAATCACCTTCAATATTCTTCAAGGAAGAACACACTCACCTTCAATATTCTTCAAGGAAGAACGCAATCACTTTCAATATTCTTCAAGGAAGAACACACGCACCTTCAATATTCTTTAAGGAAGAACACACGCACCATCAATATTCGTCTTCAATATTCTTCAAAGAAGAACACACTCACCTTTAATATTCTTTAAGGAAGAACACAATCACCTTCAATATTCTTCAAAGAAGAACAAATCACTGTATTCTATTCTAATATAGTTTAGCTTGATTGCGTTGAAAGCTCAGAGCTTATATGAACTGCTCTCATGTCTGTTTGCTGAGTGAACCAGTACTGAGTGACTTTTATACGAGGCATCAGGTCGAGTTGGGGATCGAACCTGCAATCTCTGGCGTTAGTGAACAAAACTCCATTAATTACATTATCCCCCCGAACACACTCAACTTCAAGATTGTTCAAGGAAGAACACAAAAACATTCAATATTATTTTACAAAGTGGTAAACAATTACTGTCAATATGCTTCAAGAAAAAGTACATTAACCTTAAAAACTCTTCAAGGAAGAATACATTAACCTTCAATATATTTCCATGAAGAACACAATCACCATCAAAATTCTTCAAGGAAGAACACAATAACCTTCAAGATTTTTCAAGGAAGAATACATTAACCTTCAATATATTTCCATGAAAAACACAATCACCATCAAGATTCTTCAAGGAAGAACACACCCACTTTCAAGATTCTTCAATGAAGAACACACTCACCTTCAAGATTCTTAAATGAAGAACACACTCTCCTTCAAGATTCTTAAGGAAGAACGAACTCACCTTCAAGATTCTTAAGGAAGAACACACTCACCTTCAAGATTCTTCAAGGAAAAAAACATTAACCTTCAATATATTTCCATGAAGAACATAATTACCATCAAGATTCTTCAAGGAAGAACACACTCACCATCAAGATTCAAGGAAGAATACATAAACCTTCAATATTATTCAATGAATAACACAATCACCATCATGATTCTTCAATGAAGAAAATAACACCTTCAAGATTCTTCTCAGGAAGAATACATTAACCTTCAATATATTTCCATGAAGTACACACAATCACCAACAAGATTCTTCAAGGAAGAACACACTCACTCACCTTCAAGATTCTTCAAGGAAGAATACACTCACCTTCTATTTTATTAAATGAAGAACACAATCACCATCAAGATTCTTCAAGGAAGAACACACTCACTCACCTTCGAGATTCTTCAAGGAAGAATACATTCACCTTCAATATTATTCAATGAAGTACACATAATCACCATCAATATTCTTCAATGAAGAAAAAACACACCTTCAAGGTTCTTCTCAGGAAGAACACATTAACTTTCAATATATTTCCATGAAATACACATAATCACCAACAAGATTCTTCAAGGAAAAACACACTCACTCACCTTCAAGATTCTTCAAGGAAGAATACACTCACTTTCTATTTTATTAAATGAAGAACACAATCACCATCAAGATTCTTCAAGGAAGAACACACTCACTCACCTTCGAGATTCTTCAAGGAAGAATACACTCACCTTCTATTTTATTAAATGAAGAACACAATCACCATCAAACGTCTTCAAGGAAGAACACACTCATCTTCAAGATTCTTCAAGGAAGAATACATTTACCTTCAATATTATTCAATGAAGAACACTTGCCTCCAATAGTCTTCAAGTGGGAAAAAAACATCCAATATTCTTTGAATATTTAATGTTTGAATGATATTAAACAAGAAATGGAATCTATATCATGTGATTCTTATGAAACAGACATATAACGTTGGTCTAGTAATAAACGATTAAAGTTTTAAAAAAAAATCATATATGTATTATCTTTTCCAGTCTCTTAACTTTATTCTACATTTAAAACCACTTCAGACAAAACCTAACATGAAAATCAATGCTTATATCAAATGCCAATAAAATTTTCACATGGTCATCTCCAGTGCTCAATGCAGCATATACATCCAAAGTGTCAGAGTAATAATTCATGCCTAAATAACACATTGGGAGACGACAGTGAAGCAAGTAATATGTGAGAGTCTCCTGGGTGGAAGAAACAAATGACTCTGTCTAGGAGACAGACAGACCTGTCATTAAGTACCAGCCAAGCATATTATTAGTCTACTATTTATTACTACAGAAGGCATGATCTTTATTTATAAAAGATAAGGAGCCGCATAATTCTTCTGACACTTCTACTTGGTATACACAAAGTCTAGAAAATCATTGATTATCTTTCTACTTGTCTTTCTCATTTCTCATCCAAAATTTAATGTTTTATAATCAACACTTCCATTTATTTTGGCCTGTTCTATTGTCATTTAGAAAGGGAATTGATTGACTGAGAGTTAAACAATGTTTATTTTATTAAAATAAATATAATTTACATTGTCCTAGATATTCAGTATGCAGTTCCTATGATAAATTCTATAACCAATTCATTCATTCTATTCCATTATTATTGAATAGTTGTTTACATGGAAATCTGAGTGGATGTATGCCATGTCTTGGTACTGTTGGGGCTGCGAGTCCTCTTGTAGCTGAGATGCTGAAGGCCCTATAATTCAGATATCAAACACACAAAAAAATGCCATGGCCGAATGTTGATGGGTCCTGAGAGCCTGTTTTGACTGAGTGGTTATAGGCCCTATTATGGACAAATGGTCATAGACCATAAAGGCAAAGGTCATATAGCTTGTCACTGCTTAATGGTTAATGACATTACCATGGACAAGTGGTCATAGACCATAAAGGCAGAGGTCATATGCCTTGTCACAGCTGAATGTTTATAGGCCTTATCACAGATAGACAATTGTCAAAAACCATTAAGGCAGAGGTCATATGCCTGGTCATGGCTGAGTTATTATAGCCCTGTCATGACTGAGTGGTCAGAGGGCCCATCATGGACAAGACTAGTGGTCATAGACCATAAAGGCAGGTCATATGTCTTGTCACAGCTGAGTGATTATAGCCATCATGACTGAGTGGTTATAAGCCCTATCATGGACAAATGGTCATAGACTATAAAGGCAAAGGTCATATAGCTTGTCACTGCTGAATGGTTATAGGCATTACCATGGACAAATGGTCATAGACCATAAAGGTAGAGGTCATATGCCTTGTCACAGCTGAATGGTTTTAGGCCTTATCATAGATGGACAATTGTCAAAAACCATAAAGGCAGAGGTTTTATGCCTTGTCACGGCTGAGTGACCATAACCCTTTCACAGCCTAGTGGTCAGAGGCCCTATCATGGACAAGACTAATGGTCATAGACCATAAAGGCAAAAGTCATATATCTTGTCACAGCTGAGTGATAACAGCTGTCACGACCGAGTGGTTATTGACCCTATCTGGACAAATGGTCATAGACCATAAATGCAGAGGTCATATGCCTTGACTGGCTGAGTGATTATAGACCTGTCATGCCCAAGTGGTCATAGACCCTGTTGTAGCTGAGTACTTGTAGACCCTGTAATTCAGCCCAGTTGTGTGTGGGTGGTGGCAAGCCCTGTCATGGCCTCATCTTGTTCAGTGAATGTAGGCCTTGTCAGGACCCAGTGGTTGTCATCCCTGTCATGAACACGTCTTTTTAGGCTCCTTAATTACTGAGTGGTCTATCTTAAACCACAGCCCTGAAGAAGCTTGGTCCAAAAGTCTCTATATGAGAGAGGTTGCAGTAAGGCAGTGGTTTCCAAACTCATACTGAGGTTGTCCACAAGCAATAAACTGGATGTCAAGGGTAAAAAAGCAATGCATAAAACCACATTTCCTTTGATGGTTTTAAAAGCTCAGCTTAAAAAACAATTAAAGAAAAAAAAGTAAAGTCATTTTAAATAAAACTTCATTTTTCAAAACTTAACAAAAATCTGTTTTATTTGCCATTAAGCATCCTGCACTATATTATAGTTAGCTATACAAACTTGTAACATTGCTTTTAGATACTCATTACCTCCACTAATAATCCATAGTTTACCGAGAAACAGTCACACGTTAAAACTCCATGATGGATAACTGGAACATTTTAATCATCGGATTGAACAGAAAAGAGGGTATTATGTTATATTAAGTTGTTAAGAGAAGTTGTGCAACACTTTTATAATCAAAGGTTAGACACCCATTAAGACATTAAAAAGTTTCAGAATTAATTGATGGATTGGTCCGATTCTTCAAAAGAAAGCAAATATAAAATTGCATTATATAGGTTTATGATGCCATGAAATATTGAAGAAATTAAACTAAAAACGTCTAAGACAATTGGTGTAGGAAATTACAACTATTTTATAAATGTACAGTTTAGTTTCATTTTATGTTCTTTTTATGTACTATTTATATTTGTTGTGGAATGGGTTTAAAATGACATTTGACCCAGTAATAATAAACAAGAAAGCGGTGAACAAGTGCTTGATTGAGTAGTAGCTGCATTGTTTGTAACGGGAAAGGGGTGGAAAAGGAAGATAATTTCTGCAATAGATGTATTTAGCTGTGAATTTTCTTGTCGTTATTTTAACTCCGGTTGTCTGTGAGTATACAAGAAGATGCGGTGAGTGAGTATTTTCTAATTTGAAGTAATATTATGATGATGAAGTTGAAGACACAGAAAGCAAATACGACGACCCGTGTCAATTTCTATCAGTTTTAATTTGGTGTTAAAGTCATACAGTTTATTACAAATAAAGTTTCAAATATATACAATATTGATTAATTAAAGTCACAGTGTAACATTTACATCTAAGCAATAATATTAAATCCACTCAAAATCACACTTTAAAAGCAGTGTCCGTTAAAATAGTATATAATTATGGTGAATAAAACTTAGACGTTAACAGTTTATAAAATAATGGCTGGAATCCAAGTTTGTGTTAAAAACAAAAGTTATTAAAGTAAATTTCACAATGTCCTGATGGTAATTCCTATCTGACTGGTAAAATATCTAGCCAACAACGCGGTCCAAAAGTATTACACTATATCTCTTTACCCGATCTTCTGTTATTTATATCCTTAAATAATTAACAGTCCACTTTTGAAAACTAAACAGGTGCTAGCTTTAAACAATGCACAGGATATGTTAGGACAAACAAGTAATAATCAAAGGAGAACATAAGTGTAAACAATCAACAAAATATGTTAGGTTTAAAATGAACAATAGGTAATAAAATATATACAATCAGCAATATGTTTTCACACTCTAAACTGTTACAATCACTTAGTCTTTGAAAATATTTACATAAAAGGGAAGTTTGAAATATTTTACTATTAACACTTAACTATCAATCACGTTCACTTTGCAAGTTTTTACAATGCTAATTAAGATTATTTTGAACTCAGGGTATAGTTGACATTTGACATCTGTGAGAACATGTGCTACAATTATTGGCATGTTGTCAGTATTGTTATTGATTGAAGATTTGAATCCTGTTAAATTCATAGAACAAATATTAATAAATCAAATTAAAATTTTAAAAGAAAGTTCATAAAAACATGCTGCATAAAAGCTGTTTGGTTCTTCACTCTGCACTTCCACAAATTGACCTCTATTCAGTGACCTTGACCCAATTTTCTTCAAAACCAATTAATTAATAACTTGATTTTCATGTAAGGAAACTACACACAAAATTTCATCACAATGTTGTATCTACTTGGTGACAGAATAATAAGTAATTATTATACAGATATAAGTTTTATTATGTTTATGGAGCATTGCATGTGCTGATAGCATTATCTGTTCATACAATAATGGAGAAACCAATAAGGTTTCTGGTATCTTGTTCAACTTCTGCCAAGTTGTAACTGATAGCTTCTGATATCAAAGTATGGTGCTTCTCTGAGGAATCAATATTGAAATGTTCAAATCAATAATGATTTTTGGTTGCCTGCAAATTTTAATGCCATGATATCAAAATGACTAAATAGATGTCTGTGTCAATTATAAACAGGTTTTCACTTCATCAAATTAACAGGTAACAGGAAAGAAGTATTAAGTTTGTTTTTGACTATTAGTGTCTGCCAAATGAGTATTTCAGAATCAATTTTATGATCATTAAGGGCAAATGGCTTTATAAACAGAGGGGTCCTTCTTAGTGAAAGACATTGCCATTATTTATCAAATATATGTAAGCCTTTAGAAAGAAGAAACAAGATACCATCACAAAAGAATACAGCATTTTTTTTTCAAATATGCCTGAAGACGTAACAACAATACTAGTATGATAGAGATGTCATAAACAAAATGCCATCATAACCCCAATATGGCATTGATAATACCTTGTATAATAAATGTAAAATTGTAAAATGTTTCCCAATGTTCAATATCTAACATATATGACAATCAGCTTCAGACATACAGTATGATAGGATACCAATCTACTAAGCTATATTAATGATATTGTACCCAAGGAATTTCAAGCAGAGAAGCTGGCATCATTAATGATGATATCTCCACAGAAGGGCTCTACTACAACTGATCTTGTTGCAAAATATTGAAATAATGAACATTTCTACAGACAATAAGCATTAAGTTGTTGTTTTTCTAAGCCTATGTAAATATACTTGAAATGAAGACATCATGAACAGCCTGTGTTCTCCAAACAGGGACAGAAGTGATACATCCTGATCACCACGGCAATTTGTATTGATTATCAACAACAGAACTCAAGACTGACTGTTTACAATATTGATAGCCATGATCAGGAATGGCAGACCCAGGGTAATACATCAACCAGACTACCTGATGGTCACAGATAAATCCGGAATTCAATTATTACCAGGATATGGCAAACATAGAAGTGAAATTAGCTGGAAACCAGTTTTATATAATATGGCAAACACTGAGCGAAACAAGCTGGAAAGTATTTTAAAGGAAATGGCATCCATGACGGAAATCGGTTCTAAAGGTTCTTCTCATTTATTCTTCCTTCATAAGACGGTTTATAAATAAAAGTAAATGGTCTTTGTTTTACTTCATAAATTTTTTTTTTAAATCTTCTTTTTATTAATTTTGTTTGACCCCAGCTCATCCAGATTGCATATTAGAATAGGTCTGTCACTACATAAAGCATTACAATGATTGATGCAGATGTCATCCTCTTACTGAAGTCTGTCACTACATAAAACATTACAATGATTGATGCAGCTGTCATCCTCTTACTGAGGTCTGTCCCTGCATAAAACATTACAATGATTGATGCAGATGTCATCCTCTGACTGAGGTCTGTCCCTACATAAAGCATAACAATGATCGGTGCAGCTGTCATCCTCTTACTAAGGTCTGTCCGTTCATGAAGCATAATGATTGATGTAAATGTCACCCTCTTACTGAGGTCTGTCCCTACATAAAGCATTACAATGTTTGATGCAGATGTCATTCTCTTACTAAGGTCTGTCCCTACATAAAGCATTACAATGATTGATGTAGATGTCACCATCTTACTGAGGTCTGTCCCTACATAAAGCATTACGATGATTGATGCAGCTGTCATCCTCTGACTGAGGTCTGTCCCTACATGAAGCATAACAATGATTGGTGCAGCTGTCATCCTCTTACTGAGGTCTGTCCCTACATGAAGCATTACAATGATGAGTGCAGCTGTCATCCTCTGACTAAGGTCTGTCCCTATATAAAGCATTAAAATGATTGATGCAGATGTCATCCTCTTACTGAGGTCTGTCCCTACATAAAGCATTACAAGGATTGATGCAGATGGCATCCTCTTACTGAGTTCTTTCCCTACATAAATCATTACAATGATTGATGCAGATGTCATCCTCTGACTGTGGTCTGTCCATACATAAAGCATAACAATGATTGGTGCAGATGTCATCCTCTGACTGTGGTCTGTCCATACATAAAGCATAACAATGATTGGTGCAGATGTCATCCTCTTACTGAGGTCTGTTCTTACATATAGCATTACAATTATTGATGCAGATGTCATCCTCTGACTGAGGTCTGTCCTTACATAAAGCATAACAATGATTGGTGCAGCTGTCATCCTCTTACTGAGGTCTGTCCCTACATGAATCATTACAATGATTGATGTAGATATCACCCTCTTACTGATGTCTGTCCCTACATGAATCATTACAATGTTTGATGCAGATGTCATCCTCTTACTAAGGTCTGTCCCTACATAAAGCATTACAATGATTGATGTAAATGTCTTCCTCTTACTGAGGTCTGTCACTACATAAAGCATTACAATGACTGATGCAGCTGTCATCCTCTTACTGAGGTCTGTCCCTACATAAAGCATTACAATGATTGATGCAGCTGTCATCCTCTTACTCAGGTCTGTCCCTACATGAAGCATAAAAATGATTGATGTAAATGTCACCCTCTTACTGAGGTCTGTCCCTACATAAAGCATTACAATGTTTGATGCAGATGTCATCCTCTTACTAAGGTCTGTCCCTACATAAAGCATTACAATGATTGATGTAGATGTCACCCTCTTACTGAGGTCTGTCCCTACATAAAGCATTACATTGATTGATGCAGCTGTCATCATCTGACTGAGGTCTGTCCTTACATAAAGCATAACATTGATTGGTGCAGCTGTCATCCTCTTACTATGGTCTGTCCCTACATAAAGCATTACATTGATTGGTGCAGCTGTCATCCTCTTACTATGGTCTGTCCCTACATAAAGCATTACAATGATTGACGCAGCTGTCATCCTCTGACTGAGGTCTGTCCTTACATCAAGCATAACATTGATTGGTGCAGCTGTCGTCCTCTTACTGAGGTCTGTCCCTACATGAATCATTACAATTATTGATGTAGATGTCACCCTCTTACTGAGGTCTGTCACTACATAAAGCATTACAATGACTGATGCAGATGTCATCCTCTTACTGAAGTATGTCACTACAAAAAGCATTACAATGATTGGTGAAGATGTCATCCTCTTACTGAGGTCTGTCCCTACATAAAGCACTACAATGATTGATGCAGGTGTCATCCTCTGACTTAGGTCTGTCCCTACATAAAGCATAACAATGATTGGTGCAGCTGTCATCCTCTTACTGAGGTCTGTCCCTACATGAAGCATTACAATGATTGATGTAGATGTCATTCTCTGACTGAGGTCTGTCACTACATAAAGCATTACAATGATTGATGCAGATGTCATCCTCTTACTGAAGTCTGTCCCCACATAAAGCATTACAATGATTGATGCAGATGCCATCCTCTTACTGAGGTCTGTCCCTACATGAAGCATTACAATGATTGATGTAGATGTCATTCTCTGACTGAGGTCTGTCACTACATAAAGCATTACAATGATTGATGCAGATGTCATCCTCTTACTGAAGTCTGTCCCCACATAAAGCATTACAATGATTGATGCAGATGTCATCCTCTTACTGAAGTCTGTCACTACAAAAAGCATTAAAATTATTGGTGCAGATGTCATCCTCTTACTGACGTCTGTCACTACAAAAAGCATTACAATGATTGATGTAGATGTCACCCTCTTACTGAGGTCTGTCACTACATAAAACATTACAATGATTGATGCAGCTGTCATCCTCTTACTGAGGTCTGTCACTGCATAAAACATTACAATGATTGATGCAGATGTCATCCTCTGACTGAGGTCTGTCCCTACATAAAGCATAACAATGATTGGTGCAGCTGTCATCCTCTTACTGAGGTCTGTCCTTTCATGAAGCATAATGATTGATGTAAATGTCACCCTCTTACTCAGGTCTGTCCCTACATAAAGCATTACAATGTTTGATGCAGTTGTCATCCTCTTACTAAGGTCTGTCCCTACAAAAGCATTACAATGATTGATGTAGATGTCACCCTCTTACTGAGGTCTGTCCCTACATAAAGCATTACGATGATTGATGCAGCTGTCATCCTCTGACTGAGGTCTGTCCCTACATGAAGCATAACAATGATTGGTGCAGCTGTCATCCTCTTACTGAGGTCTGTCCCTACATGAAGCATTACAATGATGGGTGCAGCTGTCATCCTCTGACTAAGGTCTGTCCCTATATAAAGCATTAAAAATGATTGATGCAGATGTCATCATCTTACTGAGGTCTGTCCCTACATAAAGCATTACAAGGATTGATGCAGATGTCATCCTCTTACTGAGTTCTGTCCCTACATAAAGCATTACAATGATTGATGCAGATGTCATCCTCTGACTGTGGTCCGTCCATACATAAAGCATAACAATGATTGGTGCAGATGTCATCCTCTGACTGTGGTCTGTCCATACATAAAGCATAACAATGATTGGTGCAGATGTCATCCTCTTACTGAGATCTGTTCTTACATATAGCATTACAATGATTGATGCAGATGTCATCCTCTGACTGAGGTCTGTCCCTACATAAAGCATAACAATGATTGGTGCAGCTGTCATCTTCTTACTGAGGTCTGTCCCTACATGAATCATTACAATGATTGATGTAGATGTCACCCTCTTACTGAGGTCTGTCCCTACATGAATCATTACAATGTTTGATGCAGATGTCATCCTCTTACTAAGGTCTGTCCCTACATAAAGCATTACAATGATTGATGTAAATGTCTTCCTCTTACTGAGGTCTGTCACTACATAAAGCATTACAATGACTGATGCAGCTGTCATCCTCTTACTGAGGTCTGTCCCTACATAAAGCATTACAATGATTGATGCAGCTGTCATCCTCTTACTCAGGTCTGTCCCTACATGAAGCATAAAATGATTGATGTAAATGTCACCCTCTTATTGAGGTCTGTCCCTACATAAAGCATTACAATGTTTGATGCAGATGTCATCCTCTTACTAAGGTCTGTCCCTACATGAAGCAGTACAATGATTGATGTAGATGTCATCCTCTTACTGAGGTCTGTCCCTACATAAAGCATTACAATGATTGATGCAGCTGTCATCGTCTGACTGAGGTCTATCCTTACATAAAGCATAACGTTGATTGGTGCAGCTGTCATCCTTTTACTGAGGTCTGTCCCTACATGAACCATTACAATTATTGATGTAGATGTCACCCTCTTACTGAGGTCTGTCACTACATAAAGCATTACAATGATTGATGTAGATATCACCCTCTTACTGAGGTCTGTCCCTACATAAAGCATTACAATGATTGATGCAGCTGTCATCCTCTGACTGAGGTCTGTCCTTACATAAAGCATAACATTGATTGGTGCAGCTGTCGTCCTCTTACTGAGGTCTGTCCCTACATGAATCATTACAATTATTGATGTAGATGTCACCCTCTTACTGAGGTCTGTCACTACATAAAGCATTACAATGACTGATGCAGCTGTCATCCTCTTACTGAGTTCTGTTCCTACATAAAGCATTACAATGATTGATGCAGATGTCATCCTCTTACTGAGGTCTGTCCTTACATAAAGCATAACATTGATTGGTGCAGCTGTCATCCTCTTACTGAGATCTGTCCCTACATGAATCATTACAATTATTGATGTAGATGTCACCATCTTACTGAGGTCTGTCCCTACATAAAGTATTACAATGATTGATGTAGATGTCACCCTCTTACTGAGGTCTGTCCCTACATAAAGCATTACAATGATTGATGCAGATGTCATCCTCTTACTGAAGTCTGTTCCTACATGAAGCATTACAATGATGAGTGCAGCTGTCATCCTCTGACTAAGGTCTGTCCCTATATAAAGCATTAAAATGATTGATGCAGATGTCATCCTCTGACTAAGGTCTGTCCCTACATAAAGCATTACAATAATTGATGCAGATGTCATCCTCTGACTGAGGTCTGTCCCTACATAAAGCATAACAATGACTGGTGCAGCTGTCATCCTCTTACTGAGGTCTGTCCCTACATGAAGCATTACAATGATGGGCGCGGCTGTCATCCTCTGACTAAGGTCTGTCCCTACATAAAGCATTAAAATGATTGATGCAGCTGTCATCCTCTTACTGAGGTCTGTCCCTACATAAAACATTACAATGATTGATGCAGATGTCATCCTCTCACTGAGTTCTGTCCCTACATAAAGCATTACAATGACTGATGCAGATGTTATCCTCTTACTGAGGTCTGTCCCTACATGAATCATTACAATGATTGATGTAGATGTCACCCTCTTACTGAGGTCTGTCCATACATAAAGCATTACAATATTTGATGCAGATGTCATCCTCTTACTGAGGTCTGTCCCTACACAAAGCATTACAATGATTGATGCAGCTGTCATCCTCTTACTTAGTTCTGTCCCTACATAAAGCATTACAATGATTGATGCAGATGTCATCCTCTGACTGAGGTCTGTCCCTACATAAAGCATAACAATGATTGGTGCAGCTGTCATCCTCTTACTGAGGTCTGTCCCGACATGAATCATTACAATTATTGATGTAGATGTCACCCTCTTACTGAGGTCTGTCCCTACATAAAGCATTACAATGTTTGATGCAGATGTCATCCTCTTACTAAGGTCTGTCCCTACATAAAGCATTACAATGATTGATGTAGATGTAACTCTCTTACTGAGGTCTGTCCCTACATAAAGCATTACAATGATTGATGCAGCTGTCATCCTCTTACTGAGGTCTGTCCCTACATGAAGCATTACAATGATTGGTGCAGCTGTCATCCTCTGACTGAGGTCTGTCCCTACATAAAGCATTAAAATGATTGATGCAGATGTCATCCTCTTACTGAGGTCTGTCCCTACATAAAGCATTACAAGGATTGATGCAGATGTCATCCTCTTACTGAGGTCTGTCCCTACATAAAGCATTACAAGGATTGGTGCAGCTGTCATCCTCTGACTGAGGTCTGTCCCTACATAAAGCATTAAAATGATTGATGCAGATGTCATCCTCTTACTGAGGTCTGTCCCTACATAAAGCATTACAAGGATTGATGTAGATGTCACCCTCTTACTGAGGTCTGTCACTACATAAAGCATTACAATGATTGATGTAGATGTCACCCTCTTACTGAGGTCTGTCCCTACATAAAGCATTACAATGATTGATGCAGCTGTCATCCTCTGACTGAGGTCTGTCCTTACATAAAGCATAACATTGATTGGTGCAGCTGTCGTCCTCTTACTGAGGTCTGTCCCTACATGAATCATTACAATTATTGATGTAGATGTCACCCTCTTACTGAGGTCTGTCACTACATAAAGCATTACAATGACTGATGCAGCTGTCATCCTCTTACTGAGTTCTGTTCCTACATAAAGCATTACAATGATTGATGCAGATGTCATCCTCTTACTGAGGTCTGTCCTTACATAAAGCATAACATTGATTGGTGCAGCTGTCATCCTCTTACTGAGATCTGTCCCTACATGAATCATTACAATTATTGATGTAGATGTCACCATCTTACTAAGGTCTGTCCCTACATAAAGCATTACAATGATTGATGTAGATGTCACCCTCTTACTGAGGTCTGTCCCTACATAAAGCATTACAATGATTGATGCAGATGTCATCCTCTTACTGAAGTCTGATCCTACATGAAGCATTACAATGATGGGTGCAGCTGTCATCCTCTGACTAAGGTCTGTCCCTATATAAAGCATTAAAATGATTGATGCAGATGTCATCCTCTGACTAAGGTCTGTCCCTACATAAAGCATTACAATAATTGATGCAGATGTCATCCTCTGACTGAGGTCTGTCCCTACATCAAGCATAACAATGACTGGTGCAGCTGTCATCCTCTTACTGAGGTCTGTCCCTACATGAAGCATTACAATGATGGGCGCGGCTGTCATCCTCTGACTAAGGTCTGTCCCTATATAAAGCATTAAAATGATTGATGCAGCTGTCATCCTCTTACTGAGGTCTGTCCCTACATAAAACATTACAATGACTGATGCAGATGTCATCCTCTCACTGAGTTCTGTCCCTACATAAAGCATTACAATGACTGATGCAGATGTTATCCTCTTACTGAGGTCTGTCCCTACATGAATCATTACAATGATTGATGTAGATGTCACCCTCTTACTGAGGTCTGTCCATACATAAAGCATTACAATATTTGATGCAGATGTCATCCTCTTACTGAGGTCTGTCCCTACACAAAGCATTACAATGATTGATGCAGCTGTCATCCTCTTACTTAGTTCTGTCCCTACATAAAGCATTACAATGATTGATGCAGATGTCATCCTCTGACTGAGGTCTGTCCCTACATAAAGCATAACAATGATTGGTGCAGCTGTCATCCTCTTACTGAGGTCTGTCCCTACATGAATCATTACAATTATTGATGTAGATGTCACCCTCTTACTGAGGTCTGTCCCTACATAAAGCATTACAATGTTTGATGCAGATGTCATCCTCTTACTAAGGTCTGTCCCTACATAAAGCATTACAATGATTGATGTAGATGTAACCCTCTTACTGAGGTCTGTCCCTACATAAAGCATTACAATGATTGATGCAGCTGTCATCCTCTTACTGAGGTCTGTCCCTACATGAAGCATTACAATGATTGGTGCAGCTGTCATCCTCTGACTGAGGTCTGTCCCTACATAAAGCATTAAAATGATTGATGCAGATGTCATCCTCTTACTGAGGTCCGTCCCTACATAAAGCATTACAAGGATTGATGCAGATGTCATCCTCTTACTGAGTTCTGTCCCTACTTCAAGCATTACAATGGTTGGTGCAGCTGTCACCCTCTTACTTAGGTCTGTCCCTACATAAAGCATTACAATGATTGATGCAGATGTCATCCTCTTACTGAAATATGTCCCTACATAAAGCATTACAATGATTGATGCAGCTGTCATCCTCTTACTGAGGTCTGTCCCTGCATAAAGCATTACAATGATTGATGCAGCTGTCACCCTCTTACTGAGGTCTGTCCCTGCATAAAGCATTACAATGATTGGTGCAGCTGTCATCCTCTTACTGAAGACTGTCCCTACATAAAGCATTACAATGATTGGTGCACCTGTTATCCTCTTACTGAAGTCTGTCCCTACATAAAGCATTACAATGATTGTTGCAGCTGTCATCCTTTTACTGAGGTCTGTCCTTACATAAAGCATTACAATGATTGGTGCACCTGTTATCCTTTTACTGAGGACTGTCCCTACATAAAGCATTACAATGATTGGTGCAGCTGTCATCCTTTTACTGATATCTGTCCTTACATAAAGCATTAAAATGATTGATGCAGCTGTCATCCTCTTACTGAGGTCTGTCCCTACATAAAACATTACAATGATTGATGCAGATGTCATCCTCTCACTGAGTTCTGTCCCTACATAAAGCATTACAATGACTGATGCAGATGTTATCCTCTTACTGAGGTCTGTCCCTACATGAATCATTACAATGATTGATGTAGATGTCACCCTCTTACTGAGGTCTGTCCATACATAAAGCATTACAATATTTGATGCAGATGTCATCCTCTTACTGAGGTCTGTCCCTACACAAAGCATTACAATGATTGATGCAGCTGTCATCCTCTTACTTAGTTCTGTCCCTACATAAAGCATTACAATGATTGATGCAGATGTCATCCTCTGACTGAGGTCTGTCCCTACATAAAGCATAACAATGATTGGTGCAGCTGTCATCCTCTTACTGAGGTCTGTCCCTACATGAATCATTACAATTATTGATGTAGATGTCACCCTCTTACTGAGGTCTGTCCCTACATAAAGCATTACAATGTTTGATGCAGATGTCATCCTCTTACTAAGGTCTGTCCCTACATAAAGCATTACAATGATTGATGTAGATGTAACCCTCTTACTGAGGTCTGTCCCTACATAAAGCATTACAATGATTGATGCAGCTGTCATCCTCTTACTAAGGTCTGTCCCTACATGAAGCATTACAATGATTGGTGCAGCTGTCATCCTCTGACTGAGGTATGTCCCTACATAAAGCATTACAATGATTGATGCAGATGTCATCCTCTTACTGAGGTCCGTCCCTACATAAAGCATTACAAGGATTGATGCAGATGTCATCCTCTTACTGAGTTCTGTCCCTACTTCAAGCATTACAATGGTTGGTGCAGCTGTCACCCTCTTACTTAGGTCTGTCCCTACATAAAGCATTACAATGATTGATGCAGATGTCATCCTCTTACTGAAATATGTCCCTACATAAAGCATTACAATGATTGATGCAGCTGTCATCCTCTTACTGAGGTCTGTCCCTGCATAAAGCATTACAATGATTGATGCAGCTGTCACCCTCTTACTGAGGTCTGTCCCTGCATAAGCATAATGTGCTGTCACCCTCTTACTGAGGTCTGTCCCTGCATAAAGCATTACAATGATTGGTGCAGCTGTCATCCTCTTACTGAAGACTGTCCCTACATAAAGCATTACAATGATTGGTGCACCTGTTATCCTCTTACTGAAGTCTGTCCCTACATAAAGCATTACAATGATTGTTGCAGCTGTCATCCTTTTACTGAGGTCTGTCCTTACATAAAGCATTACAATGATTGGTGCACCTGTTATCCTTTTACTGAGGACTGTCCCTACATAAAGCATTACAATGATTGGTGCAGCTGTCATCCTTTTACTGATATCTGTCCTTACATAAAGCATTACAATGATTGGTGCATCTGTCATCTTCTTACTGAAGTCTGTCCCTACATAAAGCATTACAATGATTGGTGCAGCTGTCATCCTCTTACTGAGGTCTGTCCCTCCATAAAGCATTACAATGATTGGTGCACCTGTCATCCTCTTACTGAGGTCTGTCCTTACATAAAGCATACCAATGATTGGTGCACCTGTCATCCTCTTACTGAAGTCTGTCCCTACATAAAGCATTACAATGATTGGTGCAGCTGTCATCCTCTTACTGAGGTCTGTCCTTACATAAAGCATTACTATGAATGGTGCAGTTGTCATCATCTAACTGGGATCTGTACCTACATGAAGCGTTAGAATGATTGATACATTGATACAGTTGTCAATAAGTGTTGTCATTTATAATGTCCAACTTGCCATAATAATTTGCAAATTAGGTCCATTGTTTCATCAACACAAGTGACCTCAACCTTTGATTGACCATTCCTAAAACTCATGCTGGTTTCTCACTAATATCTGTTTCAGGATGATAAGTATAGTCTCAAAATAGACACAGCCATAAAACAGATTGCTATATAACAAATGCTGTTTTTAATACCTTTTCAATATCAGCCCCAAGTGACCTTGATCTTAATTTGACCTTTCCTGATGATACCTACAATGTTCATCTGTTCCTATGTAATCTATTACGATTGATACAACAGTTGGGTCATTATTTATTTCCTGCACTGCCATTTTACTAATGACTTATGGCAACACCAGGATGAGTACAAAAGCCTTAGTTAAAAAGTTAAAATCTTGCATTCAAATACGAAATAAAATAAATCCAATCTCTCAGCGACCCCTAGCCCAGCTCCACTCAATCTCTGGACTGTCTGTGTCCCTGCCATCTATCTTCTATTGATTATGCGTCATAAGAATATCAGATAAACTGAGAAATGTTACAACTTTTATTAAGTTTGTTTGCTTAACAATAATTGGATTTTTACAGATGAAGTCCTGATGCTGTTGTTAATTATTGCTGGGAGTATTAGCGAGGGAAGGACCAGCAGTGATTTTGGCACATTCATCAATGGATTTTATATTTTGTACATCAGACTTTCCCGAGATCCAATTTTATCCCACTGTCTCTTGGGTCTTGCACAAAGTAAGAGCTTAATGCTCTCACATGTAAGCCAATAAAGAATAAAATTAAGTTGATAAAGCCACTGTGACTGTCACAGATCCAGCGAATGCTTAAAGAAATTGTATTCATATGTCAAGTTTGTACAAGGTATGTTAAAAAAATATGTTAACTTTAGTAATACTATCAATACTTAATATATAGCACATGAATAAAATATATATTGCCACATAAAACGTAATATTTCCTCTATGCAATTGTCAAACTTCATGTTGATATTGAATACTGTTACATAGCAACAGTGCTAGAAAAATGCATGTAATGGCTACCCACTGCAGTCCATTGACATCATAGCTTGTGTGTAACCTATTGGGGGGAAATAACCAGTCTAGCTAGTTCACCATGTATAGCATTTGCCATATCAGTGAAAAGTTCAAGTCCTGGTCTAACCATGTATGTTTCTCATCCTATTATATGGGCACCAAATGTGACTGTATTTACATGATTTCCTGGTATCTATGGTAAATCTGGGTCAATTTCAAATTAGGTTAGTGAACATTTCACAGTGTTAGATACGTCAGCAGTCTGGCTAGTAAAGTCAAAAAAGTATTCTACATGTCAGCAAATGGGCAACATTTGAGTGCTTTCTGTATCAACCCTTAGAAAACTAAATTAATTCATATCTTCAGCTGAACCTGAACACTCACATAAGTTAACAAAGAAAATAAAATATTATATCACAATAAAGAACAAATTTTCCAAACTCTAAATCAAGTCAACAAAATAACTGCTTTTCAAACTTTCATCAATCTTCTCTAGACACAATTTAAATATACATACCACTAGAAAACATGCATTACATTTCTATTATTTGTCAATATTACCTAACATACAATCCTTAGGAACATGAAAGTATATTCTTTATTTGTGATGTATAGCAATTGCAACTTGCATCAATTTCCAAGTATTTGTTCACCTCCTAATTATAATATATGGTCTAATAAAGTTGGTACCCAGCAGGGTGTAAGTCTTCCATGGAATGTTTGGTACCAAGAAAGGTTGAAATCAAATAAATTCAATAATAAGTATGTCTGGTTTTGAAAAATAGATGTTGAGATAACAATCTAGAGACCATTGCTTGAACAAGCCTGAGTAAATATCATTTTGTGATGCCACATGCAAAATATCAATGCTCAAAGCCTTAAGATGTTATAGGCTCCCCAGCGGGGTCAAATTCATGATTTGAACAACCTCTGTGAAAGAGATTCATATAAGAATTTGGTGAAATATGTTGAGATGTTATGAATGGCAGACAAGGGCATTTCCAAATGAACAAGAGTTGTCAGAACACAACATAGCTCACCCCTGGGTGTCTAAGTCCAAAAAGGGCCATAACTGTACCAAAATGCAATCCAGAGTTATGGTTTTTGTCTCTGTGTGTTCCATTGATGATGGTGAACACACATGCAAAGTTTCATTCACATCCAATGAGTGGTAGCATAGATATCTTACACTTCAACGCAAAAGTTTAACCTGGGTGTCTACAGACGACGAAGATGCCGACGCTGAAGACACCTGGGTCATGGCAATAGCTCTCCTTGGATTCTGTCTGGGCGAGCTAAAAATCAAATCAACAATATCAATTTTGAAGCCAACCTCCAAGGAAAGGTATTCAGTATTGCAGGCATGATGGTCTTGTAAAACTGGTACCCAGCAGGTTCTAATTCATATATATATTAAACATCAAAGATATGTTAGGTCTCAGGAACTGGTTCCCAGCTAGTAAATTAAGTACTTCAATATATTCAAAATGCTGGTATTCTTTGAACAGTGGAGGCAAAAACATGGAATGTTTTGCAAACACTTATTAATTAATAATAGCCAATATGCACTTAATATAGATATTGTCATAGCCAGTTTGCACATACAAATATTGTCATAGCCAATATGCACCTAATATAGATGTTGTCATAGCCAATATGCACATACAGATATTGTCATAGCCAATATGCACTTTATATAAATGTTGTCATAGCCAATATGCACCTAATATAGATGTTGTTATAGCCAATATGCACATATAGACGTTGTCACAGCCAATATGCACATATAGATGTTGTCACAGCCAATATGCACCTAATATAGATGTTGTCATAGCCAATATGCACCTAATATAGATATTGACATAGCAAATATACACATACAGATATTGTCATAGCCAATATGCACCTAATATAGATGTTGTCATAGCCAATATGCACATACAGATATTGTCATAGCCAATATGCACCTAATATAGATATTATCATAGCCAATATGCACATAATATATATTTTATTACAACCAATATGCACCTAATATAGATGTTGTCAAAGCCAATATGCACCTTATATAGATGATGTCATAGCCAATATGCACCTAATATAGATGTTGTCATAACCAATATGCACCTTATACAGATGTTTTCATAGCCAATATGCACCTAATATAGATGTTGTCATAGCCAAAATACACCTTATATAGATGTTTTCATAGCCAATATGCACCTAATATAGATGTTGTCATAGCCAGTATGCACCTAATATAGAAGTTGTCATAGCCAGTATGCACATAATATAGATGTTGTCATAGCCAATATGCACCTTACATAGATGTTGTCATAGCCAATATACACCTAATATAGATGTTGTCATAGCACATATAGATAAATCATCATATGCTCAATAAGTGTATGTTCATAATTTCATCTAAATGTTTTTTTTGCAATTGAAAAGATGGGCAATATGACTCACAATATTTCATGACACAATAAACAATCATTTACTCTGCATCTCTAGGCAAAATGTGAGAATTTGAATCATCCCAGCACTTATAAAATTGCTCAACATATGTCTGCTACATAAAAAAACAAACAATGAAGTATGCTATTACATGCATGGGATTAGTGTCCAAATGAATTTCAATTATACGAATTCAACACATAATTCTTACACCTAACACTAGCTCATTTAAATTCTGTAGGTATAACTGAGATACACTGGGCAGTTACCCAAATTATAATACAACTCAGTTTGTAATCATTTCATCTTGAAGTAGATTTGTTGGAATGTTAAACGTCATTTTTATGCGATCAAAGGCTTACAGACAATCTTGAAACAGAAATTATGTAAATGACCATAAATCAGTGGAAACCAAGCCTAACATTCAATATGCGGACTGGAAACTAGGTATTGATTCACGTTCTACCATTTTATGGAAACAACTTTTGTCAGATTAGGTTCATTCAATTCTTAGCTATGAAAGTACTTCCTTGCAATGCAGTACTTAATTGATCCTTTACACGATGACCTAACTGAATTAAAATTTTCAATAACCTTGGATTAAAAAGAATGCACATCTCATCAATTAAACATCTGCCACATGCAACAGCACCATAAATTCCAAGAAAAAATTGATTTGAAATTTGTTTAATGGCACCATGTAGCCCACTCAAGGACAGTAATAAAAACAACAAAACATGAAATATTCGCAATGTCAATTTGTGAACATGAGATATGTGTTTATGTGGATTTTTCTAAATACAATACTGTGTCAAGTAATGAAAAGTGCAATATGATATTACGGAAATTGGAATAGTGGTTCTGACGTGCAATTTTGTTTTCAAACTGAAACGTGCACAAATATAAATTTGCTTTTTAATCCTTTTTTTACAGGAGGTGTAACATCATCTTCAACACACAACAGGTTATATATGGCATATCCATTTTTTTGGCGGGGTGGGGGGAGACCTCAGAATGAGTAGAACCACCATCCATCCGCATGTAACTTTCCTCACAAAACTTTAGACTAACAACCTCATTGGCGAGAGGTAAGTGGTTATTAGACGACAGCACCTTAGATCACTAGGCTGCTTATCTAAGCTTTCATAAGTTCTTCTGCCTTGCTTCCATACCAATGGACAATGCACCAGATATATAACTCCAGCCAGACACACTTACCTGTTTCTCCAGCCATGATAACTTTGTTGTAGTTTGCTCATTGAAGTCCTCACCCACAACCTGAAAATATATCAAAGCTCTTTGTATCCAACTGCTTCAGAGAAAGTGATCTCAGTGACAACAGAGGAAAATGGACACACAACACAATGTAATGACAATTACAATAGATCTAAAGATTGCTTTAAATTTGATAGCTTAAAATTTGATATTGTTTTTACAAAAAAAATTCCATGGGAATAGGGTGGCACATCTTGGCCTGTAAAATCACTATTCATTACGAGGAAAAGAAATTGCGCAAAAGATATTTATTCTCTTTTCTGAAAATTCAATAATAACATTTTATTGTCTCTTTCCTAATTACATTTAACAAAATCTAATAATTTCTTAATTTGATAATTTACAACAAAAATCATTAATGGAAATTCTACCACATGTTAATAATCTAGTTTGATCAATCGATTTTAAAATGAAGTTGTAACTTGATTCACAGATGTAATTAAATCAGATGACAACAGCTAGAATAATCCTTCCACTTAATTCCTGGAAAATGATTAAACTAGAGAGGTGTGACACAGATGCCCCCGCTATGTTAGTAAATTTTACCCAAAGGTAAGTAAACAAGAGGGCCAAGATGGCCCTATATCGCTCACCTGACTGACCTTGAGTCACTCAACTTAAGTAGATTATATAATACATGTACACTCAAAATTCCAGAAAAACGAGATGTGCAAGAGTTTTTATTTGTTTTGAAGCTGTAACAGATGCGTAGAAGAGTTTAAACTTGGTAGAGGTTCACCCATGGTAAATGTCAGTGAAATTACAGTAAAATCAGGTCAGTATATTCTGACAAGAAGGCTTTTGAAGTTTTTACTATAGCTGCCTATAATAATAAACTAGCAACTCACTATGGCGGTCAAGTTTTTTAACAAATCACAACGGCTTGAACAAACTTGGTAAAGGGTCACCCAAGGAACATTTCTGCGAAATTGTTTTAAAATTTATTCGGTGGTTTCTGACAAGAAGATCTTTTTAAGTTTTTTCTATAGCTTATATGGTAAACTAACCCCACCCCCTGGCCGCCATGTTTTTTTTAAGAATTACCACGGTTTTAACAAACTTGGTGGGGGTTCCTCCAAGGAACATTTCTGTGAAATTATTTTAAAATCTAGCCATTAGTTTCTAACAAGAAGATTTTTTAAGTTTTTACTATAGATTATTTAGTAAACTAACCCCACCCCCTGGCCGCCATGTTTTTTTGACAAATCAAGATGGCTTGAACAAACTTGGTAGAAGGTCACCCAAGGAACATTTCTGTGAAATTATTTTAAAATCAAGCCAATTGAGCCAGTAGTTTGACAAGAAGATTTCTTTACTAATTAAACTTGCCCAGCCCCTCTGGCAGCCATGACTTTTGGCGAATCAAGATGTCTTGAACAAACTTTGTAGAGGGTCACCAAAGGAACATTTCTGTAAAGCTATATCAAAATTGGCCTAGTGGTTTCAGAAGAGTTGTTAGAAGCTAAAAGTTAACAACAGATGATAGACGACCGACAAAAGACGACGGACACCAGGTGATCACAAAAGCTCACCTGTGAGCCTTTGGCTCAGGTGAGCTAAAAAGGGCCATAACTCCTGTGATATTTTAACCAACTTCAGCAAAAATAAATTAAATATATAGACCCTTTCAAAAGTTATTGATCAGAAACCATCATTTTAATAAAAAAACAATAGGCCCAAGAGGGCCTGAGGACGCTCTACTGACTCATGAACCCTCGGGGCTGGGTCATTTTTAACCCTAGGGACACCATTTGAACAAATCTAACAATACTATAGTTGGTCATCATTACTACATAAACATTTTGAAAATATATTGGGCCGTTCTGGCCCGTTCATGAGAAGAAGATTTAAGTTTTGGACTATTTTTAGCGGCCATCTTGAATTTTAGATCGAAAAAAAACATGCATGTGAAGTTTCAGTTTAATTGGCCTAGTGGTTTCAGAAAGGATGAAAGAAAACGAGAATTTTCTGTTTTCCCATAGTATCCCTATGTAAAATTTTAAGTCCCCTTACAGGGCCCCAATAAATTTTAACCCCTTAATTCTTATCTGCAATCAAACCCCTACACAAAGGGGTAATTTATGCAAAGTATGAACAAATCTGACATACCAGGTTCTTATGAAAACGAATCTAGTAATTCCCAATTTTTACCCTTTTGGGGCCCCTCCTGACCCCTTAAGACAGTGGAACCCAGTCATGTTTACAAATATGAACCTACTTCACCAAACAATGCTTCTGTGAAGATATAGGTAAAATCATTTCCATTTTAAAAAAAAAAAAAAAAAAAAAAAAAAAAAAATATTATAATGGACATTGTGCCCTAATTGAACCCTCGGGGCGGGGTCATATTTAACCCTAGGAACACCATTTGAACAAATCTAACAAAACTATAGTTGGTCATCATTACTACATAAACATTTGAAAATCTGTTAAGCCGTTCATGAGAAGAAGATTTTTTAAGTTTTTGACTATTTTTAGTAATGGCGGCCATCTTGAATTTCAGATCGAAAAAAAAAAATCTTCTGTATAGTCTCCTTTGCAATAGAAACACCCATGTGAAGTTTCAGTTTAATTGGCCTAGTGGTTTCAGAGAAAGTGCTGCTAACAGACGACAGACGACAGACGTCAGACTACAGACGGCAGACGACGGACGACAGACAAGGGGCCATCGCATAAGTACTTCTGGCCTTTGGCCAGTAGAGCTAATAAGTTTTAAGGGGCAAGAACAGACATTGGCATTGAATAACAAACTTGACCTTTATCTTCAGTTATATACCTTCACACCAAATATCATTAAAATATATAGACCCTTTCAAAAGGTATTCAGCAGAACCTAATTTCACTAATCCTAACCTGAGGGATGGACAAAAAGTGTAACTTTTAATGCTCCTTCACCATTTTTCAAATAAAAACTGTTTTATAGCAAAATTCCAATGACAGTAACATACTAGAATAGAACTAGAGTAGAATTTATTAACTGACTTAATCTTAACACTTTTCTACTTGGTTGGTTGATTGAATGTTTAGCTTTATTTTTATGCCATCAATGGCTAATAAGCTCTTGTAGGTATTTCAAATCATATTTCTTCCTGCATCAACTCTAGTAAAAAGGTCACAGTTTCCTGTCCAGTTATTCTTAATATAATATTAAAGAATGGCAGCCTAAGAAAGTATCTCAATTACTGTCAATTTAACAAAGTTCAGTCACAATTGATTCAAGTACCATCTGACATGTTCCTGACTGGTGCAACAATCAGTTTGGCCAGTTAACAGACCAATAATAAAGCAACAACAGTATTATTTATTAGCTGTTTGGCTTTCTTGAATTTGTTTGTTTATGGATTTTACGACAGAAATTAATTGATTTACAGAGATTTCAGAGAAAGAATAAGCTTGAAAATCTAAATGAAGATACAAAATTAATGCATTTAGTTTGCATTTAGATTTTTAAGATTTTTAATCATTTACTGAAATCTCTTTGTAAATCAGCAAACTCAGATCAGAATTTTCAATGATCTTCAAATTTTGCAATTTTGTCACTCTTTTTAATCAAATGACTATTAAAATTCTACAATCCTTCCGTAAATTCTCACCATATGTGGGACAAATGACCCCAATTTTGCAGTGAGACAAAATACTGCCTGGCTAGCTCAGTTGGAATTCCTAGCTGACTAGTCTCAATGATGATTGGTCTACAGCCGTGAAACTCCCACCTCTGCATATGTCTGGAAGAAGTCAGTAACTTGCTGAGATTTGTCTGTTATGCAGGAGTGTACAATAACACTCACCCACAGAGAAATCAACGCACAATGGCGAAAAAATGAAAATCTCGACCAGCCGAGCGAGTCAGTTTTTGCTCCCAGAAAGCCCACTTATCCACGTAGTTTATGCATTATAAAGTTCATAATACAGATTATATTTCAATACTATATGCATCAGACACATAGCAAATTCCCCAATAGGGTAATAATGTAAAATGTATACAAAGATTTGTTGTCGCAATCCTTATAATGTTTATGGCAGAACGTGCATAACTTAAATTGAAAGCATTTCACCTGTTTAGGACAATCCTACTACATGCAATTATGGATTGTTCTATTTATAATATTTGTGTATAAATCTTTCATGCATGCTATTTTCCCGCCGTTTCTCAAAATCATAATAAATATGGCATCTGTTTCAAACAAATGACTATTGGCAACTTCTTTGGGGGGAAAAAAGGAGCACAATACAAGCTAAACAGTAATCTTGACGAGATTGTGCATGGCATGATAACTTTGCTGTTAAACTTGCTCAGAAGCAAAAATCCAAGCACACAGGTAAATTATAATTCAGACTGGACATTTTATATGTCCCAAGTTGGCATCAGAAAATATGTGCAACCCCATAATTATACTTCATTTTTTTTACAGAATATTTTACATAACCCTTTAAAGACATGATGACAAACTATTTGGATTAAACTAGACCATTGTAATTTAAATTGTTTCAACAGTCAAAGAATCATGGCTTGGTGGATACAGCTGGATCATTGAAAAGGAAGAAAAATGTAAGGGCGAGTAAAGTACTATCGGGTGAGTAGTATACAAAAACACCCTGGTATGGGTAAACAACTTAACAGATCCTAGGAATGATGACAGATATGCTGACTATAGTTGAATAACTGAAATACTGTAGAAAAAACATAAAACCCACATAAACATTCTCAATATAAACAAGAGGACAGTATGTCCTGAGACAGAACAAGCTCCATGTATAGATGTATTTTATTTAGCAATCGTTATTATAAATCATGAATGTCATAAAAAGAAAAAAATTTGAATGCCCAATAAAATATTTTTGTCCTCTTCTATATCAAGGGGAGAACCTATGTCACACACACCTGCTTATAAATTGTTTCAAAAGTTAGTTAACTCCCGATCGTTTGGGTATTAGAGGAATCTGTATGTAAAAGTTACAGGACATGATGCTCAACTGTTTTGAGGTAATCTGGAATGTTATAGGTCACACTGATCTATGTATAAGTGACATAGATTCTTCTTATACCCAGACAGTCAGTGGAAACTTTAAAATCTAAACATGTACCCAAAATCAAAACAAAAAATCACTTTACCAGCTTTTGAAACAACATTCTGGCACTGTACTTAGCACTGGTGTACGTGGCATAATGCATTTAAAGCATCATTAGTTATCAATAGATATAGTATGGAATGGGTGTCACATATGGCATTCTTTACCAGTAGACGCAACTTTTGAAGTTACTGTTTTGATAAGTCAGCTTTGACAGAACAATTTATTTTCTGTATAATTGTGACCCATCATGTTAAAACCTGGTTAAAACGATCTGGAACATATATTGTAAACATTTCCTTTCATAGCTCTCTGCAGCAGCCATCTTAATATTTTTTGAGGACAAAAACAACAAAATTGAGAGAAGTTGGCCCAATGATCATGCACATAAAGTTTGGTCAACATTGATAAAGTGTTCCAAAGAAACTGTGAACAATGATGACTCCATACTCCGGACAATAACGGACAACTAAAGGAAGACAGTTCCAGGAATTTTTGTGTTTGTTTGAATATTTACTGTCATTTACATGCCATCAAGGGCTAACAAACAATCAGTTAACATAACTTCTATTTCCTGGGACCTTGAAGGTTAATCAGTACTTGAGCACACTGCAAGTAACTGATAACTTTCCCACTTGGATCAGCGCTAAGAGACAAAAGATTAATGACAAATAAATGGTATGTCATATATCAATCATCAGGAGACTGTGGCTAGACTGGGATTTAAATTCACAAGCCCTGGATTAGTGGTTGTTGGCTCGGCTTCAAACTCACGATCTCTGGATTGATGGTCAGAAATGCTACACACTGAGCTAACTGGGCCTGGATTACAGAAACTGATAACAGGGAGTTGGTTACAGGAATAAATAAGTCAAACTAATAAAGAATGATATAAAAATTATGATAGTTTTGCTATCAACTCATGAATAAAGTAATGTTTTATGGCTGAATTAAAACATTCTATATTTTGTTAAATTTTGAATTATTTCAAATTCTTTCACAGAGGAAACAAATTTGAATAACTACTACATACACGTATAATAAAATAATATCAATCGAGTTAGCCCTTTTTAACATAAATTACCAAAAAAATAGTGATAAAGCTTAAGACTCTAATTGGAGCTTCTTTTATAAACATTTTAGGAATAAAAAACAAAATATAAGAGCAGAGCATAATAATGTTCATTCAAAAATTAATTAAACTTATCCACATTTTATCTACTTTTAAAATAGTGGAAACTAGACTTATCACTGAAGGTGATGAATACCCCCGAACGCCGCCATGACAGAAAATGGTTAACCATTGTATGAAGTTTTATTAAATTATATCCAATAGTTTTAAAGTTATGCTCCAGACAAAAAAAATTCTTAATAAAAGAGAATGTTATGGATTGAGTTTTTTGTATTGTTAATTTTTTTATGGTTTTGTTAAAATTAAAAACGGTCTTTTTAATTATTGTGCAGTGTACAAGCTTTCATGGCAATCAATAAATGTTATACTTTTTCGAGTTATGTTGAGGGATAACAATTTTATGGATAAGAAACAAACAAGAGCACTAGGAATACAATATCGAACCTGCTTTGCTCGAACTCCATGTATTCATCAACTTGGTTCTTTCATGAACTTTATTAAACTGTTATCACTGATGGCTTTAACCCTTTGCTCCATAATACCGCAAAAAAACGCACCTATCCAGTGCGCCTCAATACCGCAAAAGACCGCATATATCCAGTGCGCCTCAATACCGCAAATCCCCGCAGTTATCGACTGCTCCATGATACCGCTTTTCCCCGCAGTGTGTTTTTAAACTCAAAATTATTGCATATTAACGCTCAAAACAAATGTCCGACCTTTCATTTTGTAAACATTAATTCTACAGGAAGTGGATCCCCAAAAAAAAAACATGTGGTTACTATTAATAATTACGCAATAAATAGCGTCCAATGAAACGAGGGCATTCCCATAGATCACGCGCGAAAGTTGCGAGATCTGGAACAATCTAGTTGAAACAAGGTCATATTTCTAAATATAACCGTGTTTTTACTTTATGCATCGCTAATCAAAATAAAAAAATCGGCATCTTTGAAGATTTGGTTTGTTTTTACAGCTGATAGCTGTCGTCGGTTGGGAGAATTTGAAGGTGGTATATGACACGTGGCCAGTGATATACCGAGTTGCAAATTCGGTAATAAACCTTTGATTGTTATCTCTAAAACTAAAATTAAAAAGTGTCCCGCTGAGAACAGAGGATCAAGTTGATTATACCAGGAGAATGAAAACAATCGGCCAGTTCGTTTTAGAACATCAAAATTTTCATTGCGACCGTGTTTTGTAATTTTTTTTTATCAAAATATTCAAGATTTTCGGCGTCTTTTAGAAAGCGACTTGGACGAGTGTGATTTTTCTGACTTTGATATTGATTCATCTGATGATAGCTCTCTCTCTCTCAATCTCTGAAGACAAGGATCAGACTCGTGAATGGATGAGCAATTATTCTGATTTGAGGGTGTGTTTTATGAAGCTTTTTATAAGTAACGATTTATCAATTTTTGTCAATAAATAACTGGTTCAAACAGGCAAAACAAACGCGTTACAAATTGTCCGCTATTTGTTTATTCTCACTTTCTACTGGAATGCAGTAGAAACAAAATAAATAAAAGAATAAATAAAACTTTTAGACTAATCAGTTGGAAATAAAGATGGTTTGACAAGTAAAGATGGTCTTTACAAGTTTGAACAATACAAAAAGTAAATTGGAAGTGGCGAGGTCAGGGGTGGTGGGGTAAATTTTTTTTTTTTTTTTTTTTTTTTTTTTAAATCTGGACTCGGCAGCTGTAAATTTAGTAGTGGAGTGGATGGATTTATGGGGGTGGTTGGTTGGAAACATGTTTTCAAATTTATTTTTTATAAACAAAGTTTTAAAACTCTGGATTCTGCATAATGTAAATAAGTCGGGTGGGGGTATAAGGACAGAAAAATACTTTTCCAATATAAATCAGGAAAGGGGTGGTAATAATAATAAAAAAATGAATAGGGAGGGGGGTGGCAGTAACTGGATTCTGTATAATGTAAATGAGTTGTTATGAATGTTAGTTTTATTTATTAAGTTGTACACTGTTTATTTACATGAATTAGTCATAGATATATATGGTATATTACCATAAATAAATATATTTTTGCATTTTTTTTTCTTACTTCACAAACCTATATTTTGTTACACAACTGTCCTATATTTAAAAAAATTACATCACCAGAAAGAGAAATTAATTCTCCAAAAACTTCACATTTACACCATAACTATAAAATCAGTATTTCACACTGTAAAAAGGAGTTAATTAACAGAGGTGTCAAACTTGAACATTTTTCCAATAAGCTGCATGGAGATAGTGCATGCAATCTTATCAGTTACCTATTGGGTATTGATTATCAGATACTGGTCAACTGTATTGACCTGTGATAGCTGATAAGGTAAAACCTATATGGAGCAAAGGGTTAAAAGAACTTTAAAAGTACTACACCATACAAGGGAAATATATCAAAGGGCAATAACTCTGTAATTGGCAAGAATAGAGTTATGTTTCTTGTAAACTGCACTTCCTGTCATTATACTCTACCATTGTATGAAGTTTGATGAAATTCCATCCAGTACTTTAAAAGTAATGCTCCGGACAAGGGAAATATATCAAAGGGCAATAACTCTGTAATTAGCAAGAATAGAGTTATGTTTTATGTACACTGCACTTCCTGTCATTATATTCTACCATCGTATGAAGTTTGATGAAATTCCATCCAGTATTTTAAAAGTAATGCTCCGGACAAGGGAAATATATTAAAGGGCAATAACTCTGTAATTAGCAAGAATAGAGTTATGTTTCATGTACACTGCACTTCCTCTCATTATATTCTACCATTGTATGAAGCTTGATGAAATTCCATCAGGTACTTTTCAAGTTATGCTCCGGACAAGAAAAAATATCAAAGGGCAATAACTCTGTAATTAGCAATAATAGAGTTATGTTTCTTGTACACTGCACTTCCTCTCATTATATTCTACCATTGTATGAAGTTTGATGAAATTCCATCCAGTACTTTAAAAGTAATGCTCCAGACAAGGGAAATATATCAAAGAGCAATAACTCTGTAATTAGCAAGAATAGAGTTATGTTTCTTGTACACTGCACTTCCTCTCATTATATTCTACCATTGTATGAAGTTTGATGAAATTCCATCCAGTATTTTAAAAGTAATGCTACTGACAAGGGAAATATATCAAAGGGCAATATCTCTGTAATTAGCAAGAATAGAGTTATGTTTCCTGTACATTGCACTTCCTCTCATTATATTCTACCATTGTATGAAGCTTGATGAAATTCCATCCGGTACTTTTCAAGTTATGCTCCGGACAAGAAAAAATATCAAAGGGAAATATATCAAAGGGCAATAACTCTGTAATTAGCAGGTATAGAGTTATGTTTCCTGTACACTGCACTTCCTCTCATTATATTCTACCATTGTATGAAGCTTGATGAAATTCCATCCAGTACTTTTCGAGTTATGTTCCGGACAAGAAAAAATATCAAAGGGCAATAACTCTGTAATTAGCAAGAATAGAGTTATGTTTTTTGTACACTGCACTTCTTCTCATTATATTCTACCATTGTATGACGTTTGATGAAATTCCATCCAGTACTTTTCAAGTGATGCTCCGGACAAGGAAAATTGCAACGGACAGACCGACCGACCGACCGACAGACCGACAGACCGACAGACCGACCTCAGGGTGACTCCAGTAAACCCCCTCAAAACTTCGTTTGTCGGGGGTATAATTAGCATAAAATCATAGAATTAAGCAAGAGAATTATAGAAAGAAGCAAAACATATTTAGAAACAAGCAAGAGAATCATAGATACAAGCAGAGAATTATAGATACAAGCAGAGAATCATAAATATAAGCGAGAGAATCACAGACCCAAGTAAGAGAATCATAGATACAAGCAGAGAATCAAAGATACAAGCAGAGAATCATAGATACAATCGAGAGAATCACAGACCCAAGCAAGAGAATCATAGATACAAGCAGAGAATCATAGAAACAAGCAATTGAGTCATAGAAATAAGCAAGATAATTATAGAAACATACAAGAGAATCATAGATACAAGCAGAGAATCATAGATACAAGCAGAGAATCATAGATATAAGTGAGAGAATCACAGACCCAAGCAAGAGAATCATAGATACAAGCAGAGAATCATAGAAACAAGCAATTGAATCATAGAAATAAGCAAGATTATTATAGAAACATGCAAGAGAATCATAGAAATATACAAGCAAACCGTTATTCAACCAAACTGAGAAATGGCATATAGGTAATGTTGCACTTGATGATTTTGATTATGACATCAAAGAAAGACAACATGCTGTACTATGATGTTACTATAGAATTAATGGTAAAATGTGTGAAACAAAATATCAGCGAATGTGCATCGGCAATTTAGCACACGGTGCATATATAAACTGTAATTATAATCGCCAAGACTACAAGCACAATAACAATAAATTGTACTGTAGAAAGTATCCAGTTGCTTGGCATCTTGATCATTGTATGCTATAATTCTGTATCATCCTTAGATCTGAATCCCATATTGATGTTTATAACCATTCAGATACATTGTTATGCCAAATTGCTAATGTTCCTGCCTTCTTAATGGATCTCCAGATCAGAAAAACTGTAATAAATGTCTGTAACCGTCATACGGTTGATGCAATTTACATCCCCATACATTCCTTAATACTTTAAGCTGTCTTGCTTGCTGGCTGGAATATTTTACACAAAAGAAACAATGTAATGGCTAAATACCCATACTTCTATTATTTTCCAATAAAAAATGTATATCGGCAGACCCAACTTCGAGTTTTTATCACGAAACAATACATGTAGAAATCTGGGGTCATATTCACAAACTATTCATGAGAATATTCTTAGGCTTGAAAATCCAAATTTTAACCTTAGATATATCTAGTTTACCATGACAGATAGAATAACTGAGAGTTTATTTGACTATATATTAGGTGTCCCAACATGCCTAAAGAAATGCTCTTCAAGTGTGTTTTTCAAATTTCATACTTGACTTTGAATCAGAAAATATAGTTTTAAGAATTGTTGGTACCACCTCGGATATAACCATCTTGATACTTAAATAATGTCAATACAGACATGTCTATGTGTATTGATTATTGTAACATATTGTTCAATTACGGCAGGGAAATACAATATTTCCTATCAATGTGTTTTATTATAACTTGAACAGTTAAATGAAGTTGAAAAAAAGTTTTTTTAATTGAAATTTGGAACATAGAAAATACTAGGGGCAAATAAACAAGAGGGCCACAATGGCCCTAAATCACACATCTGTGGCAGAAGAGACATTCATAATCTGATATGGCCAATTCAAAAACTTGTCAGAGATATAAGGGTTATATTACTACTGTGCAAGTTTGGTAAGGATCAAATGAAAAATGTAGGTGCTCGAGTGCACACAGTCAAATAGTGCAGTTTTAAATGTTTCAAAACCCTTAACTCTAACATTAATAATCTGATTTGGCCTGTTCAAGAAATTGTTTGAGATATTACGGTTATATAACTACTTTGTAAGTTTGGTGAGATTCAAATGAAAAAAGCCGTAGCAAAACGTCTCACTACACAATTATGCCCCTTTTTCCCCATGGTAACATGATTCTTACATTTAAAAAAAAAGGCCTATGTTCTTTGGTTATAAAATATTTTCAAAATGGTTCATAATGGTTGTGATTTCTGGCTGCAGAAGAGTAGAGCAAATGTTGGCATCTAGCATATACTGCAATAAGACATTACTGGTGTTAAAAAAATTATAGGATTTCAACATTTGCATGTATTTATGAGCATTTGAGGCAAAAAAATTCAGTGTGTTACTGCACCCTCTTTAAAAAAACAACAATCTGTTAACCTACCAGTTATTGAGCATTTTTATGTGGGTATACATTCCTGCTATGGAAAAAAAAAAGACTTTAAAAAAAATTCAATGCGAAATTCTTTTTTTACTATTGAGATCTTAGACCTTTTATATAGAACAAAGAGTAAAATTCAATTGTGTAGTGAGACCTAGAGTGTACAAAAGGTTAAATAGAGCATTTTTAATGTTTCAAGGGTCAAAACTCTGACATTAAAAATCCAATTTTGCCAGTTCAAAAATTTGTTCGAGATATTATGATTATATAACTACTGTGCAAGTTTGGTGAGGATCAAATGAAAAATGGGGGTTTGGTGAGGATCAATTGAAAAAATGTGGGTGCTAAAGAGCACACAAGGTTGAATAGTACATTTTTTAATGTTTCAAGGGTCATAACTCTTGACATCAATAATCCAATTTGTCCAGATAAAGAACTTGTCCGAGATATTATGGTTATATAATTACTGTGCAAGTTTGGTGAGGATCCAATACAAAATGTGGGTGCTAGAATGAACACACCGTCAAATAATGCATTTTTTGATGTTTCAATGGCCATAACTCTGACATTAATAATCTGATTTGGCCAGATTAATAACTTGTCCAAGATATTATGGTTATATAACTTTTATATAAGTTTAGTGAAGATCAAATAAAAGATGTGAGTGCTAGAGTGCACACAACAAACAAGAGGCCCAAGAGGGCCTGAGGACGCTCTACTGACTCATGAACCCTCGGGGTGGGGTCATTTTTAACCCTAGGGACACCATTTGAACAAATCAAACAATACTATAGTTGGTCATCATTACTACATAAACATTTTGAAAATCTATTGGTCCATTCATGGAGAAGATTTTTTAAGTTTTGGATTATTTTTAGTAACTGCGACCATCTTGAATACCGGATCGAAAAAAGAAATCTTTTGTATATTCTCCTATGCATCAGAAACATACATGTGAAGTTTCAGTTTAACTGGCCTAGTGGTTTCTGAATAGATGAAAAAAAAAGAGAATTCTCTGTTTTCCCATAGTATCTCTATGTAAAATTCTAATTCCCTTAACAGGGCCCCTATAAATTTTAGCCCCTTAATTCTTATCTGCAATCAAACCCCTACACATAGGGATAATTTATGCCAAATATGAACAAATCTGACATACCAGTTCTCAAGAAAACAATTTTAGTAATTCCCAATTTTTACCCTTTTGGGGCCCCTCCTGACCCCTTAAGACAGTGGAACCCATTCATTTTTACAATTCTGAACCTACTTCACCAAACAATGCTTCTGTGAAGATATAGGCAAAATCATTTCCACTTTAAAAAAAAAAAAAAAAAAATAATGACATGTTTCCCCTAAATGAACCCTCGGGGCGTAGTCAAATTTAATCCTAGGGACACCATTTGAACAAATCTAACAATACTATAGTTGGTCATCATTACTACATAAACATTTTGAAAATCTGTTGGACCGTTCTTGAGAAGATTTTTTAAGTTTTGGACTATTTTTTAGTAACGGCAGCCATCTTGAATACCAGATCGAAAAAAAAAATCTTCTGTATAATCTCCTATGCATCAGAAACATGCATGTGAAGTTTCAGTTTAATTGGACTAGTGGTTTCAGAATAGATGAAAGAAAAAGAGAATTTTCTGTTTTCCCATAGTATCCCTATGTAAAGTCTCCTTACAGGGCCCCTATAAATTTTAGCCCCTTAATTCTTATCTGCAATCAAACCCCTACACATAGGGATAATTTATGCCAAATATGAACAAATCTGACATACTGGTTCTCAAGAAAACAATTTTAGTAATTCTCAATTTTTACCCTTTTGAGGCCCCTCCTGACCCCTTAAGACAGTGGAACCCATTCATTTTTGCAAATCTGAACCTCCTTCACCAAACAATACTTCTGTGAAGATATAGGCAAAATCATTTCCATTTTAAAAAAAAAAAAAAAAATATTATAATGACATGTGTCCCCTAAATGAACCCTCGGGGTGGGGTCATATTTAATCCTAGGGATACCATTTGAACAAATCTAACAATACTATAGTTGGCCATCATTACTACATAAACATTTTGAAAATCTGTTGGGCCGTTCATGAGAAGAAGATTTTTTAAGTTTTGGACTATTTTTAGTAACGGCGGCCATATTGAATTTCAAATCGAAAAAAAAAAATCTTCTGTATAGTCTCCTATGCAACAGTAACATGCATCTGAAGTTTCAGTTTAATTGGCCAAGTGGTTTCAGAGAAAGTGCTGCTAACAGACGACAGACGACGGACGACAGACAACAGCTAAAAAAATGATGGACGGACAACAGGCGATCAGAATATATAAAATATATAAAATTTTGGGTTGTTATTGAATTGTTAGTTCAACCGTGGCTGATATAACCTGTACAGCACATTCACAACAGAACCACGGCTGATGTAGCCTGTACACGAACATTCACAACAGAACCACGGCTGATGTAGCCTGTACAGCACATCCACAACAGAACCACAGCTGATGTAACCTGTACAGCACATTCACAACAGAACCACTGCTGATGTAACCTGTACAGCACATCCACAACAGGACCACAGCTGATGTAACATGTACAGCACATCCACAACAGGACCACAGCTGATGTAACCTGTACAGCACATTTACAACAGGACCAAGACTGATGTAACCTGTACAGCACATTCACAACAGAACAATGCCTGATGTAACCTGTACAGCACATTCACAACATAACTATGGCTGATGTAACCTGTACAGCACATTCACAACAGAACCACGGCTGATGTAGCCTGTACAGCACATCCACAACAGAACCACACCTGATGCAACCTGTACAGAACATCCACAACAGGACCATGGTTGATGTAACCTGTACAGCACATTCAAAACAGGACCATGGCTGAAGTAGCCTGTACAGCAAATTCACAACAGGACCACGGCTGATGTAACCTGTACAGCACATTCACAACATAACTATGGCTGATGTAACCTGTACAGAACATCCACAACAGAACCACGCCTGATGTAACCTGTACAGCACATCCACAACAGGACCACGGTTGATGTAACCTGTACAGCACATTCACAACAGGACCATGGCTGAAGTAGCCTGTACAGCAAATTCACAACAGGACCACGGCTGATGTAACCTGTACAGCACATTCATAACAGAACCATGGTTTATGTAACCTGTACAGCCCATTCACAACAGAACCATGGCTGATGTAACCTGTACAGCACATCCACAACAGAACCATGTTTTTTATAACCTGTACAGCACATTCACAACAGAACCACGGCTGGTGTTAGCTGTACAGTACCATGCCTGATGTAACCTGTACAGCACATTTACATCAGAACCATGCCTGATGTAACCTGTGCAGCATATTTATATCAGAACCATGCCTGATGTTACCTGTACAGAACATTCACAACAGAACCATGCCTGATGTAACTTGAACAGCACATCCACAACAGAACCATGTTTTTTATAACCTGTACAGCACATTCACAACAGAACCATGGCTGATGTTATCAGTACAGTACCATGCCTGATGTAACTTGTACAGCACATTTACATCAGAACCATGCCTGATGTAACCTGTACAGAACATTCACAACAGAACCATGGCTGATGTAGCATGTACAGCACATTCACAGAACCATGGTTTATGTAACCTGTACAGCACATTCACAAAAGAACCATGGTTGATGTTATCTGTACTGTACCATGCCTGTTGTAACCTGTACAGCACATTCACATCAGAACCATGCCTGATGTAACCTGTACAGAATATTCACAACAGAACCATGCCTGATGAAACTTGAACAGCACATTCACATCAGAACCATGGCTGATGGAACCTGTACAGCTAATTTACAACAGAACCATGGCTGATGTAGCATGTACAGCACATTCATAACAGAACCATGGCTAATGTTACCTCTACAGCACATTCACAACAGAACCATGACTTAAGTATCTCATACAGCACATTCGCATTAGAAACATGGCTAATGTAACCTGCTCAGCACATTCACAACTGAACCATGGCTGATGTAACCTGCTCAGCACATTCACAAATGAACTATGGCTGATGTAACCTGTATAGCACATTCACAACCGAACCATGCCTGATGTAACTTATACAGCACATTCACAACAGAACCATGGCTAATGTTACCTGTTCAGCACATTCACAATTGAACCATGGCTGATGTAACCTGTATAGCACATTCACATCAGAACCATGACTGATGTAACCTGTACAGAACATTCACAACAGAACCATGGCTGATGTAACCTGTACAGCACATTCACAACTGAACTGTGGCTGATTTAACCTTACAGCACATTCACAACAGAACTATGGCTTATGTAACCTGTACAGCACATTCACAACCAAACTATGGCTGATGTTACCTGTACAGCACATCCACAACTGAACTATGGCTGATGTAACCTGTACAGCACATTCACAACTGAACTATGGCTGATGTAACCTGTACAGCACATTCACAACAGAACCATGGCTGATGTAACCTGTACAGCACATTCACAACAGAACAATGCCTGATGTAACCTGTACAGCACATTCACAACATAACTATGGCTGATGTAACCTGTACAGCACATTCACAACTGAACTATGGCTGATGTAACCTGTACAGCACATTCATAACAGAACCATGACTGATGTTACCTGTACAGCACATCCACAACAGAACTATGGCTGATGTAACTCGTACAACACATTCACATCAGAACCATGCCTGATGTAACCTGTACAGCACATTCACAACAGAGCTATGGCTGATGTAACCTGTACAGCACATTCACAACAGAACCATGCCTGATGTTACCTTTACTGCACATTTGCAACAGAACCATGGCTGATGAAACCTGTACAGCACATTCATAACAGAACCACGGCTGATGTAACCTGTACAGCACATTCACAACAGAACCATGGTTGATGTAACCTGCACAGCACATTCACAACAGAAACATGCCTGATGTAACCTTTACTGCACATTCAAAACAGAACCATGACTGATGTTACCTGTACAGCACATCCACAACAGAACTATGGCTGATGTAACTCGTACAACACATTCACATCAGAACCATGCCTGATGTAACCTGTACAGCACATTCACAACAGAGCTATGGCTGATGTAACCTGTACAGCACATTCACAACAGAACCATGCCTGATGTTACCTTTACTGCACATTTGCAACAGAACCATGGCTGATGAAACCTGTACAGCACATTCATAACAGAACCACGGCTGATGTAACCTGTACAGCACATTCACAACAGAACCATGGTTGATGTAACCTGCACAGCACATTCACAACAGAAACATGCCTGATGTAACCTTTACTGCACATTCAAAACAGAACCATGGCTGATGTAACCTGTACAGTACATTCACAACAGAACCATGGCTGATGTAACCTGTACAGTACATGCAAACAAGAACCATGGCTGCTTGTTTCTGGTCAGCTACCACCATTGCATTTTCCATAGACTTACATTATAATGTTTGACCAAATTTTCACTATTTCTATCATTGGCGGACCAAAAAGTCCTATATCATATTAAAGTACTGTCCTAGACTGAAATTAAAATGTCCCCAAAATGGGGTCAAAAGTACCACTTTTTACCACTTTTTGCCACCTAAAGTTGGGTACCCCCACTTTCAGCATGAAAAAAGTAAATTTCACCAATTTTACTTTCCATGCAGTTTCCTTGATAAAATGAATTTAGTCAGTCACAGAAACATTATTCTAATTTTTTATTGACACAAACATAATAAACTTATATTTTATTGTGATCATTTGCCAGTTTTAACATTTTCATCCAACCAGAATTAAGCTTACTATAAAAATATAATGCCTGTTCTAATTAGAAATGCTTAAAAAGTGTAATAGTGCCCTAGATATCAGAGCAATCAGAAGTAAATCAAATAGAATCAATAAATCATTATATAAACATTGCTCATCTCTCATCAATATTTAAACAAATCCATTATCAAGAGCTTCCAACTTGACTTTTGTAATGTAAAGGTTGTTTCCAAGGTGTGTTCAATCACGTCCCATTCACTGCATAGCAACAAGTAGGTACAACTTTTTTTCTAAAAATAAATCTCAAATCAATTTAATTCTTTGACAGGGGCAAATTAACTTTTATTAATAATTAATACACTTACTGTTAAATCATTGTTCATTTGTCATGGCTAAAGGAAACCAAATACTAGTTAGAGTATAAAATAGATTCCTTAATTCATTAGAACGTGCCATTTAACACAAATAAGGGGGAACTCAGTAACCTAGATCCACATTTAGATCTAGCCCTACCAGATTCATAAATCCAGCTAAGTCACTTCCTTTTTATTCATTAGAGCTTTACAAAATATACTCGTCAACAGGCAAAGAAATAGTTACATCTCTATAATCCAATTCATGTTTATTCTATATCTATAATCAGTCATGTTTACTCTGTATCTATAATCATAGCCATGTTTATTCTATATATAATAATCATAGTCCTGTTTATTTTATATATAATAATCATAGTCCTGTTTATTCTATATCAATAATCATAGTCATGTTTATTATATATAATAATCATAGTCATGTTTATTCTATATCTATCACCATAGTCATGTTTACTCTGTATCTATTATCATAGCCATGTTTATTCTATATAATAATCATAGTCATGTTTATTCTGTATCAATAATCCTAGTCATATTTATTCTGTATCAATAATCATAGTCATGTTTATTCTGTATCAATATTCATAGCAATGTTTATTCTATATCAATAATCATAGCCATGTTTATTCTATATCTATAATCATAGCCATGTTTATTCTATATCTATAATCATAGTCATGTTTATTCTGTATCAATAATCTTAGTCATGTTTAGTCTGTATCAATAACTATAGTCATGTTTATTCTATATCAATAATCATAGTCATGTTTATTATATATAATAATCATAGTCATGTTTATTCTATATCTATCACCATAGTCATGTTTACTCTGTATCTATAATCATAGCCATGTTTATTTATATAATTATCAAAGTCATGTTTATTCTGTATCAATAATCCTAGTCATGTTTATTCTGTATCAATAATCATAGTCATGTTTATTCTGTATCAATATTCATAGCCATGTTTATTTTATATCAATAATCATAGCCATGTTTATTCTATATCTATAATCATAGCCATGTTTATTCTGTATCAATAATCTTAGTCATGTTTAGTCTGTATCAATAACTATAGTCATGTTTATTCTATATCTATAATCATAGCCATGTTTATTCTATATCTATAATCATAGCCATGCTTATTCTGTATCAATAATCCTAGTCATGTTTATTCTGTTTCAATAACTATAGTCATGTTTATTCTGTATCAATAATCATAGTCATGTTTTTTCTATACCTATAATCATAGTCATGTTTATTCTATATCTATAATCATAGCCCTGTTTATTCTGTATCAATAATCTGAGTCATGTTTATTCTGTATCAATAACTAAAGTCATGTTTATTCTGTATCAACAATCATAGTCATGTTTATTTTAAATCAATAATCATAGTCATGTTTATTTTATATCTATACTCATAGTCATGTTTATTCTATATCTATTATCATAACCATGTTTATTCTATGAAATAATCATAGTCATGTTTATTCTGTATCAATAATCCTAGTCATGTTTATTCTGTATTAATAATCATAGTCATGTTTATTCTGTAACAATAATCCTAGTCATGTTTATTCTGTATTAATAATCATAGTCATGTTTATTCTGTATCAATATTCATAGCCATGACTATTTTATATCAATAATCATAGCCATGTTTATTCTGTATCAATAATCCTAGTCACGTTTATTCTGTATCAATAACTATAGTCATGTTTATTTTATATATATATCAATTACTAAAGTCATGTTTATAATTCTATAGTCATAATCCACTTGATATGTTTATTCTATATCAATGGAGCTTACACTAGAATGTGTCTGTTTAGTCAAACGCTCTGCTATTGATTGGAAAGCTTTTTTTAACTGAAAATGGACAAACAAATGAACGAATGTGCATACAGACAGACGGATGGACAGGGGCAACACAAAATGCCCTTTCACTATTCTTTGAATGACAGGGGACATAAAAAGTTAGCTTTGCTTCATGACAAAGATGATCTATGGGTGCTGCTGGGTAAGTCCAGCTATGCCACTGCCACTTATTGATTCTGTGATACGATTAAACCTTCCACACTTGTTACACTTGGCTAACACATGTACATAGTTTGCCTATTGAAGAAAATCATCATAAATGAACATAGCTTCAGAGGATATTAATTACCCAGTGTGCATCTGACGATTATAACCAAAGCCTTGAAAGGGAAGTATTTGAATGGAATCTTACCACTAATATTGCATACACTTTTTCTCTCCCTTCATCTAGAACTGGGAAACAGCCAACTAAAATGGAAAAAGCATATTTATCAATTAATTATTAAAGACAAAACAACAAGCCTGTTGTGAAAAACATTCTATGCATCATTGTTGTTAAATGGCACCTGATAGCATTAGTACTCTTCTGCTTTTTCTCTGCATGTGGCACTGAAAAAAGGTAGCATGAAACTTGATTAAAATTACAAAAAATAATGACATCAGAACAAAGAAGGGAGACATTTTGTCAGAGCAGGAGCACCTGCTGCACGAGATAATTTGCTATTTAGAAAAAGGAAAAACAAACAAATGATTTTGTGATATATTCTGTAGCAGGTTACAATTAAGACTGGATCCAAAAGGAAGATTCTAGGTTCACTCTTCACTTTGGGAAAAACAAAACAAAATCAAAATGAAAAAAAATATCAGCATAAACATGATGAACCTCAAGTCTTGATACCACCAGATCACTTGGTTTTAGACAAAAACACAGTGTTTTCCCTAGAATTTTTCATTAAGGGGTCCAACAATAACATTTTAAGGGTCCCAACACAAATTTTAGGGGTCCTAACTATTGGATATCATGCTGATCTGCAGCACATTTATATTTTATTGTCATCCTTTTACTCATGAACACAACCTAGTAGGGCTCATGCTTCCATATTTGGAAAATGCTTTTTTTTTTAAGAAATTGGGAAAAATTACATGGCCCAAGGTCCTTTAACATACATAACAGTATATGTTTAATGTATAAAAATGTAATTCTCATGTAGAAGGCATCCTTAATCATAATTTTAAAAAATACCAAAAACTGTGTCATGGCATTCATTTCTTTATATTAAAGCTCGAACCCCACAAAAATTACATCATGCCTTGCTTGAAAATGTGATTTTCCCCCAAGGTTTTTCACCTTTACAACAGTTATCATGTCCCATTCCTTTGTTTTTTATTCACTTAACTATGCTGGTCTGTTTTACCAGTCTGTTCATGAAACCAATGACATTACGTAAAACAGTATGCTGTTCACTTGAAGAACTCATTCATTGATGTTAATGATGACAAAGATTGGTCATTGTAAGAATAATAGATGATACAAACCAAAAATGTACGAAAAAGACATAAGCAAATTGCGTTAAAACTTATTTTATATCATAATTTCAATGACACTGGGAATTTTCTTTACTTTTGTCACATGACCAATAACAGTGTTAAATTAAACAAATGGTAGTGCATATGTTTCACTACTTCCAGTCCATGTGCAGGCAAACGTTTTGGTAGAAAATTACAACTAGAATTAAAAATAACATCACGATTTAGATCAAATTGTCGCAATAAAACTTGATGAATATTCCTAAATATTTTCTTTGTTTTCCTTTTGTTACCTTGGATTGGGAAAAGGAAAGGAATGAACGGTGTTGCTTTTTTTTTTCCGAAATAATAACAGAATTTTGCAATGGATGCTCCTCCCGCAATTGATAGTTCGAGTGGTAGCTACATTGTTATTGTGAAGAGAAAGGGAGTGTAAAGGGGAGATCATTCTGAGAACATAGATTTTTGATGATTGCAATCTGCATTCCACACAATGCCCCTCTGTCCATGTTCCAGGTCTCAATGGATTCCCTTCTCCTTACAAAACTGATACTAAAGTACAAATGGGAAGACAATCATGTCATGTATGATATTTATACATATGAATTTTTCTCTCTGTACTTCCACATGTAAATTTACCCTCTTTCCCTTCAGTACTTAAAGATATATAATCTGGACAAAACAAATAACAAAAAAAATTCAAGATAAGAGTTACTGTTCTCCCGCTCTGCACTTCCACACATTTCCCTATATCCATGTTCAAGATGCATATTTTTAAAGATATGCTCTGGATAAGCAAAACTAACCAAAAATGAATGAACATGGACGCACTTAGACAGATGGACAAAGCAGCAAAAAAATATATAGAACTCAATTCACTCATTATTTTAGATTATATTAATTTACTTTAGCTTGGGAAAGACATGGCAAAGTAAGTCAGTAAGATGTCTGACAAACAGGATTATGAGTTTGAATCCCCACATAGTTTAGTTTATACTAATTTATTTAAGCTTGATTAAAATGAAAGATCAAAGCTTATATGAACCATTCTCGAGTCCGCTTCCTGGGTAGAACCTGTACTGAATGTTGTTTCGTGAGAAGCATCGGGTTGAGCTTGGGAACAAACCCACTACCTCTGATGTGAGCAGCCAACACTCTATCCATTACACTATCGTCCCCACATAGCAAGTGTTTGTGATGATTAGCCATGAACTTTCTTTAACAACAAGTCTCCCACCTCTGAATATGTGGGAAAGTAGTCAATGACTTGCAGATAAAGAAAGTTCTGGTTAACAGTATATTAAAAACAATGATAAGGTGTGCTGAATGCTCTTAAATAACTAAAAGGCTGTTGAAAAAAAAAAACCAGAAAAAAAAACATAAACATTTTAGCTTGATTGTGAGTAAACCTCAAAGCTTATGTCCTTTAGACATTCGAAATTTTTCATTCAAAAATGACCATATTGTAATGTGCCGTATAGAAATTTCATGATTCTGAGAGCTGCTAAATTCCATTCAAAATCAACCCTAACATATTAATGTGGTACATAAACACCCTTTCTGCGGCCGTAGCTTAGAAAATATTATAAAACCAAATTTTATTCTTTGTCTATAGATAATAAAATATTTTTTATGCAACAGAACACTCCTGTCAATGAAGTATTTTTTGTTTATATTCTTACTTCTACCACAAAAATGCTCACCTTTTGTTTGATCTGTGTAAGTTTTACCCCTGATTTGGTCAAGAACACACTTTGAAACACTGGCTACCTCTGTAAACAATTTCTGCCTGCTACTGTATGCCTTCCTGCAATAAGATAAACTAGATGTTGTCCTACTTTCTCAGCCAATAAAATCGCTCATTTTTTTTTCAAAATAAAACATTCTATTTTACAAAGAATGTCATCACCGTCAGTAGATGTTGACCTACTGGTACTTCCTCAGCCAAAGAAATCATTCCAGAAAGAAAGGAGATCAACATCTAAGCTGGTAAGAAGTTGCCAGTAGAATTTCCACGCAACTTCTAACCTATACAAGGAAACTGTTTTTTCTATTTTCAGTAACAATATACTTAACTTTGATCGAATTTCCTCAAAATCAACCCCAATCTTCCCTTTCCTGTTAGAAATCTATATACAATGTTTCATCAAGATATCTTAAAGCAAATTAAAGATATTGAGCAGAAACTATGGACAGTTGGGTGAACACGCGGGTGTTTTCTATACGCTACATGCATCTGCTCCTACATTTGATCAATGGCAGGGGCATGATAAAACAGCATTTTTGTCAATCTTTAACTTTGACATCTTGTATTAAGAAGACACTGATGTTTTCAAACCTGATCTGTTATGTATTATGAAAATTTCACCAATATGAATTTCAAAATTTTTTTTTTAAAAATGAACAGGAATCATGAAAAAAATCAAAAAATGGAATTCAATAAAAAAAGCTTGGGTAGTTGCAATTTTGAGTGAGTAGGTAGGAGCATGACAAACATTCTTTTTATTTAAGACCAGTCAAAAGTATAATTCACTACAGTAAATGGAAAGCAATATTTCTAAGTATAAAGTTGGTATGCAATCCTTTAAATGGTTTATGTGAGACTGACTGCAGAATAAACAGTTTTCTGTCATATATAAATCAAATTATTTGGAAAATAGAACTTCAAACTAGTTAATGAGATCATTACAATTCTATCACAAATTATGGAGGCAAGTGAATCTTAGACCAGACAAAATAAATCAAACTAAGAGTTAGCAATATTCAATGAATACAGAAGAAGTTAATAATTAACTCTATAGCAACAGAGAATGTACTAAAACTACTTTTTGCATGAAAGGTCAAAGTAGACAGTATTGATTGCTCGTATTTCGAAATATTGAAGAATGGATTCAATACTGAAGTGGTTCATTTATAGCTTGGCTGATCACAAGGATTGTGAACAAATCATGCGGAGAGGCAGCCATTCATTTGTTGGTGACCCTGGATGAACACTATATCGAGTACATAATAGTGTGGTAATATACTCAGGTAATGATGAAGTATGGACAAAAAGAACAAGATGCATAAGTAGGGAGGTACAGTTTGTGCAGTGGATAATGTGCCACCCACCCACACCAGAGGTCCCACACCAGAGATAGTGGGTATGATTCTAGAACTGATGGCCTCTGAAACAACAACACTCTGTACTGGTACTACCATGGAAACAAGAGAGTGATTCATACAAGTTCTGAGAGCGTCCTGTGCAATCAAGCTCAAACTAATTGTATCCCACCCAGTCACATTATACTGACAATAATTCCAATCTCATTACCATATATGTTTTTAAAGCATTTTCATTGGACATCAATTTTTTAAAGACTTTTATTTTTCGATAAAACCCTGGAACCGGACTCCTTTTACGTTTCACACGTAAACAAAGAAGCATCGACATTTTGATGGTCGGTTTAACAATATACAAAATTAAATGACATTCACTACAGTTCCAGGCTTATTTTAATAATAAAATACAACAAAAACAAATGTTAGATCTAGTTCTAGCTGTTTTCATCGGTTTATTGTTTTATAGATTTCTTTGGTTCAGTGATTTAACTGGGCGTCACAATCAGACCATAAGTTGTTTTGAGAAACAATGAAGTAGGTCATAAAATGTTCACATTTGAGATGTATAGTAAACCATTGAACACCACCCTGGTTTACCGAACGTGAATATTAGTCTTTGACAAAAATTTCCACAGACCAATTTATTCTACAGGAAAAATGAAATAACAAGAAATGTCACTGTTAAGTGTCACATGCCCCCCCCCAACATGTCATGATGTTATGTTGATCATTTGTAGCAAGTATCATTAAAATTCATCTATGCATGACAAAGTTACAGGCCAGAAACGAAATCTCACATAAACTCAGTGTTGTAAAACAAACTCAAATTGTGACCTTTGACCTTGAGGTACGAGTGTGGGTGTTACTCGCGACACGTCTTCATGTTCTGTTGATCATTTGTTGCAAGTAACAACAAAATCCATCTATGCATGACAAAGTTACAGACCGGAAACGAAATACCGGATGGATGGATGGAAGGACGGACGGACAGATAGACGAACGGACGCTGTGATTACTATATGCTACCCAAAAAATTTTTTGGGGGGCATAAAAACATGTACATGTAATTGAAGTTCAGAAGCAGATGATTGTGAGACAATGTAAATACACAAACCTTGCATGTAAATGTTTAAAACGTTCCAAATTGGGAATTTCTGTCAATCAGCGTAGATTTATATGACCTTCGTAAATACTGACACATTTTTAAAAACAAGCGTGTAATCAAAAACTAAACAATGACATCAGCGTCTACACTGTGGGTATTTCCTGAAATTATTGATTTTTTATTTGTTTAAATTGAGAGATAAAAGGCGGGTGTTTAATTTTTTCACCGCAAAATATTTCATCATTTTATAATAAACCAACTAATGTTACAGAGTGTATCTGATAATGGAAACAATAGCCGTTATTATATTATTGTATATTAGATCTCGGGAATTAGATGTCAACCAGGACAGGTGATATATTCTTACGTGTTTACTTTGCAGGGTATAGTTATTTTTGTTTTGTTTTTTTCATTCACTTGAGGAGTCTCAAATTAAATATAATCATCAGAATTGGAATTATAAGGATTTAATGCATTTTTTCTTGTTTTTATGCATGTGTAAAGAATGTCGAATCATGCACAAATCTGACATAAAGTCCTTTGAACATTCTTTTCACATGCATAAAAACCAGAAAAAAGGAATTTAATCCTATACAAGATCTAGAACTAACCTCTAAACGTTGAGCGCTAAGAAAGTTAGCTTCCAGTACCATTTTTTTAAGTATTTGGCATGACCCAGAAGGGGGACTGAACTCATGACCTTCAGCATGTGAGTTGGAAGCTCTACCACAAGACCACTGCTGTGGTAAGGGTCTTAGACTACATGGCCAAGAAGAAGCCAATAAATCATTTAATAACCACAGCTTAATTCAAAGCACTCAAACTCAATGAAGACAATTTTATGTGACTCTTTTGCATATAGTTTAATCAAGTTGATTTTTAAAGGGAATTTTCAAGGAGTTTCCAAACTTTTAAAATTGGCTTAAATATATTTTTCCAATATATCAGGCCTATATATATATATTCACTGACCCTGTACTGCCAAAAAATATATATTTAAACCTGTCAAAATAATATAATAAAAAGGGATTTCCTAACTTGGGCTATGCGCCTCAGACTAAAATAGATTTCCTGTTTAAAAGTGCAACATATTTTGTGACATATTAAATGATTCACGTGATTTCATTTTGATTTTAAATTGATCAGTTATACAGAGGGGTGGATCCAGGATTTCAGTTTAGAGGGGGGCGCAAAGCTAAATCGGAATGGGCAAACACGTTTTCAGTAGAAATAGAATGCATTTTAATAACATATGGGAGTTTAGTGGGCTGGGTTTTTTTAAAGAGTAGAGTAGATCAGCCATTGATACAGGTTTGCATGTAGTAAAAATTGTTTCACCTTAAAAGAGTCCGAATGACATCAAGCACTTGTTAAGTGCTGTCTATTTTTAGAATAGGGGTTTCATTTCAAGTTACCACTCCAATTAAAATATCGATTTTGTCACCTTTTGGTGGATTTGTACAAAATAATAACAGTGGCACTGACATGTACATGATAATAAGTGACACTTATGTGTACATGATCATAAAAGCCATACTGACATGTACATGACAACAACGACACCAACATGTACATGATAAAAACAGCAACACCGACATTTACATGTAATAACAGTGACACTGACATGTACATGACAATAACAGTGACACTGATGTGTACATGATCATAAAAGCCACACTGACATGCACATGATAATAACAGCGACACTGACATGTACATGTAATAGTAGTGATATCACCATGTACATAATAACAGTGACACTGATGAGTACATTATAGCAGCGACACCCATGTGTACATGATAATAACAGTGACACTGACGTGTACATGATAACAGTGACACCGACATGTACATGTCATAACAGCAACACCGACATGTACATGTAATAAGAGCGATATTGAGATGTACATGATAATAATAGCGACACTGACATGTACATGTAATAATAGAGACACTGACATGTACATGTAATAACAGCGATATTGCCATGTACATTATCACAGCGACACTGATGTGTACATTATAAGTGACACTGATGTGTACATGATAATAACAGCGACACTGACATGTACATTATAACAGTGACACCAACATGTACATGTAATAACAGCAATATCTCCATGTACATGATAATAACAGTGACAATGACATGTACATGATAATAACAGCGACACTGACATGTACATGTAATAACAGCAATATCTCCTTGTTCATGATAATAACAGTGACAATGACATGTACATGATAATAACAGCGACACTGACATGTACATGTAATAACAGCCACACTGACATGTTCATGATAATAACCGCGACACTGGCATGTACATGTATTAATAGCGACACCGACATGTACATGTTATAACAGCGACACCAACATGTATATGATAATAACAGCGACACTGACTTATACATAATAATAACAGAAAAACTGATGTGTACATCGTCATAAAAACGATACTGACATGTACGTGATAAAACAGCTATACTGGCAATTACATGATAATGACAGCAACACTGACATGTCGATGGTTATAACAGCAACAATGACATGAACATAATAATAACAGCGACACCAACACGTACATGATAATAACAGCAACACTGACAGTGACACTGACATGTACATGATAATAATAGTGGCACTGATGTGTACATAATAACAGCAAAACTGTTTATTATATCATAACATTATTTACCCTTTCAGAAGTTATTCATCTAAAGCCAAACAGACAGACGGACAGGGTAACACCTTATGCACCTTCACCATTCTTTGAATAGCTGAGGACATGTTTGACAGGAAAAGTAGCTTTCAAGGGTCACATATTTTAAGGGTCACATATAGCACATATCACATAAAGCACTAATACATTGTACTTGTAAACAATTAATTGTATTGGATAATCACACCAGTGCAACCAGATGTTACCAGGAGTCAGCAGTAGCACAAGATACTGGACAGCTAAAACCTGGGCTCCAGTCAGTGCTAATAATGCTGCCTGGTTCCCTTATGTCTGCCAATTTGAGGTTGAGTCAGTGTATATCAGATAATGTTTTAGATATCAGATGTTAGTAAATGGTTTAAATATCAGTAAATGTTTTAGATATCAGATAATGTTTGTAAATGTTTTAGATATCAGACAATGTTAGTAGATGTTTTAAGGTAGAAAATGCAGCCCTGGGTTACAGACTGATTTAAAGGGTTTCTTATAGAAAAGACACTAACGACCACATTTCCAAGCCACTGTTACTACAGCTCTTGTCTATGGTTGTGAGTTTTGTACAACAGGTAAAATTCATGACAGTGTGAGAGTCATTAAAGGGAGCTTATCAGGATAACAGGTTATAATAGGTTTGGTATATATGTAACAGGCATAAAATTACTGCTATAATTGTATTGCTATTATTTAATAATAAAATTAATATATTTCAATTAAAAAGGTAAAAGCTTAAATTTTCAGTTATGTTTATTGTAAAATGGTATATTTGTCTAATGTCTGTAGAGCTTTGTGAGGTGAGAATTTTGTTAATATACAAGTTGATTAAAGTAATTATTATAGAAGCCATGTTGTAAAAGGAAATCCTTGATGTGTTAATAACAACCATATTTCGAGTTAATAGAAGAACTTTCCATTTCCTTGTTAATCAAATATTAAAATCTTAGTCAATTAGTTGTAAAATTCAAGTATTATTGTTTTGGAGAAAAGCCTCAAGATGTTGATTTTGAGTTAACATCAGAATTACATAATTGCTCATTTCCTTGGGATGTTTGATTGTTATAATTTGTTTTTACATTATATTATATTGATTATATTTGATAAGAAAGATAAATAACTTTTAGCATCTAAACATCTATTGGTCAAAATCTAAGTAAAACTAGAATTAATTGGTTAATTGTTAAAATGATTTTTATTGGTAGATGTTGTTTTATGGTGTTTAGCATCGCTTTCAACAATTTTTCAGTCATATAACAATGGTGTCTACTTGAGACAGTATTCTGAGCACTGTCACACTGGAGTATCAAGCCGCAGACACATGGAATGACACCCTCCCCCCCATCACATTATACTGGCACCGGGCCAACCAGACCTAGAACTCCTCTAAATGCCGAGCATCAATCAAGGAAGCTTCTAGTACCACTTTTAAAGTCTTTGGTATGACCCGGTCGGGGATCAAACCCACAAACTTCCGCATGCGAGGCTGATGCTCTACCACTAGACCACACTGCAGTCTTTATTGGTAGAATATTCAAAGTTAATTTTATGAGTTAATCTATTTTAGGGACTTATAATATAAAGAAAGATTTTTATTATTTAGGTGAGAGAAAAAATAAGGAATATAAGAAAGATTGTACATAAGAGTTGATATTTTAAGATTAGTATAATGCACTGCATTTTAGTTACATAATTTTATATCATATTAAGTAATTATATTATATAATAATTATAATATATAAAAAAATAAATATACATACATATAAAAATATTACTTACAACATATATATATTTGTGATGTCTATTAGTTTTGGGTTTTAGAGAATATATTGGTTTCTTCTGTTATCTTCTTTAATGTTTTTTTTTTTCAAACTTAATAACTCGGATAACAATTTGATTGAGAAGTTGTATTAATTGATTACTGTAAATACTTAACATATAGCAGGCAAGCAGGGGTATTTTTGCTGAAGTAAAACATTGTTTGTCTATACTAAGTAAATTCTTGTTGTCATAATGGTTATCACACCTGAACTGGGTTTTCGGTATAAAATACAAGACGATGATGTTCAAAGATCACACCATTTCTACCTACATACAATAAAGGATACGTTTGGAGATCTTACACATTGTCTTATATTATTCCAGGTATGTGAAATTATCATTTTTCATTTTATTCTTTATACTTCTATTTTGCTTTGAATATGCTTGTTCTCACATGTGTTTTATTACATTGTTTAAAATGCGGACATGTTGTAATTGAGAGTTTACTATCTATTATATAATTATCATTCAACACATAATGTTGCTCAGTGCGGAAACTCTGCTACTAAAATATGTTCTAGACATTTCGGCTTTATTTTCAATGGTTAAATATTATTACTTATAGATTTTTGAATAATTACTTGGTTCTTTAATGAATATTTGAATAAAGTAAATTATTAACATAACTACTTTTTTTCAAGACAACACATAGTTAGTTCTTTTTGGTATATCATACCTTAACATTATTATTGGAGATAACAATCATTTCTTTATTATATTGAGATTAGTAAATTATTAACATAACTAAGTTTCGAAGACAACCTATATTTAGATTTTTATTATTAACATAGCTAGGTTTTGAAGACAACTTATGATTAGATTTATTGGTAAATCATATTTTAATGATATCATTGGAGTTAACAGTCATTTTGTTGTTAACTCAATTATTATATTTTACGAATGTTTTTCCGATAAAAATATGGTTTGAAAATAGTAATCTTCCATGAGGCTCTCATTATGATGGTATTATATAATCATGCATACATGCATCTTTGAATATTACAGACTATTGTGTTAATTACACGTCTGGATACTGTAAACAATTTAATAACTTGTATGTTGTAATATATCCATAATCTTAATATTATAATATTATGTTTGAATGTATGTTATAACATGTATCATACCATTTCTACCTACATACAATAAAGAATACGTTTGGAGATCTTACACATTGTCTTATATTATTCCAGAAAAAATATCCATAAATCAAGAGCATAAAATTAGTAATTAATAATAGCTGGCAAATCTGAAACTTGTATTAGTCAGCGGACTAGTTTATTAATTATATTATTTAGATTTCAGAAAGCCAATAATATAAGCTTTACTTCTAAGAACATTGTTTAACCATATTTGAGGAATTATATATATATAATATGTGTTTGTATAAAATGAATGGACTGATGTTGTGTTATCAATAATTAAAAATGGTCTTGTATAATATTCTGGTACAAGTGTTAAATTAAGTTCAGGTAATACTGAACTGACTCTGCATTACCAAGGGGACATTATTAGTGATCTGTGAGCTAGAACTCTATCAAGCTAATTCCATATTTCAATCAAGAGTGGTAAACTTGAAACAAAATGTCCATTCTAAAAATAGAAAAGAAACCAAAATGAAATTACGTGACTCATTTAAAATGTCACAAGATATTTCTATTTTAATCAAACCTAGGTGCCCAAGTATTAAGGTAATCCCTTTTCAAATATAATTATTGGTTGGCATGTTCAAATAAATATCCTTTTGGCAAGTCAGGGTCAATGAGCATTATATTATATAGGCATGAAATAATGTGAAATAAATGATTTGAGCCAAATTTACCCATTGATGGGTTAAATGATTTTTAATACCAATTATTATATCATTGATTTTATTCACTTAAAAATTTGTTTCCGTTTATTTATTTGTAAATACCGTATTTACCCTATGTATTGGGACAGCAACAAATAATTAATTTTTTTGCTGTCCCAATACTTATTATTTAAAAAATAATTATTTTTTTTACTGTCCCAATACATAGGGTGAATACGGTAATTTCGGTATTTCTATGTTCCGTATAGATAGCGGTAAGCATACTTTTAATGTAGCATTCAATAAAATATCACAGATATAACTACAAACAGTTACATAGCAATTAGGTATGTACACTAATTACATAAATAAATAATTCAATTACCAAACCTACGTTCGTGTTTTCATTTGTTTTCTTTAATCCATTGTTTTTTAATCCAATTGACACAAACCATAATCGTTTGTTTTCAATTTGTATAAATACAAAACACCCTTATCCGTAAATTGTATTGTAATTTCCTTTTATACTTTGCAAAACTTCAGTCTCGATGTAGCGTGCCCACGTGCTTTGAAGTACGCCGACCAAAACTCTTTTGATGTAGGCCGATACATGTGCGTCAGTTTGACACAGTTTGAGAATTAAATAAAGGGGCACTATAGTTAAGATTATAACAAAAATTTTTTATATTGAAATAGAAAATAATTAAAGGTAATTGTTTGTTTGAAACTGGGTGTGGTTAAAAAATAACATTTTCCAATCAGAGAACAGTTGTCTTTTTGACGATATAATTGGGTGAAATCGTGCTGCCTTTATACGTCCCGAACTTACACGCGCTTCTTTTGATGACTCGCGCATAAATGCACCCCAACACATATTTTAACCATTGACAAGTGAGAGATTCCCCCCCCCCCCCCCCCAAAAAAAAGAACCAACTTATTTTCATAATTTTTTATCGGCACAAAAATGACCCAATTAATCATTTAAAATAAAACAAAGTATTTTGGAAAATCCCTCGCTATTCATTTGTAACAATATGCTTTGACTACAAGTTTGAGTTATGCATTCACTTCGCTACATTTTACCGCAAACATAATACACGCCAGAGGGTCAATAAATTATCTATACTACATATACCCCAGTCATAAATAAAATACACACGGCATCATGTCAATTTCACCATACGAACATGTCACGGAAACACAATAGAACAAAGTCAGACTGATTCCACAAAAATTACCCTTACGGTATCGGTAAAGTATAATAAATAAATATGAGCCAGTCTAAATTTTCAATCTCGATTGGTTTACAATTGGTAATAAGTACTAATCTTATGGACACGAGTGATGCATTCTCTACCGGCATTTATACAATTCTATATCAAGTTATATTTGGTAAAAAAAAATAATGCCGATAAATTTTCGTGTAATATATTTTATTATGCATAAAACATCAATACATTGCTTACAGTCTCTATACCCATTAAATTTAAAGAATTGTATGTACATTACACGCTTATGTCTATTTCTTTTTCCACCGACACAATTTAATTTTGACCTTTTGCCAATATGCGATGACGTCAACTCTGACAGTTTCTTGCATCACTTTAACGTCGCGTGTTATTTCACTTCGACGAAACGAACATGTGTTTAAAGATAAATTAATATCAGTTTGTTGTGGTGTCGTGTAAACAGTTGTCAATCATACAACAAAACAGCGTCATATAATCGGTGTTTAGATATAAATAGGTCAGTTAATTGGGGAATTGTGTAAGCAGGCTATGTACCACCTGATTGTTTAATCACACGTTTACAAGCAAAGGAACGATGCCCAAGGCAATGTTTTTTTTTCATGTATAATTCGGGATTAAAACTTATAACAAAGGAATTATTTAGTTACAGGTATGGCAAATTATAGACTTTAAATAATAAAGAGAGCAATAACTATTTTACCTAATCTTTAAATATTATCAGAAATAGAAAATTACGATGTACAGGCAATGTTTTTCATGGATATTTTGGGATTAAAATTTATAAAACTTCGCATTTTTCGGAGATAACAATGTCAAAAAAAAAAAAATATATATAGGTGTCCCAAAACTTAGGGACGAAAAATTATCAGATTTTTTAAAAAATTCTAATGTGTCCCAATTCTTATTATCAAAAAAATAATTATTTTCCTGAAAAACAAGGGTGTCCCAAAACATAGGGTGTCCCAATACATAGGGTAAATACGGTAGTTTTAATAAATTTTTAACCATATTAACTTAATATATTTTTGTCATCATCACATTCATTAATCTTTGCGCACAAAAAATGACCTATTTATGTGTCGATGTGCAGTAAAACGTACACTATTCATTCATTCATTCATTCATTCATTCATTCAATGAGCCAAATTTAAAATTTTGAAAAATCCTGATATACTCCCTTTAATTATGAAGTCTTGTTCATCTGCATCCACAGCTTTGTTACACCAGTCATTGTCTTAAAAATTATACTAAACCCAAATATACTTTATGGGAATTAAATCTCAGAATTATGGATAAATTGCAAGTGACAAATTAAAAATATCAAATCTTCGAAAGAATGTTGAATGTAAACATGATTCAATGCTTTTGGAGACATTATTTGTAAATTATGATGCTTGGGGGGAAAATTCATTTGTATCCTAATAATACAAAACATTATACATTTAAAAAATTCATGAACAAGACAATGGAACATTACAATTTGAATAATTTGATCATAAATTTTTCACATGCTACAGAACTGTAAATGCTAAAAGACCCAATCTGCATCTTGGAATTGCAAATGAAATTGCACAAATCTCTGGCTGGTAAATATTTACATATGTTAAGGTACACGCTGTAAAAGTAGCCCGTTATCACAGAGTGGCAGGGTTAAGTGGGCTCATTGCTGAATAAATATTACTATCTAACACCCCCTTGTCATCAAGTGTTTGCAGACAAATAGACAGCTGATTAATGTTTCCTTGACAGAGTAACCGACTGTGAAATACAGTAAAATTTTTAAATACAAATCCTTACAGATTTTGTATTTTATAAGAAATAACCGAAATCCATAAATTCACTTCTGTATCAGAACAATTGTACCAGATATAGAATACTGCTGACATCAGCAATAACTCAATTTTGTTTCTTACTGTATGATGCTTCATGTTATATCTCAGTGCCACAGTGGTAAAAGAAAAAATAAAGTTTTGTTTCTGCATTTACCACACATGTGGTCATTTATACACTCAATAAAGGGAACCAGATATGTTCTTTTCGAACTCACCATCATAATCTACAGATTTACAAAAAAAATAGCCTTACAAAATTCTTATTTTATTATTTCAAAATAAGACAGAAGCAGAAGCAAGACGGCCAGATTCATCTGTGGCAGAAGTGACAATGTCAAAGAAGGCATTTTTTGATAATACAAGACCATACATTTAAATTTGGTCAGTCAAGATAAAATGAAATTTTTGAAAATTCAAGTGTCATAACTCCAACAAATTATCTCCTTTAGACAGTTCAAAAACTACTGTGTAAGATTGGTGAAGATCAAAAGATAACTGCAAGTGTTATAGAGTGCTAATAAGATCAAACAGCATAATATTTAATGATTCAAGGATCATAACTCAGACACTAGTTATCAGATCTTGCCAGTTCACAAACTTGTCCAAGATATTATGATTAAATAACAACATGTAAGTTTAGTGAGGATCAAATTAAAAACGCAGGTGCTAGAGTGCACTCAAGGTCAAATAGTGAATTTAATGTTTTAAGAATCAAAACTCTGACTTTAATTATCCGATTTGGCCAGTTCAAAAAAATTGTCCGAGATATTATTGTTTACAACTATTGTGTAAGTTTGGTGAGGATTAAATAAAAAAATTTGGTACTAGAGTGTATACAAGATCAAATTGTGCAATTTTTTATGCTTCAAAGGCCTTAATTTAATTATCCTATTTGGCAAGTTAAAGGAATTGTCCAAGATATTGTGGTTATATAAAAACTGTATAAGTTTAGTGAGGAACAAATGAAATAAGCGGGTACTGGAGTGCACACAAGGTCAAATAGTGCAATTGTGGATTCTTCATTGGCTATAACTCGGCAAGTTCAAGAAGTTGTCCACGAACGAACTACTACATAAGTTTGGTAAAGAGCCAATGAAAAATGCAGGTGCTAAAATGCACACAACAAGAAGTTCATGGACGGGCAACCGACACAGGGCGAGTAAATACAATGAACTTCCAGAAAAGAATTTGGAATTTGGTTTAAACATATTATATTTTGAAATATTTTACAGTAAATATTACATATAAATTATTATATATTGAAACAATTTTGAGTATAATATAGTGTAATAATGTTAAATACAAATTAGGGGGGATTGTGGGCGACATTGGGATGGGAGGATTTATTCAGGATCATTCCTGTTTAAGAGATAAAAGTGACATTAGAAACAATGTGTATTTTCAATGTAATTATGTACACTGCAAATGGTAATATTTTTTCCACTATCAAATAAACAGTATGTCAAATTTGATAAATATCCAAGACATTTACAAGGCAGAAAACATGCTTTTCGGCAGCCATATTGGAAATTGCATCAGCAAGAAGCAAAATGAAAACAAACTTTGATTGTGGTGTTGATTAAAATTATCTTAGCTCAAAATATGGCAGAAGTGTATTGATATGTGTAGATGTTAGTGTTATCACTGCTTCAAGCATTCTCTGGCAGCCATGTAGGAGGCCATCTCAGAGGCTGCCAGTAATCCATTATTGTTTGTGAATTTAAAGTAGTTTGAAGGATTAAAATTCAATTTTGACAGACATGTTGGTGGCTTTCTTTGTAACAGTTGCATAGAACATTATTTTGATCCAAGTTTAGATTTGAAGTCCTTGACTCAGACATGTGTCCCTGTAGTCAATAAAGAGGTTAGTCATCTTGAATAATGAAATGGCTATAAAGGGATTCCGCAAGTTATCTCAATAATTTTTCAAAAGGTTGATGTCGTGCAAAATTCATATTCCAAGGTAACCCACTGACAACACATATCGGCAGAGCAATTATAATAATGTCATCACTTTCTTTATTAATAATCAAAACTGGAAATGTGTCCACAGGACATTGATGCCCCCACTCTATGTTAGTAAATTTCATAAAAATTTAAGTAAAAAAAGGGGCCAAAACTCCTGTACAAGTTGACCATTACCAAACAATATTGAACAGTGACCTTGACTGTGACTTAATTTACCTCAAATCAATCCTAAGCTTCCTTTTCGTGTATAAAACCAAATGTCATTAATATCATTAAATGGCACTTAAATGATTTGGTGGAAACTGTTTTTCTATATTATATAGTAACAGTAACCTGGATCTTGAACAAATTTACCTCAAATCCAATTTTTAGCTTCCAATTCGTGTTAGAAGCCAATACATATACAAAATTTCATTAAAATATCTTTAAGTAAATAGTTTTTGAGGTGAAACTTTTTTTTTTAAGTAACAGTGACCTTGACCTAATTTACCTAAAAACAAGCTTGTGGGTCTGATCCCTGGCCGGGTCATACCAGAGACTTGAAAAGTTGTACTAGAAGCTTCCTCCATTTGTGCTCATCATTTAGATGATAGTTCTAGGTATGGTTTGCCAGATGCCAGTATAATGTGACTGGGCTGGGTATCGTACCATGTGTCTGTGGCATGATACTCAAGTATGTCAGCACTTAGAATACTGTCTCATGTTGACACCGTCATGATATAGCTGAAAAATTGTTAAAAGTGAAGCTAAACACCATACAAACAGAGCAATTAGTCAAAGCAATAACTAAATTCTCGTCCAATATGATAAGACCTCGTCTGACTTTTATTAACATGAACAATAACAATAACATGTTCAGCAAGTTTGGTCATAATCAAATTAAAACTATATGCACTACAGTTTTATCAGGAAAAATCAGGTTTCTTTACTAACATTTAAGGGCCGTAACTCATTTCAACAACAGAGTTGGTTAAAGAACTTGTTCCAAGATTATATTAATATTCTAACCAAGTTTGACCTAGATGGGATCAGAACTAAAGGCACAGCAGTGTTTTCAAGGTAATAAATTGCATTTTTCAAAGCTTCGAGGGCCACAAATCTGTTGATCTTTATGTTCCGTCTGGCTGGTTCAAAACTTGTTCGAGCTTAGTTATTAAATCCTAAGGGTTTGATCAAGATTTGATGAAAGCTGAAGGTGCTACAGTGTTAACAAGAAAAGTTAACAAAGAAAGAATGGAGGGAAAGAATGAACAGATGGGTGGATTGACAGATTACAGACCAATTAACATTGCATAAGCTGTTCAAATTTTGATCAGAAGAGCTAAAAATGAATACACAAAATTGAAAAGTTAGTGAATGATTGAAGAGTCAAGCAATGTTTATCATTTTATTTAATCCTGATAGAAGTAAAGTATAGAGGTTTATACAAAACATCTGTGATCAAAATATTCAGTGAAACAAATCAGTAAACTGTAAATATTAAATATATAATTATTACAGTAATTAAAATATCTTCTCCACGAAACCATATTTTCAAAAGAAGCAATTTTATTAATGTTGCAGTTTAATATCCAGGTAACACTTTGTATGTAAACATCCAACACCTGTGATGAAAAAACAACAGTATGCACTCTCTCATCAAATACCCGCAGTTCTGAAGTGTTATCTGTTTGCTTATCAACAATAACTCTATCAACTTTCTCCGCTTTTGAGTGCTTTGGTTTGGAGAAAATTGATATAAATGGAGATAACTGATATCAATCAAGGACTTATATAGAGAAGGAAAAGCAACTAATTGAAATTTTATGAACACTCTGTATTCACACAAAAACTTGCAGTCTTGTTTTCAATTATCTTAGATTCCATTCATCTAGGCAATAAAATCAAAAATCTTTCTACTCTCTTCACTACAAAAAGAGACCCCATTCCCACTAAAATGTGATTAAAATTGGTAGAGTACTCATTCAATGCTTTTGATTTTAAATAGAAGTTTTTTGCACACATCTATGTGAAAATGAAAAATTTCTGTTGTCTTAACAATATTCCTATGTAAAAGTAAAATTCACTTTACAGCGTCCATATGCATCCCAGCCCCTTGATTTGCAGAATCTTCATTCCTTGCTGATGTAAGGATGATAATTTATACCATACAAGAACAAGTCTGATAGAAAGATAATTGAGAGGAAGACGTTGGGCCCTTTTGGAAATTCCATCCATCTTGTTGAACCAAATCTAATTTTCTAAGACTATAGACAATAGAATTTAGCCAAGATATTATGTTTACATAACTACTGTGCAAGTTTGGTGAAGATCAAATGAAAAAAGTGGGTGCTGGAGTGCACACAAGGTCAAATAGTGCATTTTTTAATTTTTCAAGAGCCGTAATCTGACATTAATAATCCGATATTGCCAGTTCAAAAACTTCTCTGAGATATTACAGTTACATAACTACTCATTTCGCCAGTTTAAGAAGTTGTCCAAGATATGGTTTTATAACTACCGTGTAAGTTTGATGATAATCAATTGAAAATGAGGGTACTGAGGTACACAAAAGGTCAAATATTGCATTTTTTAATGTTTCAAAGGCCATAACTCTGACATTAATACTCCAATTTGGCAAGTTCACGGACATGTCTAAGATATTATGGTTACATAACTACTGTGCAAGTTTGGTGTGGATCAAATGAAAAATGTGGGTGCTAGGGTGCAATACTTTGTGAATTGGATGACGGTTGTTTTGGAAGTAGTATTTTTGTCATGATAAACATTTCTGTAAAGTACTTCTAAAATGCCTAATTGTATGAAGTTTTAATTACTATAACTGAGACTTGACAGAAGGTACTATATTACATGATGATCATGACGATATGATTCCAATAGCTTTAATCAATGAATAAACTAATGATATTTGTAACTTGTATAAAAGTTACCATGTCCTGTCAAAGAAATTGGTGACAAATAGTATAAATCACAATATGTTACATATCAAGTGGTTCATTGCTCAAAATCAGAGATCTCAGACAGACCGTCTGTTTGCCTCTGTGACCAGATTGTGTCTCAGGCAACCAAAACCAGAGACAAATAGAAGCAAGCTAGTTGACAGTTTCAGTTGTAATGCCACCTTTCTAAGAACATGGTCTAGTGGTAGAACACATCTCATGACTGAAGGGTCGTGGGTTCGATCCTCCACCATGGCCATTAGTGGTGTCCTAGAGCAAGACACCTTTTCCGCTTATGTTTAGTACTGGTTCTAACCCAGGAATACTTTGCCTGATTTGTCTAAGTTGTAAAAACTTGTTTGGCAATCAAAGTATAATATAAAAGCTTAAACTAAACTTAAGAAGTTAAGAACATACTTAACAAAACAAACAACAATTATTGTAGGGTGTAAAAAACTGTTTTCAAGCCACTACCTCTTGCCTCGGGTGGCAACAACTATCAGGTTTAACCTGATGTACATTTTCTACACTAAGACAGAAAATTTTAAAAAAAGGAAAACTACCCAATTTTATAGTAGAACTCTTTATTAAACTTGTGGGAGTGCACATTAAGATGATGTTTATTGACCATTATGATATTTAGAAAAAAAATTGTTTATTAAAACAAGAGTTGTCAGAAGACAACAAAGCTTGCCGATGGGATAAAATTCACCACCAATGCAAAGATTGAGACTGGAGAAAAACACCAAAACTTAAACGCATCTAAACGCAAAAGTTTAACCTGGGTGTCTACAGACAAAAAATTCTGAGCGCTGTCACACTAGAGTATCCTGCCGCAGACACATGGTATGATACCCCACCCAGTGACATTATACTGACACCGGGCCGACCAGACCTAGAACTCTCCTCTAAATGCTGAGCGTCAAGCGAGGAAGCTTCTAGTACCATTTTTGAAGTCTTTGGTATGACCTGGCATGGGATCGAACCCACAACCTTCCGCATGCTAGGCGGACGCTCTATCACTAGACCACGCTGCGGTCAAAAAGGCCATAACTCTGCCAAAATGCAACCCAGAGTTATGGTTCTTGTCTCTGTGTGTTTCAATGATGATGGTGAACACACATGCGAAGTTTCATTCATATTCAATGAGTGGTTGCATAGATATCTTACCTGATAAAAAACTTTAACCTGAAAAATTAAATTGAAAAAGGGCCATAACTGTGCCAAAATGCAACCCAGAAATATGGTTCTTATCTGTGTGTATTCCATTGATGATGGTGAACACACATGTGAAGTTTCATTCACATCCAATGAGTGATTGCATAGATATCTTAAACTTAAACGCAACTGAACTTAAAGTTTAACCTGGGTGTCTAAGTGCAAAAAGGGCCATAACTGTGCCAAAATGCAATCCAGGGTTATGGTTCTTATCTCTTTGTGTTCCATTGATGATGGTTAACACAAATGGAAAGTTTCATTGACATCCAATGAGTGGATGCATAGATAAATGAAACTTAAACGCAAAAGTTTAACCTGGGTGTCGACAGACGACGATGCCGCCGCCGCCGGGGTCATGACAATAGCTCTCCTTGGACTTCGTCCTGGCGAGCTAATAAAACAAAATATATATTTAAATCAAATTTTTACCATTATACATGCATCTCAACATGAATGCCTTCACAATTGATCAGAACCAATTTTTCACCAAAAGCCTCAGGGGGCCTTTACTCATGTAAAATTCAACCAACATTGACAAATATTGAAATGTACCTGTATTCTGTATTTTATGATTATAATTATACAGATACACATGAAATATCACTTAAATATATATATAGGTCTCTTCAGAAGTTTTTGGTCAGAAACCAATTTTCCGGATGAACGAACAAATAGTTTAATGGATGGACAGGGGCAATATTTAATGTTCCTTCACCATCCTTTGAATGATGGGGGCATAAAAAGGAATTTCAGATATAACTGTAGCTTGTATATTGATGTTTTTTATTGTAACAATATAAAAGTTGAAGGAGTCTGGTGCACTGCAGACAAATAACAAAATCACCAATAAAACAATGATTTATTAAGTATATTATTTTGGTAAATGCAGCATTATACAATTTCTGACAGATAATATCACACTGAATATAAGCAATTTGTCACTTAATGATTTCTCAAGGGAAATATAATTCTAATTGGTTTCTTTGTTTTTAGTTACAACTGACATGCTGGAAAGCAATTTTCTCTGCATTACCCAATATTTCTGGGTTTGGGATAAGGCAGACAAGTAGATATGACTCACGTTCAGTAACATACAAAAGCTATGGAACCTGACAGTTAATAAAGTATTGTAAAGATTTAGAAAGATTACCATTGGATACAGGATGGAGTATATTATACAAATCAGCAAACTAATCACTAGCACAATGACCTAACAGATGCTAAGACTGACAGATGGATGTACTGGCACAGACAGATGTTCAGACACAGATGGATGTGCACACACAGACAGAGGGACAGACAGACAGATGTACAGACACAGACAGAGAGACAAACAGACTAATGTACAGACACAAACGGAGAGACAGACAACTGGATGTATGGAAACAGTCAAATGGACAGACAGATGGATATACAGACAGAGAGATTGACGGACAAACAGACAGACAGAGAGACAGACAGACGGATGTACAGACACAGACGGAGAGACAGACAGATGGATGTACAGACACAGACAGAGGGACAGACACAGATGGATGTACAAACAGAGGGATATATAGACACAGACGGATGTAAAGACACAGATGGAGGGACAGACAGACGGATGTACAGATGTGGATGGAGAGACAGACAGATGGATGTGCAGACACAGACAGAGTGACAGAAAATTTAATCCTAAACATTTTTCTGAGATTATTAAATATTGAGGTTGCACTTCACTGCAAAATTTAAGCTAAGAAATGTGTCCATAGGCCAAGGTGACGATGCCCCTACTTTAATATATGTTGATATATTTTACCAAAAATTAAGTTGAAAAGGGGCCATAACTCCTGTAAAATTTCACCTGTATTTTATAATTATATAGCTTTGCACCAATTATTTATTAAACACATGATAGAGGCATAAAATGTGGTTTATTTAAAGAAATCTGGAACCATGACTAGATAGATGGTTCATACACAGCTCTTGAATAAGGGTAATATTAAGGAATTTGAGGTCCGACTGCACAAAATATTTAAAATATCCTGAAATAATACAAAACTAAACAATGAGTACCATCTTACTAGAAATGATTACACAGATGAAATATTTAATTTACTATCAGCATAATAAGAGCATGTTGCAGGTGATAATAGATATAGATTTACAGTAACATCATACTTCAAATTCACTGGTTTTTTTTGTTTGATTGTATGAGCACCAAGCTATTGAATGGATTAATTGATATTTAGCATCTTTTTTATGCCATCAAAGCTAACAAGACGATCATTTAACCTAACTACTGTTTCCTGGGATCCTGAGAGGTTAACCAGTACTCGAGCACACTCCATCACTGCAAGTAACTGATAACTTTCCCACTTGAATCAGCGTTGAGACGAATGATAATGAGACAAAAATTAATGTTGTATATCAATCATCAAGGAGACTGTTGCCGGGCGGGGATTCAAACTCATGACCTGTGGATTGATTGTCAGACAAGTAACCGACTGAGCTAATTGGGTCCAGCAGCACCAAGCGACGAAGCTTCTATTGACATTTATTCAAGTCTTTCCTGTGACCTGGCTAGAATTAAACCCAAAAATCTTCAGCATGTGATGTGGATGCTCTATCCCTAGAACATCACTGGGATTACTTCATAGTCATAAATAGTCATAAATTCCTCTCAATTTTGTTCAAGAATTTGAAATTTTTGCCTGAAAAAAAAATATTTGAACTGACTCCTGTTTTTTATTTTCATTTTAAAGAAGTCATGCTTGACCTAATTATAGTAACCAGATGAGAATTTCACACACAAGAACTCTTGACACAAACTTGCTACCAGCTTAACTGAATTAATTCTATCCCTTGTCTTCAATAATAATTGATATAACAATATCATGAAGGATATATTTGGCGATATATGATAAACTTACTGAAGCCCTCATTATTTGGTAAAAGAAAAAGGCATATAAAAGATCTACAAAGCGTGGGAAAAGTCATTTTCTATAAAGGGTAACAGATTACACAAAACTCACAATGTTAGTTTTAAGATTTTTCAAAAAATCTATAAGTTTTAATTTTAAGTAAGTAAGAACAAGGATTTGGAAGAAAATAATTATTCTACAAAATAATTCAGAAATTACAAAATACCTCAGCCTTATTATTTAATCATTCTGGGACTTAAGTTGGCATTAACTTGAAGTAGGTAAGAATAGTTACCAGATAAAGATCTTTAACTTTTTTTTATAATTGCCAACTTTCTTTAAAAATATACTTTTAATGGTCTTATTTTGTATTTTTTGTTTACCTTTAGATAAACTTAAAATCCTTCCTTGCAGGAACATACGTCATACATTTTGATAAATTTCAATAAAATTGATATCAAATATTTTGACCAAATTTACAAGATACTAATAAAAATGTTGAATCATTAAATGTTTTAGTAACTGAAGAATTTAAACTTTTTGTTAGTTAATGTTGTATAGTGTTTAGCATTGCTTTCAACAATTTTTCAGTCATATCGCGATGATGGAGCTATTTGACATCCTTTGTCTTTGGTATGACCGGGCCTGGAATTGAACCCAAGACCTGCACATTCAAGGTGGAAACCACTAAATCAACCTGTTGTAGTTTTTTTTTGTTAAAATTCTATTGCTAATCAATCAACGTTCTTTTCTTCTTCTTTTTTTTTTTTTTTTGGAAAAATTAACCAATTCAATGCATAACACTCCGTTTCTTAACAGAATGGTTATAATATGCCAATAAATTTATACATTAAAGTTTCAAATGCATACCATAAACAATTCTACTGTTATACAAAATAATTGTCAAAAATAATAAGCCAAATTAAGTCAATATCATGATTTCACTTGTCACTTTTTTCAAATTTTAAATGCGCTAAACCTATGAAAAACTTATAGATATATATACAATGAGGATTATCTGTTTTCCTCTATCATTCTCATGTAAAAACCAATGTCCTCTCACTGGTAGTTCCTAATGGACTCTACTCCTCATTTGAACCAATATAAAACACTCATATAGATCACATATACAAAATATGAACAAACTTGGCTAATCAGTTCTTGTGAAGAAGATTTTTCACAATTTTATTCATTTTTTGATTCCTGTTGGCACTTAAAAGTGTGAATATTAAATCCCGTTTAGAAAGCTCAGTCTTAACTAGTATGACTAAGACCCCAAGATTATTAAATGAACTCTAGCTCAAATTTGACTGATTTGTTCTTGAGAAGATCTTTGGAAAATCACGATTGTATCCTTATTGGGCCCCTGCTGGTCCCTAATGGATGTTAAATCCACTTTAAAGGACCTATCCTCACTTGTTTTGACTAAACTTATTGAAAACATGCCTAAAATAGATGAGAATATAATTATCAAAATTTGTTTTCCCATCAAAAGTTTCCAATCAATCCACGCCTCCTTACTTAGCAAATATGATTAATTTATTAATCTGATGGAGATCCAAATGTGAACAAATTTGGCTGGTCATTTATTTCAGGATAAGATTTGAAAACTCACAATTTTATCCCTTTTTGGGCCCCTGCTGGACACTTATAGATATTAAATATTAAATTACTACCAAAGTGCCCAGCTCTAACCTGTTATGACTAAACAATGCTCAAGACATTAAGATGTCAGATTAAAATAATATAAGAAAAACAGAATATCCTATTTTTCCATAGCAATCCTATGTTAAGTCCCCTAATTGGGTCCCAATGCACCCTAGCCCCATTATTTAACAAATTTAAAACCCCTACTAATAGTAATCAGTTATACAAAATATGAACAAATTCGGCAGGTCAAAACTGAGAGAAAATGATTAGATAATACTACAATCACGCAAAATATCAAAGCTAGAGAAGATTTTTTTTTTATTTTAGAACAAAAAATTGATTAGTTTAAACATATTTTATTGTCATAAATATACAATTGGGTCGGGTCACAAATTCTTACGTTAGTTACAACCCTTTCCTATAAGCCCCTATGGCCAAATTTAAAAGGAATTTGCAGAAACTCTGTAGTTCTACAAGTATTAAATGTTTATAGTACAGACTGCTTTATTCATTTGTTGATTCTTTCTATTTTAAATTATTTGTTAATTTTCTTAAAAAGGAGGAATGGAGGAGATTTTTTTTTTTTTTATGATAATAAAAAGTGCTTGGGATGGCATGAAAATTAAAGGGAAGGTAGGTGGGTGGGATGATAATCTAGTAATCAATTCATTATGGCCTTATGGAAAGTGAGCCATCATGAATATTTCTTCTATCAGCATAATGTAACTGTTTTGTCTTGAAACACAGTTAATCATTCCTTCATTTCTTTATTGGAACAGTTTCTGACTTTTTGATAACATCAACATAATAAATTGCGATAAATTTATTTTCAAGCCGCACTTACGTCAGTGATCAGGTTATTAAATTTTCTAGTTTAGATAGGAGAGCAATATTTACCTTCATAAATACCCCAGTATGCCAGCAATGTGATTGTGCCACAACATCTTGTAATATCACACCCCCTGCATTGTTTATGATGATAACAGCAGCAATATATTGATAAATGTACCTTTTGTCCAGAGCAGATATCATCCAGGACTTATTTATGAATGTAAACCAATAGCTGACAAATAAATATTTACCTAACAGCTCATCAATAGCCCCAGTATGTAATATACTACTTGACAAAACCATAAAGCTTAACCATTTAATTTACCTATATGCCAATATATCTGGGATACTGAAAACCTTTTTAATAAATAGAAAACTCTAAATTGTGAGAAACCAAACCTTTATCATTATAGAGAGAATTACAAAAATGACAAAGGGAAGATTAAGTAGGGAAATAAAAATGTACAAGGAAAATATGTAATAATTTATCTTTCATCATTGGAAGTAAGTGAAGCATTTTTCAATATTGAGTGACACTGACCTTGAACTATGGGCGATGTGTCTACTGATTGGAGTATAAATATACACTTGTTGAATGTTAAAGACCAAAATCATTTTTATTAAAGTTGCCACATTTGATTTCCTGGTGTAGCTGTCACTGGAGACTGTTGTCCAATTATTCATGAGTAAGTTATGCATTTCAAGGACAAGTGGAACATTTTCATTAAATAATTATACAGAACTCTTGCTCTTACAACAGTACTGACCATTATAACAGAACACCAATACTCCATCCCTGAATTTGAAATAGTACAATACTGTATTGTTTGCGAATACATGACTATCAATTATTTGTAAAAAATATCAGCCAGATAAATTATCCCCAATTACCCAGAATTATCTCCAAAAAGTCATGCTAAATTGTGTTTCCAAACTTGTCGACCACCATTTTGATCGATTGATTGATTGAATATTTAGCATCATTTTTATGCCATCGAAGGCTAACAGACGATCAGTTAACCTAACCACTGTTTCCTGGGATTAACCAGTACTAGAGCACACCCTGTCTCCGTAAGTAACTGATAACTTTCCCACTTGAATCAGTGGTGAGAGACGAATGATAATGAGACACAATGTAATACATCAATTATCACAGAGACTGTTGCCGGGCAGGGGATTCTATCTCACGACCCCTAAATTGATAGCCAGACACGTAACCGACTGAGCTAAAAGGGCCCGGCCCTCTATTTTGATTTAACAGTGTCTTTATTTTATGTCCATCATTTTGTAAAATTAGATTATATTAATTATTTTAGCTTGATTGCAGAGAAAGCTTGAGCTTATATGTAAAGGTCTCGAGTCTGCTTCCTGGTTAATGTTGTTTTATGATAGGCATCAGATCCAGCTGGGGATCGAGCCTGCTTCCTGGTTAATGTTGTTTTATGATAGGCATCAGATCCAGCTGGGGATGGAGCCTGCTTCCTGGTTAATGTTGTTTTATGATAGACATCAGATCCAGCTGGGGATCGAGCCTGCTTCCTGGTTAATGTTGTTTTATGATAGGCATCAGATCCAGCTGGGGATCGAGCCTGCTTCCTAGTTAATGTTGTTTTATGATAGGCATCAGATCCAGCTGGGGATCGAGCCTGCTTCCTAGTTAATGTTGTTTTACGATAGGCATCAGATCTTGCTGGGGATCGAGCCTACTTCCTGGTTAATGTTGTTTTATGATAAGCATCAGATCTAGCTGGGGATCGAGCCTGCTTCCTGGTTAATATTGTTTTATGATAGGCATCAGATCCAGCTGGGGATCAAACCTGCAACTGCTCTGGCAAGAGCGGCCAACACTCTATCATTTTAAAATTTAACAAAGACAACTCATCTATACTGAACTCATATATAATTTATGTGGAACTTCAAAACAAATATGTAACTCTCACAATGCAAAATTTCTCCACTATTTTATCAAAAGGACAACTACTGAAGATCAAGTGTATACTTACTTGATACAGTCAGGTATGGGTGCATATGTACAGATTCCTGAATCATCAGCCGTGTAAACATCACCTGTGTCTTCATCCACATAGAACAGAGCTCCGCCACACTGAAAATGAAAGCACTCAATATTAAAATTAAAGACAAAAACTAGAAATGTGTCCATAGGAAAGAGATGTGTCAGTAAATTTGACCAACGACTAAGTGGAGAAGAGGCCACAACTCCTGTAGAATTTGACCAATATTCGCAAATATTAAACTTGACCTGTATTTTATGATTATAGAGTTACACACAAAATAATAATTTATTAAGATCTAATAACTTGAAATCTATATGTTGAATACAAAACTCATAGTTCACTGTTCATAACAATAACACCATCTACAGTCCATGTATACCTAAAACATCCTGGAAGTGGTAGCCTGATCGCTGGGCTTACACAGTTTTCTTCTCAGTGTGTAAAATAAAACTAACACTGTTGAAATGGCCCTAAAAACAAGGTTGGATGAGTTGATTACAGAACACAGACTAGCTGCTAGCTGTTACCCTCAGGGTCAAACTATGAAACTGATGATTAGGCAAAACTTGTAAGTTGTAGTGAAGATAGAATTTGATAAAATTGGCTTTTATTACAACACTGCATGTCGGGCCCGGTAGTTCAGTTGGTAGGGCATCTGATTATCAATCCAGGGGTAGTGAGTTTGAATCTCTACCCGGCCACAGTCACCATGATGACTGATATACAATATTTTGTCTAATTTTTCATTTGTATCTCATCACTGATTCAAGTTTAAAGTTATCAATCATATAATTGCAAAGATAGATGTACTTGAGTACTGCCATGGTTATACTTCCAAGATTCCTGGAAACAGTGGATATGATAATTGAATAAGTAAGCTCTCAAAAGCATAAAAATAGCACTAAATATTCAACAAACAAACAAACACCTGCAGTCTGCAATTCTAATAATGCATCATCCAAATCTCTTTAAAAATGGGAGAGTGATAAAAAGTAAATTTTATCTTCAATCTTGATAATCAGCTTTATCTATCATCTAAAGTAAATCATGACTCGTTTAGTAATCTACCATCAATAGCATTATCAGAAATGGTGAAAATGTTCAATTGTTTAAACAACAAAGGTAGTGGTTAAGTAATTCTCTAATCAACAACAAAATTAGAAAATTGAGATAAATGTTACATTTTTATGTAGTAAATATATCAATCTGTTTCACAATTTTCTTTCATACTGCCATCTAAGGGCTAAACATTCAATTTATCTTTATGATTCATTTAAGTTTGAAATGATTATAATTTGGTTAGCTGCAATACGTTCATAACCCAGAATAGATAACGAATAGCATGTGAAGCTATAATGTTTGTCCTACTGGTTTATTGAAGTGCATTAACACACATTTTTTTACTCATTTGATAGCTTATTTCCTTGCCTTTTTGTATCACGGATATGCTAATGATTTGCCTGCTGGTCTTCAAGACCTTTCATCAACTACCAAATTGTTAGATTCCTGTAGAAGACACTAACCCTTGCTAAATGTCTGTAGTAGAGGCTGTAACTCATGCTGGATGTCTGTAGTAGACACTGTAACCCTTGATAAATGTCTGTAGCAGACACTGTAACCCTTGCTAAATGTCTGTAGCAGACACTGTAACCCATGCTGGATGTCTGTAGTAGACACTGTACCCCTTGTTAGATCCCTGTAGCAGACACTGTAACCCTGGTTAGATCCCTGTAGCAGACACTGTAACCCTTGCTGGATGTCTGTAGTAGACACTGTAACCCTTGTTAGATCCCTGTAGCAGACACTGTAACCCTTGTTAGATCCCTGTAGAAGACACTGTAACCCTTGTTAGATCCCTGTAGCAGACACTGTAACCCTTACTGGATGTCTGTAGTAGACACTGTAACCCTTGCTAAATGTCTGTAGCAGACACTGTTACCCTTGTTAGATCCCTGTAGCAGACACTGTAACCCTTGTTAGATCCCTGTAGCAGACACTGTAACCCGTGTCAGATCCCTGTAGCAGACACCGTAACCCTTGCTGGGTGTCTGAAGTAGACACTGTAACCCTTGCTAAATGTCTGTAGTAGACACTGTAACCCTTGTAAGATCCCTGTAGTAGACACTGTAATCCTTGCTAAATGTCTGTAGCAGACACTGTAACCCTTGTTAGATCCCTGTAGCAGACACTGTAACCCTTGTTAGATACCTGTAGCAGACACTGTAACCCTTGATTGATGTCTGTAGCAGACATTGTAACCCTTGCTAGATGTCTGAAGTAGACACTGTAACCCCTGCTAAATGTCTGTAGCAGACACTGTAACCCATGCTGAATGTCTGTAGCAGACACTGTAACCCTTGCTAGATGTCTGTAGCAGACACTGTAACCCTTGCTAGATGTCAATAGTAGACACTGTAACCCATGCTGGATGTCTATAGTAGACACTGTAACCCTTGATAAATGTCTGTAGCAGACACTGTAACCCTTGCTAAATGTCTGTAGCACACACTGTAACCCATGCTGGATGTCTGTAGTAAACACTGTAACCCTTGTTAGATCCCTGTAGCAGACATTGTAACCCTTGCTGGATGTCTGTAGCATACACTGTAACCCTCGCTATATGTCTGTAATAGACACTGTAACCCTTGCTGGATGTCTGTAGTAGACACTGTAACCCTTGCTAGATGTCTGTAGTAGACAATGTAACCCTTGTTAGATCCCTGTAGCAGACACTGTAACCCTTGCTAAATGCCTGTAGCAGACACTGTAACCCTTGCTAAATGTCTGTAGTAGACACTGTAACCTTTGCTGGATGTCTGTAGTAGACAATGTAACCCTTGTTAGATCCCTGTAGCAGACACTGTAACCCTTGTTAGATCCCTGTAGCAGACACTGTAACCCTTGCTAAATGTCTGTAGTAGACACTGTAACCTTTGCTGGATGTCTGTAGCAGACATTGTTACCCTTGCTAAATGTCTGTAACAGAAACTGTAACCCTTGCTAGATGTCTGCAGCAGACACTGTAACCCATGCAAGATGTCTGTAGCAGACACTGTAACCCTTGCTAGATGTCTGTAACAGACACTGTAACCCTTGCTAGATATCTGTAGCAGACACTGTAACCTATGTTAGATGTCTGTAGCAGACACTGTAACCCTTGCTAGATGTCTGAAGCAGACACTGTTACCCTTGCTAGACGTCTGTAACAGACACTGTAACCCTTGCTAGATATCTGTAGCAGACACTGTAACCCTTGCTAGATGTCCGTAGCAGACACTGTAACCCTTGCTAAATGTCTATAGCAGACACTGTAACCCTGGTTAGATCCCTGTAGCAGACACTGTAACCCTTGCTGGATGTCTGTAACGGACACAGTAACTCTTGCTAAATGTCTAGCAGACACTGTAACATATGCTGGATGTCTGTAGTAGACACTGTAACCCTTGCTAGATGTCTGTAGTAAACACTGTAACCCTTAATGGATGTCTGTAACAGACACTGTAACCCTTGATAAATGTCTGTAGCAGACACTGTAACCCATGCTGGATGTCTGTAGTAGACACTGTAACCCTTGCTGGATGTCTGTAGTAGACACTGTAACCCTTGCTGGATGTATGTAGCAGACACTGTAACCCTTGCTAAATGTCTATAGTAGACACTGTAACCATTGCTGGATGTCTGAAGCAGACACTGTAACCCTTGCTAAATATCTGTAACAGACACTGTAACCCTTGCTTAATGTCTGTAACAGACACTGTCATGATTGCAAGATGTCTGTAGCAGACACTTTGCTAGATGTCTAACAGACACTGTCATCATTGCTAGATGTATGTAACAGACACTGTAACCCTTACTAGATGTCTGTAGCAGACACTGTACCCCTTGCTAGATGCCTGTAACAGACTCTGTACCCCTTGCTAGATGTCTGTAACATTGTCGTCATTGCTAGATGTCTGTAGCAGATACTTTGCTAGATGTTTAACACACTGTCATCATTGCTAGATATCTACAGCTGACACTGTAAACCTTGCTAGATGTCTAACAGACACTGTCATTTTGCTAGATGTATGTTATAGACACTGTTATCATTGCTAGATGTCTGTATTAGACACTGTCATCATTGCTAGATGCCTGTAATAGACACTATCATCATTGCTTGATGCCTGTAGTATACAGTCTTCATTGCTAGATGTATGTAACACACGCTTTCACCATTGCTAGATGTATGTGACACTGTCACCATTGCTAGATATCTGTAGCAGACACTGTAACCCTTGGTAGATGTCTGAAGAAGACACTGTCATCATTGCTAGATGTCTGCAGCAGACACTGTCATCATTGCTAGATATCTGTAGCAGACACTGTAACCCTGGCTAGATGTCTGTAACAGACATTTTCATCATTGCTAGATATCTATAATATACTGTCATCATTGCTAGATGTCTGTAGAAGACACTGTCATCATTGCTAGATGTCTGTATCAGACATTGTCATCATTGCTAGATGCCTGTAACATACACTGTCATCATTGCTAGATATCTGCAGCAGACACTGTCATCATTGCTAGATGTATGTAACAGACACTGTCATCATTGCTGGATATCTGTTGCAGACACTGTCATCATTGCTAGATGCTTGATAACATACACTGTCATCATTGCTAGATGCCTGTAGCAGACAATGTCATCTTTGTGCCTGTAGTAGACACTGTTAACATGGCAAGATGCCTGTAATAGACACTGTCATCATTGCTAGATATCTGTAGCAAACACTGTTATCATTGCTAGATGCCTAGAGCAGACACTGTTATCATTGATAGATGCTTGATAACATACACTGTCATCAGTGCTAGATTCCTGTAGCAGACAATGTCATCTTTGTGCCTGTAGTAAACACTGTTATAATTGCTAGATGCTTGATAACATACACTGTCATCAATGCTAGATGCCTGTAGCAGACAATGTCATCTTTGTGCCTGTAGTAGACTCTGTTATCATTGCTATATGCCAGTAGCAGACGCTGTTATCATTGATAGATGCTTGATAACATACACTGTCATCAGTGATAGATTCCTGTAGCAGACAATGTCAGCTTTGTGCCTGTAGTAAACACTGTTATCATTGCTAGATGCTTGATAACATACACTGTCATCAATGCTAGATGCCTGTAGCAGACAATGTCATCTTTGTGCCTGTAGTAGACTCTGTTATCATTGCTATATGCCAGTAGCAGACACTGTTATCATTGCTAATTGCCAGTAGCAGACACTGTTATCATTGCTAGATGCCTGAAGCAGACACTTTCACCATTGGTAGATGCCTATAGTAGACACTGTTATCATTGCTAGATGTCTGTAGCAGACACTGTCATCATTGCTTGATGTCTGTAGTACACACTGTCATCATTGCTAGATGTATGTAACAGACACTGTCATCATTGCTAGATGCCTGTAGCAGACACTGTTATCATTGCTAGATTTCTGTAGCAAACACTTTCACCATCACTAGATGCCTGTAGTAGACACTGTTATCATTGCTAGATGTCTGTAGCAGATGCTGTCATCATTGCTTGATGTCTGTAGTACACACTGTCATCATTGCTAGATGTATGTAACAGACACTGTCATCATTGCTAGATGCCTGTAGCAAACACTGTCATCATTGCTAGATTTCTGTAGCAGACACTTTCACCATTGCTAGATTTCTGTAGCATACACTGTTACCCTTGCTTGATGTCTGTAGCAGACACTGTCATCATTGCTAAATGTCTGTAGCAGATACTGTCATCATTGCTAGATATCTGTAGTAGACACTGTTACCCTTGCTAGATGCCTGTTGCAGACACTGTCATCATTGCTAGATTTCTGTAGCAGACACTGTCATCATTGCTTGATGTCTGTAGTACACACTGTCATCATTGCTAGATGTATGTAACAGACACTGTCATCATTGCTAGATGCCTGTAGCAGACACTGTCATCATTACTAGATTTCTGTAGCAGACACTGTCATCATTGCTAGATGTTTGTAGCAGACACTGTCATCATTGCTAGATATCTGTAGCAGACACTGTAACCCTTGCTAGATGTCTGTAACAGAAGTTGACATAATTGCTAGATGTCTGTAACAGACACTGTAAATCTTGCTAGATGTCTCTAGCAAACATTGGCATCTTTGTTATATGCTGTCTATTTTTGGAATTGGGATTTTGTTTGAAGTTTCCCACTCCAACTTACATATCATTTTTGTCACATTTTGATGGATTTGACATACTGAACTATTTGGTGTATATTTATTAATGATAACGAGATTTTTTTTTATCCATTTTGATAATTATTTATCTTTTAAAACATTTATAGAGTTTTATCAGATACACACCCTTTAAAGAAAGTGAGTATTTAGATGATGACAAACAAATGTCTGAGTATTGGCCAAATTTTTCAATGAGATCACTGAAATTTACAAAACCATTAATTTTGTTACAATGCCCATGCAGAAGGTCAATATTCATAAATCATCTAAGCCAGGGCTATCAGACAGTAGATCTATTTTCACTTCATTAGTGGTAGAGGAGATAATCAGCTCTTGATGTATCTGTGATCAGGGGAACTCAAGGTTAGAAGGAATATCCTTGGTGATTATTACATTACCATTTTATCATTGCATTAATGCTTTTGGCCAAGGCCTGATGATATAAACAAATTCACCACGTTTGTTTCTGATAAAGAGACAGATTGGGGCCAAGTCAAAATCTGCTCTCTGTAGTATATGATTTTATATATGTATCAATGTATAATATTTGTGTGATATGATAGTTGCTTAAAGGTATTAAGTCAATGTACCTAATTAATTGGCAATTATCAATTGGATTGAGCTTTGATCTTATGACGCACAGCAGCTTTCTTTGTCTGCTTAAAAAAGAGACCAAATGAACAAAGTGAGTGTTGAATGAAAATGATGCAACTTCTTGCTTACTTTGATGTGGATGTAAAAGTTTACAGTGAATATGTATTATTCATGGTTAATTATTACTAGACACCATTGTCTCTGCCAGGTTCTGACTACTTCCCTGCATGTTCAGTGGTAGGAAACATATGACCATAAGTTTTTCTCCATAAATTGTGCTTCATTCCAGTGACATTGTTTACACAAACTTCATACAAGCTACATGTAAAATATCTAAGGTCCCAGCCTTAAACTTTCAGAGAAAATGTCTTTTAAAGTTTCCCTTAAAGTGTGCCATGTGGTTTTAGTATGAAAACAGACGAGATATGCAAAATCTTGTGATTTAAATATATCTAAATCATTTGAATTAAGGAAAAACACAAATCTTAAAAAGTTACAATGTAGGCTGTTCTCTTGTTCTGGATCTAACATCTCAGATGAACTATATTCCATTACTCAGAACAAAAAAATATGACTTACAGGATATTTCAACCATATCACACAGTCTTCATCAGCATTGTGCTGGGTCATTCATGCATAGTATCACATGACATAGGAAGATCACATGATACAAAGAGACATTTCGAAAGAGAGGAATTAGATACCGCCAGAAATCCACCCTCACTTTGGTTTAGGTATGTGGATGACATAATGACAAAACTCTGATCAATATTTAAATTTCAATTCCAATCACCACCTAGACCACGATCAATGAATAGCACCTTATTCTATCAGGCAGAAACTGAACATGTGAAGACCAGAGGAACAGGTGATATTTGTGGACAAATAAAATAATGTTGCAATTGTTTTTTTGTGTCATAAAATATTGTTCATTGAGACTAGTATTTGTGACACAAATTTAGAAGTATGTTTGAATATTTTTGTTTCATACAATTGGCACTTTGAACAAATAGTTATCCAGAGTGGATGTTCATCATTCCAAAGAAGACAAGAAGGAACATAAAACACAGACCAAGGGCAAAAAATAAACGAATGTGAGAATGCCATACCTTCGCAGATCATCTGAAGCTTTACATAGATGTTTCAAGAAACATGGTGTTAATATGTACCATCGACCATACCACTCAATACAACAACAACTCACCCATGTCAAAGACAAAACAGACAAAATGAAAAAATGTGGTGTGGTATACTACATTAAATGTGAGAACTGTGATAGAGATTATGTTGGTGACACTGGACAATCCCTTGACATCAGAATGAAAGAACATGTGATCCAACTCGGCCATTCATGAACATTGTGTCAATACTGGACACCACATCAAACATAATCACCAAGGTTCTAACATCTGAGGACATCCATATTAAGCGATGTGTCAAAGAAGCGATAGCTATAAAACAATAACGACCGCCACTCAACCGGGACAAGGGACTGGAGTTACTTCCAGTGTGCAATGCTCAAAGGGAACAATACATCAGCAATATACACGTACTGTATACAAATCCAATCTGCTATTTTGAAACTACATCATTCTACTTTTATACATAAAATTTAGACCATAATAAATTAATTGCTAGACTATCATCCCCATAAGGCCATAATGAGTTAATTGCTGACTTCAACACCCCTTATGGGGGACCTCCATACAATGCTACATAACTATAAAATATCTAAAGGCAAAGATTTTTTTTTTTTTTTTCAAATTCCCTTAATAATGTACTAATAAGTCCTGTGGCATGGGGCATTTGTGATCTATGGTACTAGTTCAAGAACTAATCCAAGATCTTGTGATTTTAAAACTGCTGTGGAAGTTTGGTTAGAAGTCAATGAAAAATGGGGGTGCTATCACTTTTGCAAGAAAAAGTTTAAGACGGATCCATGCCTATGGCTAGTAGAGCCAACTAGAGAAAGCATGCTAGCTTTGTGAATTAAAATTCAGATATATCTTTGGAATTTTATGCATATTCATATTACCCTGATATAATTAAAAAAAAAATGTAACATTTTTTGTCAGATATGGCTAAGAACATGCGATATTATGATGCCTTTCAATTATTTAATACAAATGAAATTATGGGTCTGCACACACACTAGGGTAATGTACAGATGTATAATACGTGATATACATAATTTTCAGAAATAGAGTAAGATGTAGATTTTCTGTGTGATCAAATACTGCCAATCTCTATGAAGGGGTAGGTGTTCTCTAAAAGAACATTGCAGTCCAAACCATATTTATCTCAGCATCAATGACAAATCACTAAAATACCAGTCATATCCACCACTGTCCATTTATAATTTATTTTCATTACAGAATTACTAATAAAGAAGACTTTCGATTTACTCTGTTACCAGTGTATCAAGAATTCTGATTAATGTAACAGGTTTCAGATATGTCAGCAATTAGCAAAGAATGATAGTATGAGATCAGAGTAACATTCCGGGCACTTTTGTGTCTATAAATGACATGGAAACCGACAATCAATACTCCTGCTGCACTAACAATTCCAATTACAGCACTTAGAGTCTTGAATGCAATTAATCAAACTCACCTTGTACAACTCTACTTACACAGTTATTTGATTTGAAATCTAAATATGTGACCTCGTTACCATAAAGTTCAATTACATTATCTAATATATAATAAAATATTATATTCAGTAAATCAATAAATTCTTGCGTTTATCAAAATAGGTTAATGTCAAGACCAATTTATATAAGACTTTTTTGTATATTCCCTACATAAAAGGCAACTGGGGTTCCATCCTACCTAGACATGCTTTTCTCAGTGGTATTCAATGTAACTGTTGCATTGTACAGTGGGATTTGTTATGCAAAACTTTGGTTGATGCTTTTGAAAATTTTGATTAAAATAATGATTCTACAAATTGACGTGTTTTTTAGTTAAAATGAGAAGGAACATAAATTGTCAATTTCCTTGTCAAGTTAATCAGTCATGAAACCTGAACTGTAAAAAACGAGTTTAAGAAAAAGCTCAAGTTTATTGCGGCAATTAAGTACCTAAGCTCTTCATTTAGAGTTAAGGTGACAATACAAGACAAGGTGATAATGTACCTAAGCGCTTTATTTAGAATTAAGGTTACAATGTACCTAAGCACTTCATTAAGAGACACGGTGGCAATGTACCTGAGCATTTCATTAAGAGACAAGGTGGCATTGTACCTGAGTACTTCATTAAGAGACAAGGTGGCAATGTACCTGAGCGTTTCATTAAGAGACAAGGTGGCAATGTACCTGAGTGTTTCATTAAGAGACAAGGTGGCAATATACCTGAGCATTTCATTAAGAGACAAGGTGGCAATGTACCTGAGTGTTTCATTAAGAGACAAGGTGGCAATGTACCTGAGCATTTCATTAAGAGACAAGGTGGCAATGTACCTAAGCGCTTCATTAAGAGACAAGGTGGCAATGTATCTGAGCACTTAAGAGACAAGGTGGCAATGTACCTGAGCATTTCATTCAGAGACAAGGTGACAATGTACCTAAAGCTTCATTAAGAGACAAGGTGGCAATATACATAAGTGCTTTATTCAGAAACAAGGTGACAATGTACCTAAAGCTTCATTCAGAGACAAGGCAATGTACCTAAAGCTTCATTCAGAGACAAAGTGACAATGTACATAAGTTCTTCATTCAGAGACAAGGTGACAATGTACCAAAAGTTTCATTCAAAACAAGGTGACAATGTACCTAAAGCTTCATTCAGAGACAAGGTGACAATGTACATAAGTGCTTCATTCAGAGACAAGGTGACAATGTACCTACAGCTACATTCAGAGACAAGGTGACAATGTACAAAAGTGCTTCATTCGGAGACAAGGTGACAATGTACCTAAAGCTACATTCAGAGACAAGGCAATGTACCTAAAGCTTCATTTAGAGACAAGGTGACAATGTACATAAGTGCTTCATTCAGAGACAAGGTGACAATGTACATAAGTGCTTCATTCAGAGACAAGGTGACAATGTACATAAGTGCTTCATTCAGAGACAATGTGACAATGTACCTAAAGCTTCATTAAGAGACAAGGTGACAATGTACATAAGTGCTTCATTCCGAGACAAGGTGACAATGTACCGAAAGCTTCATTCAGAGACAAGGTGATAATGTACCTAAAGCTTCATTCAGAGACAAGGTGACAATGTACATAAGTGTTTCATTCAGAGTCAAGGTGACAATGTACCTGAAGCTTCATTCAGAGACAAGGTGACAATGAACTCAAAGCTTCATTCAGAGACAAGGTGACAATGTACATAAGTGCTTCATTCAGAGACAAGGTGACAATGTACCTAAAGCTTCATTCAGAGACAAGGTGACAATATACCTAAAGCTTCATTCAGAGAGAAGGCGACAATGTACCTAAGCGCTTTATTTAGAGTTAAGGTGACAATGTACCTTAGTGCTTCATTCAGAGTTAAGGTGACAATGTATTAAGCACTTCATTTAGAGATAAGGTGACAATGTACCTAAGTGCTTCATTCAGAGTTAAGGTAACAATGTACCTAAGCGCTTCATTTAGAGTTAAGCTGACAATGAACCTAAGTGCTTCATTCAGAGTTTAGGTGACAATGTACTTAAGTGCTTCATTCAGAGTTAAGGTGACAATGTACCTAAGCGCTTTATTTAGAGTAAAAATGACAATATATCTGAGCGCTTCATTAAGAGACAAGGTGACAATGTACCTAAAGCTTCATTCCAAGACAAGGTGAGACAATGTACCTAAGCGCTTCATTTAGAGTTGAGGTGACAATGTACTTAAGTGCTTCATTCAGAGACAAGGTGATAATTTACCTAAAGCTTCATTCAGAGACAAGGTTACAATATACCTAAGCACTTCATTCAGAGTTTAGATGACAAGGTACATAGGTGCTTCATTTAAGGTGAAAATGTACCTAAAGCTTCATTCAGCAACAAAGTGACAATGTACCTGAGCACTTCATTAAGAGTTATGGTGACAAAAAACAGAACCAAACAATATTTTGACAATGTTACTTTTGAATATTACTATATTACTTCCATCATGAAACAAACAGAGCTCCTATTCTCATCCATACCCGTAAGCTCTAGACATGGACATCCCATACAAGACCAGTGATAAGTCACCTTGTGTTGAAATTTAAAAAAACAATATAATCTGACAATATTTGTTCAAGTAACATCAAGCCCATCCGCCCACTTTATACAACTTGCACAAAAGTGGAACATGTTTATTTATAAAAAAACACAACAGATGTATAAAACGATGAAGATAACTAACGGAAATTGGAAACACACTAGTCTTATTACTATTAAAAGCAATGAATCTGTTTTACTCCATGGCAGATATGTTTTTGTATTGACTATATTTGACAGAAATGACCAGTTTATCAGTCTGAAATCTCCAAGGATAAGGCAGTCTGCAGACTAAATCTCGTTTCCCTGTATCAATACATCACCAGTGTTGGTCCATGTACAATGAAATGATTTTTAGCCAGAACATAATTATACAGTACCACAGGGCTTTTAAAATTGTTGGTTTTTCACTTAGTCAACTGAATTTTGTTGTTGAAAACCAATTTATTCAATATTACATAAAATATTGGTCCAAACGTTTCCTATTGATCGTATAAAATCATAAAACTGTCCTATGCTGACCCACTGAGATCTTACATTACACTTTGCAACAATATCATTTTGATAAGTGCCTGAATGTTTGTCACACTCGCTGTGCAGAAGGAGACCAATTTGGACTAAACCATTACCTATAATAGGGAGTTTTCCAGGAGAGTCTATTAATAAGCAGCATGCCATGGATGTGTGATCAGCGACCCGTATCTAACGTGCTGTTGGTTCATCAAAATTATTGTTTGTGCACTAACTTCATTGATATAAGGTTTAACTCAATGTCTGCTTGTGCAATAATTACAGGTAATAATTGACTGAATACAATGAAAACTCTTCGAAATTAAAATAATTGAGTGAAATTTTATACTCAAAGAATTAACTGTGTAGATGCACTCAGTAAGTTCACAATAATTGAGTGAAACATGAGTAGTCTAAATGAAAGTACAGTTGAAACTCATATAAAACGATATTCTGGTTGTTTGATATGTTTGGCCTTTCTCAACGTTTCCCCTTCTTTGTGTATGTAAATATATTCTTTTCGTCTCAATATTGTCTATGTTAATATTTTGGATAACCCAATCACTATTTTCTAAGTTCCTGATTGATCATTTTACACCGTTAATAGAAAGTTTGTCTTGATATTATAATAGTTGACAAGATATGCTCTTGTTTTCCACGGCGTGTGAAAATCTGTGTATGATAATTTTCATAGTTTAAGACGCGACACTAATTATCGGTCTATGTGCAAGTTTTAATGACAGAAAGAGTGTTGCAACCATGTCATCGAATTGAACGGTTGCATGTAAATTGCATAAATATCATTTAGTTTAGTTCAAACTTACTTATTTTACTTTGATTGTGAAACAAGCAATTACACTCAGTCTTTTGGGTATAACCAGTACAAAGCATATGCGGAAAAAGTGTCTTGCTCAAGGACACCACACATAGCCATAGCCGTATGTCAAACCAACGACCGTCATGAATTTGGTGCTCTAGCACTGAACCATTTGATTCAATCAATCTGCATCATTATCAACATAACAGAACATATCTCACAAGTCCGAGCAATTCAAAGAATGACCTGGATATTAGCATTTATCATGACAGTGCATTTCTATACTATATTCTAACTGCACGGACAATAATATGAAAGGGAAAGTACAATTGACATATGACAAGACGACATTTATCAGGTGATTAAATGATGTTTGACTTCAGACAAAATCTATAGTTTTTAAGCATTCACTCCAATATGGAGATGACTGTAATTCAAATGCCTTACCTTGATTAAACTAGTCTATATCAAATGCTCAGTATTGTAAAATTGTTGCTGTCTGCAACTTTTGATTTGCACTATCAGTATTGTATCAAATGTTGTCTGCAACTCTTGAATGAACAAATTAGTTGCTTCCTGTACAAATGCAGCTACCTGCAACTCAGAATTTCAGGTCTAATTTGTTGTTGACAATGTCAAATAATATTGGTTCAAAAATTCTTATTTAACAAATGTGTGTTAGGGGTGAAAAGTAACTAAAAATGTAAGTTGATTTTGGCTAGAGCATGTCCTTTGTAAGCTGATATTTTCGTTGAAGCTTGTGAACTTGATCATCTAGATAATATGCAAACTCCTGTATGAGAAGGTTGATTAATAAACTGGTACTTGTCTCTACTTTCACTCTGCTAATAGCTGGTGAGGTATGAACTGTAATAACAGGGAACTGATTTATCTGGCTCTTTCCTTAGAATTTACCAAAATACAGGAAATATAAAACAGTTGTTTGGATATGCATGTATAAACATTGGATGCGCATGTATTAATAATGTTTTAAGTGAAAGGATTACAGAAATAACAATTGTTTGCGTTTTCCACAAATTCATTTCAGTGAAATATGTAAATACGCAGCACTGGTTGGGTTGTTTATTTTTCAAATGACCAAAGCTGGGACAGTCAATGAGTCAGACCAAAAATTGTTTGGATCAATAAAATATTTGTATATGATGCGGTGTTACTTGTTTTTTAATAATAACATGAATTACAATTTGTAAGACATTAATCAAGAAAATTGATTAAACCTGAAACCAATTTTGTTTTAATGTCTGGCCGAAATTGTCTGCGTTAGTAACGTTTGGTAGTAATTGAAACTAATGGAAATGGCATTACTCAAATTTATGACTGGTATTGTCCAGACCGAAATTATTTGTGTCGGTAAAATTCATTGATGTATCTTCAGCCATTTACTATGGGACAGTAAAAAGGTTGTCCACAAATGTTTACAGATGCACCATCAGAACAATATAACCTGATAGTGACCCCACAAATTTGTCAGAACTACTGAAAAGACCAGATTGACATGATTCTAGAAAGACGGCAGACCTTCATACGTGAAATTGAAAGTTTCATCTTCATATAAACGTATGAATATTTCAAAATTTGCATCAATATTCGATAAACATGCAGAAACAAATACACAGACAGTGGTATCGGTTTTGTTTCATACTAACGATAACTTTATGTAGAAACGAAATGAAAATGTCAAATACTCACTTTAGGCCCCTTATTATCTGGTAGAATTATCCCAACAGCAACAATACAACACTTTATTATGCATATATTTATAATATTATTGCTAGTTGGAATCATCTAATGGTGATTAAAGCTTTATCTCCAAGCAAGAGTGATATTTCTTCCATATCAAACAATTTATCATAAATAACAGAGGTTATGATAGGCTGTTATAACTTTTCTGTACATTTTTATTGAGTACTGCAGTGAGGGCCTAGGGGTATAGTGTCTGTAGGTTCTTGGTTACCCCACCCCCCTCGTTTTACATTATAAGTTTTATTGTTATAATACACACTCTGACATAGTTATCATTTATTCTTTCAGCAAGCAAATAATGCAAATTAAATTATTTTTTCATGACCAATTTTCCTGCAAAAGGTCAATTAGTTGTAAAATTGCATAATGTGTAAAGTTTTAAATAATAAGTCACTTTATGTCTAGTTTAGAAGATCTTCATATGTTAAATATGCTAATTACTGTAAAACAGTAGCTGTCCAATGCTTTGAGTGAAGTTTTGTGACATTTCCACTGGGAAATGTTAGTGTTATGTTGCCTACATCCAGTCAAATTTATTATACAAGCTTTCACATCTGTTAACTTTCATTCAGAAATCATGTATTGTTTTTATTGTCTTACGTCTACATGCAATACTTATTTACTTACTATACGAGGTATATAGGACTGTAGACTAGTCTTGATGACGGAGCCGAGACTTTTAACATCACCACAGCGCAGTAGGCATAGTGTCAGGTCCTGTGAGAAATAGACCAAAAAATAAATATCATGACAAATAGCAGATAGGTGAATGTTGTCCGCATTTCCTGTTTAAGGACAAAGCAATAAAATACAATACAATTAACAGCCCTGTATACATATGATGTCCTAGTCAAGGTTTAGTACAACACATCTTTCTTTTCCACTAACAAAATGACATCTTTGACTGTTGTGATTAGCACATATTAAAACAAATATGTAAAACATAAATGTAAAAAATAAACTCCCCTGAAACATTTATAATACAACCCTAAAACAAGTTATTCAAAGACATTTTTACCTCCCTACCCACATGAAAAATACTGGGTAGGAGCACAGCAAACAAACATGTTTTAAGGATGACCTTGTAGATGGGTTATCCCAGAAAAGAGTAGTTAAGATAACTGATCATCTGTTAGCCCTTGATGGCATGAAAATGATGCTTAATATTCAATAGACCAAACAATAATACCTATAAATCTACGTTTAAACAATGCAGTCAAACAACAACATAGAATAATTGCAATTTCATCTAAGTTGTACATTTAATTATCACCTCAATCATGACAACTGAAATTAACATCCATCCGGTTATTTCTTCTGTTTTGTGAAGAATTTCATATTCTCACCCCAACTCAACCACAGTAAGAACAAGAAGCTTAACCCAGGGTAACAAATGACACGACACAGGCTGTCAATCAAACAAGCTGGTAATCAAATCAGCAATCGATATTATTTCAAAGGTCACCATTTTCCTTAGACAAGTGAATGGTCTCCAAGTAAACACAAAGTAAAACATATTTATAGCACCTATTAAAATTTTCATACAAAGACAACAGTGTAATGTAATTAAATTAATGGACAAGCAATTTTACATAAATGTCAATGGTTGTGACATTATGACTGCAGAATAGTAAGGTTAGATGAGCTTCCTCGAGACAAGAGCTGTGTGGTAAAACCGGTATACAGCAGTTTTTAGTTGCAGCAATACATACCACAGTACTATTACGAATTACTATTTTTTCTGCAATTTCTGTGATTGAGTGTTTGTGTAAATTACCAAATTAAGGTGTCAGTTTTGTGTCTGTTTACTGAGGTAAGCAATATTTCGACTTTTAAAAGACTTTTGCTGTCTTAGCTATAAAAGTAACACATGTATCAGACTAGTTTTACTTGGTATTTATGTTACTATTGAAAATAAATAATCACATGTGAGACCATCAATTCCATTGAACATAATCAAAATGGCTGGTAGCTGAATGTAAACTGTTCACAACAAGCAAATCTGATATTTGGAGACATCTTGGCCTTACGAAATGACACGGTATATCGCATTTTTCAGTGAGTAATGTGATATGTACCACTTTTTTTTTCTTTTTTCTCAGTATCCACCTCTATCGGGCATTGCAATGCATTTTGGAAGAGTGGGCATTTATTTGGGCCAAAGAAATCAAAGTTAACCTTTGTTCAAAGTATGTGCAAAATGCTATAAAACAATGCTATAAAAAAAGCTGCTCATGGCAATTGGTGATTTATTTATATTTAAAATATTTACACTCGAGTTTGATCAAAGAATAAATTTATTTCCAGAGTGGCAAGTCAAATCATATTTCATAAAAATAAATGGGGCATTAATTAGGGGCAAGTGTGTATACAACAAGATAATAGTCATTGACCGTAGTAACATTTGTCTTGTGGAGCACGAAAATCAAAACATAACAATGTCATAATCACTTATATATATTTAATTAAAAGTCAATTTCATATTATTACCTATACCACTGAACAATAATTGAATAAAAGAATTTAAGCTTCTTACAAATATCTTTTATCATTCTTTCCATGCTGAATTCAAGATCATGGCCTTTATTGAAAAGCATTCAATGATGGGAATAGAATATAAAAGTGACAAACACCTGAAAACAGATCGATTATCATCATTTCTTTTCACGATAGACCAGGTTTAGAAAATACAAATAAAAGCCCATAAAACATACCTTCCTCTACTTTACAAAATGTTGTCTCATGGCACTTTAATTTAAATACAACTCAATGTCTCATTAAATTCCACTACATTTAAAAGGTATTCAAATCAAAGTTGAATATGCAGTTGTTCGTTTTTTAATGATTATTTGACAAGAAAAAAGCATGCCTATAAAGGTTATATCAATCAATCAAAGCAGAAAAATAAATCCAGCTGTTTGGGAAGATTTATTTTATGAAAGAATTTAAAAATACACAACATTTTTTATTTTAAGTTCAACTGAAAGTCGCAGTGGTCCATTGTTATTAGCTTTTCTCCAGACATTTTACTCCTAAAATTTGAATGCAATACTTATTTTCCAAACAATGAAGGTTAAATGAACATTTTAATTAAACTGCTACTTAAAATAATCAAAATTCAACAGTCAGTATCCAATGCTTATTTGCCCCCTACTTTAAATATCAATACATTAATCAGCAATTTCAATACTTAAATACCCCCAAAAGTTCATTTAAAATATTTTCATTATACAGAAGTAAATAACCAACTATTTTCTTTCAACTCAGCAGTCTATGGATAAAGAAGGTGATGGGCTTGACCGCTGGACAGGGTCAAACCAAATACTTAATAAATGCTGCTCAACATTTAGAGGATAGTTCTAGGTCTGGTCGGCCCGGTGTTCATATAATGTAATTGGGTCAGCTGTCATACCATGTGTCTGTTGCATAATTATACTCCAATGTGGCAGTGCTTAGATCACTGTCTCAGGTAGACATAGTCGTAACTTTAACTGAAAATTTGTTGAAATGGAAGCTTAACACCATACAACACCTTTCAACTCAAACAATAGGCATTAACCACCCACTTTCTTGTCCACTTCTATCCTTGTTTTGGAAAATGTAATTATCATTAAGAAGTGTGGTGTTAATTATCAACTGAGAGCCAAGCAAGGTACACCCTCAATCACACTGCAAGTGTCATAAAGACCCAACTATAAATTCTTAAATTTCTGGACAGGCATTGCACCATAACTGTTTGAACCAAAAAGGGACAATTGCTTACATGTTAAATTCTACATTTCTACATGCTCAATCGTCAAGTAAAAGGCAACTAACAGTTTAAAAACCCTCTTTATGTCTGACAGTCCCAATATGATCAGTTATCTCTTTTCCAACTATTAAAAGAGTACCAACTACCCCTGAATACATAATACCCCTACTCATAAATGCCCCTCATTTTTATAGAAAATAACATAACTTTATACATTTCTTTAGTCAAAGTCTGGTTTAAACATTTTACAGTTACAGTCTCATTACCGACAGCTTGTCTTGAAGATGATTTCTATAGTTTTTCCATATGGATAGAATTTTATGAAACTTCCAAGCATTAAAGTTTAATGTCTGTTTATGCAATATCAGAAATAAAATAACAAATTTTACCGTACAGACTTTTTGTTATTACCTCCTCACAACATACCCAACCTTGAAATTTGGTGAAAAATGTAGGTTTTACAAGAAATGCGGGTAAAAAAATAAAATTGTTTACATCTAGTATTAAATTAAAAATAATGCATATATATGCATGCAGATAATAACTGTAATGGAAAAGGTAATTATAAACTTGTATTTAACTGTTTAAGAAATTTATAAACAAATCAATTTCTGATTAAAGTGGGAAAGTTATCAGTTACTTGCAGAGATGTGTCACTGTCTACTTGAGTTCTGGTTAATCTTCCTTCCAAGTTCCTAAGAAAGAGTGGTTAGGTTAACTAATTGTCTGTTAGCTATTTATGGCATAAAAATGATTCTAAATATTCAGAACTGTTGCAAATCAATATTTCAAAACCAATTACTGTTGACAAAGGTATTCTCAACATAGCAGTATTGTCAAAAGCCTAGGAATAGAAATAACTGTAGGATACAGATTTATAAGTCTACCCACTGGAGCAAAGGTACATACAAACTCTCCTATATACATGTACAGGCATGTTGAAATCACTGAACATAATCTTTACAAAAATCTCAGATCTAATCAAGTGATTATTTTTCCTCATTTAATTCAAATGAATTAATTGATTTTTTCGTTAATTAATTATGATACTCACATCAATCACTATTCATTACTTTTCAAACTTGTCAAACGCACTACCAAAGTTAGTAATCAACTTTCACCACATAACACAGGCATAGAAAATGATTTCAATACTAGACAGCTTACATTTTCACAGAAGTTTGGGTGAACAGAAGAGGGAAAATGATTAATTGGCAAACACATATATGTTTATTTACTAGAGGCTCTACAAAGTTCCATTATCACACAACAGCTCATCTGGGAAGTGTAATCAATAAAATTTAATGGATTTGCAATACTTTTTATGATATACACAATCAATTTGTATTCTCAAATACAGTGTACAAAAATTGGTTACCAAAAGGCTGAAGTTACATTAATGATAATAACATTATACAGTTACACACATGTTTTAATAACAAACACTTCCATTAATTTAATTCCCAATAGCTCCTCCAAATATATATACATACAATTCCTTCAATAATTTATGAATAAATTAATTTTGTATAAATCTACTAAGGCCATTATAAATTAATTGCTAGATTATCATCCAATTTTTTCTTAAAAACTGGGAGGGCATGAGGATTTTATTTATTTATCAATTTTTAAAGTTTTAAGTTTTATATAAAACTTTATGAAAATAAAAAGGGTTGGGTCGGCATGAAAATTAGGGGGCTGGCGGGGATGATAATCTTGTAATTAATTCATTATGGCCTAAAACATACATTTTTTTTTATTATCTATTAAATATAAATTATGTAACAAATATTAACATTGCAAACTTAACTTAAAATAGTTTTAAAAACCTCTTTCTAAGATTAAAGCAGCATAACAAGTAAGTTTCTACACTTTTATTTCAATAAACAACTGGTATAATTGTAATATTTAGCTATAGCATAAATTGTGACTATCTGGATTATACTGTAGTTTATCGCCAAAAACATTTATTCAAAGGGAATTTATTAGGATTTTTTAAAAAATTTGAAATTGGCTAAAAACCTATTTTTCCAAAATATACTCACTGGCATCATATTGCCAAAAGGATATCTAATTAAACATGCCTAAATAAAAGGATTTCTTAACTTGGCCTAGGTTAAACTAAAATATATTATCCCACTTAAAAGTGGTGCAACATATTTTCAATTTTCAATTATACACAGAAGCGGATCCAGGATTTCAATTCACAAATCTGAAAGGGCACACATATGTTTTTCAGTAGAAATATGATGATTTTTAATAAAATATAGGAGTTTAAGGGGGGGGGGTTGTAGGCCGTTTTTTTAAAGAGTAGATCCATCATAGATACAGGCTTACATGGAGTAAATATTGTGTCATCTTAGAAAGAGTCCATAATGAGATGCTCTCTATAACACTGATATTTGTATTAGACCCGACCTGTGCAATACCGTAAACGATTTAGTATATAGATATCTGTTATATCCATAAATGTTCGGAACTTTCATTGGTTAAACCAGGGTAAGTTTAAATTCAGATTCATACTGTTGGTCTTTAGCATGCTGGTTAGATCTGCAAATTACCGTTTGGGCAATCAGAGTCTGAATCCCATTACAGGAACTATGGGATTTTTGTTCATTTCCCTGGCAACACTAATTTTTCCCTACAGTGCTCCATAAACAGCTTCTCATATAAAAAAATTAGGTTTCAACAAAATGAAAAAAAAAAAAGTTTATATACATTCCAATACTAAAAGACGACAGAATTGGTCAAGTATATACCAGCATTTAAGTTAAGATCTTACAATTATGTCCATCAGGTAATGAAAATGTTTTTTATTCATATTTCTTTATCAAATCAATAATGCCAGTAACTGGTTATATAACTTTAAACACAATTGACAATATGTAAACCAGACAGATGAAATCAAAAATAAAGTTGAAATCACAATACATCACAAGATATGTTGCATTTTAAGCTGGAAATTCTTAATTTTACTAACCTGGGTGTATAACGTATGAAAAATGTAGTTAAAAGTTATCAGACAAATGCTCATTTAATATTAGTATACAAATACTTTTGATTTGAACTGGATATGAAAATCTTGTACATTATACTAAGATTATATACTATATAAGCAGCAGACTGCCAGTATTTTCTTTAAGTCTGCTTTTACAACTCAACTGAGGAGCTGCAAAGTAAGATCTATCTATCTATCTATCTATCTATCTATCTATCTATCTATCTATCTATCTAATCTCTGCTCTTAATTCCACTTCCCAGGTAAAACCAGTAATGAGTTGTTTTTAAAGAAGCATCAGGTTGAGCTGGGGATCAAACCTGCAACCTCTTGGGTCAGCATCCAACACTCTCAATATCTACTTAATACAGTATTCTAAACGCTGCAACACTATCATGCTGCAGATACATGGTATGATATCCCACTCAGTCGAATTATATTGACACCCGCCCGACCAAAACAACTATTATGAACCGATGGGACAAATGTTGGCATTGACCATACACCCATCTAGCACATGTGTGTCCATCACACCCAAAAGGGCCCCTGTGATCCCACCAGCGGTTAAACCCCTGCTACTTAAGCTGTTGTGATTTAGTATTTGAGAATGTAATAAATAAATAAATAAATAAAAGTCACAAACAACACGTGAAACACGAAAATTCTTTAGCAGATGAGAGACGACTCCAGTGTAGTTTACAACATCGATCCGATAGTTAAGCGTGAACCCCACCCACTGTTACACGTGTATATAACTGAATGCACAGTATACTAGCAAATAAATAAATACATGTATTATAATTAGTGTACGATAGACGTACCTTTACATCTTCTATTCCGCTTTCATCAACTCTTGGAACTTTGGAACAGGAAGCAAACGGCTCCGAACCAATGAATCGGTTTGGATTCTGTCGAAAAAGTAAAAAAGACGAAATGACATGTGTGGCAACAATGACCATTGTTCATGTTAAAGCTTTAAAACCATTCTGCAAACAATCGGTATCTGAAGAAACTCATTAATACGTCTTAAACAAGATATTTAATTTGTTGTTTTACAACTAAATATGCGTCTGCAACTGAGTTTAATCGCGCCCTCTATATGAGAAGGGAAACCACTCTGCACGTTTTTCATGTGTTTATATTTTTAACCCAAAGGCTGGAACCAATGCAACTAGGTCACTGTTATGGTTCAGTGGGGATATATAACGACGCCGGCAATGGCTTACACTTGGCAGTATATCGAGGGATCATCACAATACTAATGTATTTCCGTTCACCGTCTACATTGAGTAAGGCTAGTTTTGCACTGAGTTCGATAAGTAAAAGTGAAATACAGTTAGGGTGAATGGTAAGTTGTGCGGATCAGCCGCTGATTACGATCGGACACTGTAATACTGTTACTGACACTGACGGATGCAGAAGGGTGTAGATGACTATTTACGAACATGCTAGTTAGTGTTATTCTGCCTACATGTCATACAGTGTATACAATATAATTGTTTATGTATTTATAAAAAAAATATGAAACACAGCTAATTACATTGAAACGATCTTTGACCTAAACTAATTATTGATCTATTTGCTATGAACATCACATATAAACATGATAAATCATTCAAGGACTTTCATAGATTTAAATATATAATTCAATATATTTAAAAAAAATCACTTCCTAAGATGACCTAGATGTATATATATATTCAAAAGAAGTTCAATCGCCATATCTATTTATTTATCGTACATCTTGTGAAAAAATTAAATCAATCTTCATATTGACTAATGTACTAAATAATGTCCCGTCTCCAAGATAATTTACATGATCTAAATGATCATGTATTTTTGCACTTATTGTATAAAAATGTCTTCATGAAAAAAGTTTATATACATTATTGCATAGTCAAGAAGACCTCTAATATATTTCACAGTGTCAATATACTATATATGTATTTGTTGATCTTTTACGAAAAATCTTCAAATTCTATGTTCAATTTTGAAAATTATATTTAAAAAAAAACAAAGAACGTTCCTAGATAATAAAAGATACAATTGCATATATAGATCTATACATATATGGACAAATTATTTTGTTTCGTATTTTTTTTTTTTAACATATTTTGATAGGATAGTCGTTTATGAAGTATTATAGCATTGGTAGTTGGACTCGAACCCGGGTCGGGCGACAATCGGTGATGTATTCATCCGCTTAGCTTATCAGATAAATAAATACAAAAATAATAAGTAAGAAATCTAATATACAATAAAAAATATTACAAAGTACCGAAAAATGTCCAACAATACGACTCGAGTACGTTTATCGTGATATCAGGTGCATCAACTCAATTAAGGGCCTTCTTTATCGTGTGCCAAAAGTATCCAACCTAGCCTTTTGTGGAGCAATAATGCAAAAAAGGTTTGGTTAAACATATTTTATTGCATAATTCACATAGCAAAATGGTTGTGTACAAGTTCTAGCAACATTAGTTACGGCCCTCCCCTTTCAATAAGAATCAAGATGGCAATAATAACATTCAATAGGATGTAAACCAACAATAAAACACAATGAGGAGATAAATAAAAGAAAAAAATAATTAAATTAGGTGAGAAAAAAGAGAGAAAAGACGTAACCTGTTTTTAAGTGCTGTCATAATATCGTTCCGGTGCATTGAAGGGCTGCATAAAATGGGGTATAATGCCGAGAGTCAATTGTTGACAAAACGTTTCGTGTCTTTAATGTATTGTTGTACTTGTGTAAATATAAATGTATTTGTGTCACTGGTATATGTACTCTTACCAAATAAAAACATTCGTGTACTTAAGGGATGAAAACGGCGTGTGGAACGAAAAAGACGAAGTCGTTCATCAGTATATATAGAACATTGCATAGAGTAGTGCTCGGCGTCTTCTTTTTCATTACAACGCCCGTCGCATCTTGAATCAAGTGTTAAAGAATTTAAAAATGTACCAAACTAAAGGCGACTACATCTGTTTCTCAAACGAGCGTGGAGAACTGATGAAATACCGGTTAGATAATACAATGGCACCGTTTGCGTGGTAAAATACATGTTTGTTATATGTGTTTTAAAAACTGTTAAAGTCTCTGAGTTACGAATGTATTCGGGAAGTGTATTCCAAACAGATACGCATGACGGAATAAACGAATTTGCAAATAGTTGTGTTCTTGTGTTAAAAAACAACATAATCGGAATAATTTCGTAAGTTGTAATGTGTATTTAATCCTACTGTTTCTGGAAAAAGAGAACATAAATAATCGGGCAGCATTCCTGTTTTAAGTTGATATTCAATAATATATTTTTGATATTTTCTGCTTTCAGATAGCCATAACCATCCGATTTCAGTGTATAACTTATTTATAGAAACCGAACGCGTCAAACCAGTTACCATTCTAGCTTCTTCGTGTTTTATTTGTTTCTAGTTTATCTTTTTCATATTGGGAACAATTATCAAAAACAATTGATGCATATTCAAAAACTGGTCGCAGAAATGATATATATTTGGTTTAGAGATTTCCGATCTTGAGTTAATTTGATTTTATCGCATCATGTCGAAAAATTTTGAAGCTGATGAAACAATATTATTTATGTGTTGATGCCATTTTCCATCTTGACTAAATGTAACACCTGAATGTTTATGATGTTCTACAAAATTAACTAAAACATTTTCAAACAATAAATTCGGACATTTTTATTTAGAGTAAATGGTATAGCTTCAGTCTTTTGGGGATTAAAATTCACTAACTATTGTTTTGCCCACTTTGATATTACGATCAGATCATTATTTATCTGTTATATATGAAGATGTAAAAGCAAGAGATGTATCATTTGTAAATATTCGTGTAATGCTTAACAAATTTTCAGCTATAACATAAATGTAAATTGAAAAGAATAAATGAACCAAATACAGAACCTTGGGGAACTCCAGCAGTTGTTTCTTTTATTTCTGAAAAACTATTACTTATAAATACTCTTTGTTCACGTTTGTTTAAATAACTGTCGACACAATTAAGAAGACTTCCATTTATACCATTTTGCTTTAATTTGAACAAAATATCTTTTAACCACACGCGATCAAATGCTTTCGATACATCACAGAATACCATATAAGTGAATTGTTTATTATCTATACCTTGACAAATTGGATGATATATATCCAAAAGTTGGTAAACCGTGGAATGTCCTTTAAGAAATCCAGAATGTAACTTATAAATGAGGTTATTATCAACCAGAAAGTTTATATATATATAACACGCTGCGTTTATGGAAATGTAGCAAATAAACTTCCAAATCAAAGTTATGTATCATGTCATTCAGTTTGTCATAATCAGCTCTTTTATAAAACCAAACTTTTCTATTAAAGCAGGATGTGTAAACATAGAAAATGGAATATAAATATAAGTAGCTTTATGGTCACTTATTGTATTCGGAACATCTAAAGTTTCAGAATTTAGAGGTTTATATGTATCTGATATACGTATTGGATCTATCAGAGTTGATGTAGTTTCAGTTACTCTGGTTGGTTCTGTAATGGCATTAGTTAGATTGTTAACAAGCAAAAACAGAATCAATTAACGGACATTCTAAGTCTAATCTTCTTTTTGAACTGAGAAACATAGATTAAAATACCACTAGAATGAGCTGTGTTGTCTTTACGAACTGGGTCTGAGAAACAATCTAAATTAATATCTATATTTGCAAATTCATCAGTTGAGTGAGTTTCAGAAAAAAACAAAGTATATCAAAATCCATAAAATTATTTTTTATGTAATTAAACTTGTTTCGAATACTTCGGATATTAATATGTAGAATAGAAATACAGTGCGTGCTCTTATTTTCTAATAAAGGACCTGGATTCTCGGCAATATCCACATACAAGAGCAATAACAACATAATAACGATTGCAACTTCTAAGTTTAAGACACTGTCCAATAAAAAAGCATATGTGACGTGAAACACTTGAACGGCTTTATGATTAAGTAACTTAAAAAACAATATTAAGATATACAAATACAAAGAAATGTTTTTAAATATACATTGACACTGAATGTGCTTTGTTGTAGAAGTTTCCGATGGTCACTCTCCAAGCGTTTATATCACTACCAATTAGGTAAAATTACAGGAAATACAAATGAGAGCAACCATCTGGAACAAAAACATAAATAACACAAAATCGAAATCCGCCCAACTAACAGCCGTTCAGCACAGAAAGAAAAAGACAATAAAAAGAAAACAAGATGGTAAATTACAATGGTTTCAAATGGAATAGAGATATTCTTAAAACCAACAACTTAACACTTGAATGCAAAATGTGATCGTCACCTAACCCCGTCATCTTTTATGGGTTGAGATTTTGATATAAAAATCCGCTCCGAGGGATTGAAACAGTTTTGGCGGGAAAGAGAGAGGAAAAATCCATTAATGATTCTTTTTCTTACATACCAAGCGCATCGAATAATTAATTCAATTTAATTCATAGCTAGTTTTACCAATATAGGTTATCGCACTTTTAAAAGACGTCAAATCATTTGTTTATATGGGACCTGGGTCACGTCACGGATCAACGAGGGCATGAGAGGCATGTAGACCGCATTTTTTGCAGGGAACAAGGAATAAATATTCTTATATTCAAAGATTTTAACTGGGTACGGAAAACTAATCTTACACCAGCTCCACGTTTCTTTCCTACACTGCCACCAAAACAGTTATTCCTCGTGATGGAGTTTTCCATCCTATACCTCGTTTACCATGCATGTATTTCAAAGTACTTTTAACGGGTACGGAAACATCTTACACCAACTTCGCGTTTCTTTCCTATATTAAACAGTTACATGGGTTTGAAGTTGGGATAGAAAAATCCGTCCCGATATATAATGAGTGTCTTTTAATAATTAATTACATGAGGGAGAGCATAATTTAGATCCAAAGAAACACGATCGCTTTTAATACGGAAAAAAAAAACACCGTTAAATTATATAATTTTCGTTACATATTCTTAGTGTTTAACCTCATTTGACAACCAATAATCACTGCGCAGGCGTGAAAAGTATTGCACAGACTCCGCCCTTGATTCAATTCTGAACGAGTGTCATGTACAAACTACAAAACCGCGCGAGCTATCCTTAGAAACGGTCTTAGCAAACAGCAACTTTAAAACGTCAGTCATCTCTGCTTTCATTGTAGCTCCACCCAGAGTTAGTCAAATGACGTCAAACTGTTAGTCAAATCATTGCGCTCGCTCCCTTTAGGTTTCTTAATTCTTATTTTTTTACTAAATGAACACTTACTATTACATAAATGACCATGTCACAGCACGAGAATTTTAACTCAGCCCTGGGGCGAAAGAGAAATATGTTACCCTGATAAAAATACAGATCTATAGACCACTTTCATTCATTATCTAGTGTCCACTGCGCTTATTAATGCTTATTTATACACAACCGTATATTTAAACTCCTATAGGATAGTGTCCTTTTCAAGTAAGTGCTTATTTTATAGAAATCGTCCAATTAATAATCGAACTAGACAGCCGAAACGTGAAAAACTACGAATATATTGGTGGTCACCAGGGGGCGCCACTGACGCCAAAATCACCATATTTTCGGCAAAAATAAACAACATCATATAAAAGACAAGATGTGTTCCAACAATCACCGAAAGTATCATTATAATCCGAAGACTTTCGAAAATCAATGTGTAATCCCGCGACCTACCTTAAACATAGTTGAGGTAATTCATATATGATTTGACGTATTTAAACACATTTGACGTAATTTATATATGATTTGACGTCTTAAAAGCGATTGTGCTAACAATGAAATGATGAACTCAATTGTTTGGTGTACAACAAAATAATATTTCTGCTCGGATAGAAAATTTCGTCCTTTGGATAACTGTTTTAACGGGAAACTCGGCTTCGAACATTACACCCATGAACGAATTCTAGTCTTGCATACCAGAACTTCCGTAGGCTAATGTCCCTTGGGACTGAAGTTTTTATCTGGAATGTTTTCATAGTTCTGGCATGTCCGCTCTTGTACGGTGATTCCAGACCCTGGGTTTATATTGACTGTGTTGTGTATACATTATGATGATGTACTTTGTACAAATCCTGTTATAAACAGATACGATGCCATGGGCCACTTTCACACCAACGTGGCCGAGCACGTTGAATTTAAAATTGACACGCTGCAACTTTTCATAAAATCTTCAATTCACACTAAATAAAGATATATACCTACCTACTATTTCTTAAATATGGTCCGGTAGCCTAAGGAAATCCTGGGATTTCCACTTAATGACGAAACGGTTATGATTGTATTTGAAACATTAAGAAATCTATCAAACTGTTGTTTGATCTTTAAGTCGAAATAGAAAACAAAACTAAGATAAAAACCTATAAAACCTGCCTTTAGCTTTCATCTAAAATTTGAAATGAAATATGTAAACTTAAAACATACTAACTAAATTTATACAGTCAATTTAGAAAGAAAGTAAGGTGCCAGTGACAAAGCTTTCTGATTAAAACAGCAACACGGACTTATATAGAGGTCCTTGAAAAATATAAATGCGAACAAGTTACTCCAATGTGTTCTATAAAAAAGTATGTAAAGCAAGTGACTGACCAATGTCCGAAATCCGTCTTTCGATTAACATGTAAATAACCCCTAATGTTGATGAGTTACATAATTATTTAAATACTGAAAGACAAAAGAACCCAATACCAAAGTCTATTTTATGTATAAAGGAATATAGCGTCTAATTTAATACAAACGTAGATTCCTTGTTAACTTGCGCAATGGTCAAACAATATTAAATGTTAATCATTTAAATCATAATTGTTACCTTTAGTTTCTAAATCCATGTTGAATTACTAGTAACTCCGTTTGAAAACAGTCGCCTACCCACCAGACAGGATACTTCAAATATGAATGTATCAGTTATGACTTAGTTGATAAAATGTACACGAAGGGGTCATGCCCTCCATTTGTTCATACGTATATTTAACGTAATTGGTATCATGACTAGTTGAGAGTGTCGTCACTAAAATTTACTCCAGTATGACTTGATCTTCACGTGACTTCTTCACGTGACTTCTTCACAAGACTCCCAGTGGATAATGTATACTAAACGGAACAGCTACCCCGCTACTTGACATGTTATGTACCTGACATGATGTACCTGACATGTTATATACCTGACATTTTATTAATTTCCTTGAAATTTGGACTTGAGTACGCAAGAACATTTAGGCTATATAAAATGAAAAAAAGCAATACTGTTGATGTCGTATACAAATTGTAATATACTACTCAATATATCGGTAAAGATGTCGGAAATACAAAAGTGGCAGGTTAGCTGTTCTGTTCAGTATATTATGTAGTATTTATACTCATTGGTGCATTTTGCTGATTAGATAACGAGTACTGCTAAAATTCATGTTTAACGTCGTTATAATTGTGGGACATAATGCTGCTACTGCTGCTGTTGCTACTACAGCTATTCTTCAAACTTTTCTTTTTGTTTCTTCTTCTTCTTCTACTTCCGTATCATTACCAAATAATGTATATTTTTACTACTGCAACTTTTACTGCTATCGCTGCCACTGCTGCTCCTACCAATACCGTAACCACTACTGCTCATGCAACTTCTACCATTACCGTTACTGCTGCTGCTCATACAACCGCTACCATTACCGTTGCTGCTGCTGCTCATACAACCGCTACCTTTACCATTGCTGCTGTTGCTCATACAACCGCTACCATAACCGTTGCTGCTGCTGCTCATACAGCTGCTACCATTACCATTACTGCTGCTGCTCATACAACCGCTACCATAACTGTTGCTGCTGCTGCTCATACAACCGCTACCATTACCATTACTGCTGCTGCTCATACAACCGCTACCATTACCATTACTGCTCATAAAACCATTACCATTACGGAACTGCTGCTGCTCATACAACTGCTACCATTACCGTTACTGCTGCTGCTCATACAATTGCTTCCATTACCGTTACTGCTACTGCTCATACAACTCTACCATTACTGTTACTGCTGCTGCTCTCACAACCGCTACCATTACCGTTACTGCTGCTGCTCATACAACCGATACCATTACCGTTACTGCTGCTGCTCATACAACCGCTACCATTACCGTTACTGCTGCTGCTCATACAACCGCTGCCATTACCGTTACTGCTGCTGCTCATACAACCGCTACCATTAACATTACTGCTGCTGCTCATACAACCGCTACCATTACCGTTACTGCTGCTGCTCATACAACCGCTACCATTACCGTTACTGCTGCTGCTCATACAACCGCTACCATTACCGTTACTGCTCTGCTCATACAACCGCTACCATTACCGTTACTGCTCTGCTCATACAACAGCTACCATTACCGTTACTGCTCTGCTCATACAACCGCTACCATTACCGTTACTGCTCTGCTCATACAACCGCTACCATTACCGTTACTGCTGCTGCTCATACAACCGCTACCATTACCGTTACTGCTCTGCTCATACAACCGCTACCATTACCGTTACTGCTCTGCTCATACAACCGCTACCATTACCGTTACTGCTGCTGCTCATACAACCGCTGCCATTAACGTTACTGCTGCTGCTCATACAACCGCTGCCATTACCGTTACTGCTGCTGCTCATACAACCGCTACCATTACCGTTACTGCTGCTGCTCATACAACTGCTACCATTACCGTTACTGCTGCTGCTCATACAACCGCTACCATTACCGTTACTGCTCTGCTCATACAACCGCTACCATTACCATTACTGCTCATACAACCATTACCATTACCGTTACTGCTCTGCTCATACAACTGCTACCATTACCGTTACTGCTGCTGCTCATACAACTGCTACCATTACCGTTACTGCTGCTGCTCATACAACTGCTACCATTACCGTTACTGCTGCTGCTCATACAACTGCTACCATTACCGTTACTGCTGCTGCTCATACAACTGCTACCATTACCGTTACTGCTCTGCTCATACAACCGCTACCATTACCATTACTGCTCATACAACCGCTACCATTACCGTTACTGCTCTGCTCATACAACTGCTACCATTACCGTTACTGCTCTGCTCATACAACCGCTACCATTACCGTTACTGCTCTGCTCATACAACTGCTACAATTACCGTTACTGCTGCTGCTCATACAACTGCTACCATTACCGTTACTGCTCTGCTCATACAACTGCTACCATTACCGTTACTGCTGCTGCTCAGACAACTGCTACAATTACCGTTACTGCTGCTGCTCATACAACTGCTACCATTACCGTTACTGCTGCTGCAAACATGTAACTGCTACCACTACTGTTACTGTTATTGCTACTGTTACTTACCTCACATGGCACACTTGGTCATTAGTCAAAAGGTAATATTAAGATATTACACAGTACAGGGGAATTTTATTTCTCACGCAAAAGGTTTTGACGGGTTATGCTACATCAAACATGACAAGAATTCGTTTTTACTTTTTATAATTTACACATGACGGTCAGCACGATAATAAAACCACAATTTACGTCAAATAGCTTACCACAACTAGGTTACTAAGCCATATAGCATACAGACTGCGATTACAGTATTTATGTCTCTGAGCAGGGCGTACATTTCTACGTATTTATGAACCGTATGAAACTACGTCACACCGATTTTAGTAAAAAACACAAAATACTCCCGAGGATTATTACATCCCGCCTCGCTGATTTACTTAATTACGACAACCCGTCTAGATGTTTATAAGCGACGTACCTACACGACTTGTTATTATTGAGTGTACGATTGCCAGGTTGATGACCAGGTTAACAGAAAGCAATCAGAAAAATGCACCGTTGTTGACACATGGTGACATTAGCTTTAGGCTAGGTTATGTCGATACAACTACATCCACAACGATATGTAAACGCTATCCTGTGATACTGCAATGTGTTCTCCCGAATGACGTCACTAGCTCCGATCGTTTATATTTTCGACGTACATGTATATAAACAGGTGGCATAAGGGGGCCGCCATTTTATTTTATCATGTGACTGAAAGTATTTCCAAAATGGCGCCTTATTATGTCAGAGGTCTATTGCGAAGCATAAAGACCGAGGTGATCAGATTGGCTCCGATTGAGTGCGTAAGCGCCACCTAGTGGTAACACAGTAATGAAACTATACACCATCATTGTGTCTCCCATATAACCATTGATGTCTTCTGCTTTAAAATAATACTAGTTTATGCAAGCTCACAGTTTTGTTTTTGTGTCATTCAGTATGGATTGGTTACAGACGGACGTAATTTTTATATAATTATTTTAATTACTATAAATACCATAGCTCTATTTTCTTCCTATTGAGAAAGTTCTAAAACATAAAATAAATATTTAAATATTACAATTAAAAGTACAAGGTATAATAAGACAAGGCTATCAATCGGACACGCATCTTGATAAAAAGTAACAATCGGACACGCAGTAACAATCGGACACGCATCTTGATAAAAAGAGTCCCGCCGCCCCAATACATATAATATAAAGTCATTGCGTTTTTCGTAAACTTTTACTGGTCGACTTTTCCGGTATAAAGTCGGCACTTAATAGATTATTACTAGCAACAAGCATCAGTACCTGATATCGTGCATCCCAGCGAAGCGTGTAATTCAATATCGCGCCATATTGTAACAGCAACTGTAATCAAACTGGAGATACAATACTTTTATTGATATTCAGATTTGTATATGGCTGAAACATTTTCATTCAAAACAGATGGATTTTATGCGTCAGCAAACGTAATACCGGCCTGTTACACGAATGGTGGTACGCTGTTAGTTTGGCGCACATAGGCTATTTTATTTATGAACTTGCTAACACGTTATATCTGTTAATTATGAGACCAAACACAATTGATCGTGTTCTTAGTTTTTTACATCCAGTAAATGCCACAGGCGGGGATTTGTGACGTGGACATAATTATGTTTATTGACATTCTGCCATGAACAGTGACCCGTGCCAATCAAATACATTTCACTATAACACCGCTCATACTATGTTATATATACTTAGATTTGATTTATAATTCATGCCTTTTTTTATTTGTTAATAAAAAAATAAACAATAAAACAACAACAATAACCACAATGGATAATTAGTTTAGATGAAGTGTTTACCCACAATTGCACATGACCATTCAAGTAAAAGTTACAAATACAGCCATATTAAAAATAATCAGTTTCAAATAAGAAACGACACAAATACAAACCTGCTGTGTGCGTAATATCCATTGCAACACACGATATTCTAGTTAAATCCAAGCTTTATTATGTTAAATCATACTGTAGAATTTACATCAAATACACTCAAAAATGCATCGTTATAAATAGATAAGCATCCATCCGTGCCTCTCTCATAACAGCACATACAGAGAAAATTAATATCGCTTCCCCGCGCAGTAAACCGATCATTAAACTGTACGCTGGATGTATATACAACTCGGGATGACAACAATCTTGTACAATTTTACATTAAAATTAAACATTAACCTCTACCCTAAAGGGTTGTTAATTTTCACCCCACAAATTGTATAGATATTCCCTCACACTGAAGCATACAAATGTAACGCGTTATCGGACGACTGCAATACACATCCCTGTTAAACGAAGATGGGAGGTATTAACTACCACGTTCCTACTGGAATATCACACGCTCTTTATTCGGGGGATCGAAGATTTTGCAATCTCTCTCGCATAAACAATATCATATATTGAATTTTCTTCAAATCCAGCTGATGGTGAACATTGGGCCGTCCAGATAGCCTTGTGTTTTTCATTTTATTTTCCGATTTATAATAATAATAATAATAATAATAATAATAATAATAATAATAATAATTAATAACAATAATAATAACACATGTAGTAAAAGTAATAATAAAGGTATATTTAACGAGATAACTAACGTGAGCAAGTTATTGTCTTTATTAACTTGTTTATTTTACCGCGATTATTAAAACAGCTTCTGGCAACTCAGGCAATTCTCGCTTGAGGTCTTTCTGGGTAGAATCAGCCAAAATTGGATAAAGTGTCTTGCAAAACACCACATATAGCCGTAGGGGATGATCGAACCCACGACCCTCCAACCCTGGGTCCAATGCTCTACCACTAGGCCACGCGCTCCAAACTGAGGTCATCAAACATACATACATTATTAACACCAACTTCCAAATATATATACCCGTGTAGCCAGAGTAGATCTATATCTTATGGCATGAAAACGATTATTTCACTGTGTTTTTGTATCGCCGCGACGAAAGAGCAGACGATATTAAAGTGTTGCTTTTCCGTCGACGGTGACGGCGTCAAACATTTATATATTGCACATCAACGTTAAGTTTTCATTTTTACACTATTTCTCAATAAGTTCTAGTGCTAGGACACTCGTACTTGGATCATAGTTACAACTAACACTCTGCATTATATACTGCAGATGCTGAGTACTTTTCTCTTTTTTTAATTTATTTAAAGCAACACATCCACGTTTAAACTTTTTTAAAACGTTTTTCAGTTGAGTTGTAAGCACATTTCCCATACATAAATATATGGTCAGTGAGCTGTATATGTGCTAACAAACACTATCCAGAACGCTTAAGAATTATAAAAAAAGATGTCCAAATTATAAAGCGTAACAAACGCTTTATAAATTATTTTTAATTTGCCGAAGATTCCAACTTGGCTTCAAATTGAATTATGCGAGTCGTATTAAAAAACTTCACGTTTTAGTGCGTAGTGTACTTTACCTGCCTTGAAAGTCACTTTGACAATTTTTTTTGATTCGGGTGAGTTACACGCTTGTTTTATAAAGTGTTAGTCACGCATTATAATTTAGGCATCATTTTGTTCGGGATTGTGTTTATATGCTCATATACAGCTTATTGATCATATGTTTGTATGGGAAATGTGCTCATAACGCAATAATTTTTTTTTTAAAAGTTCAAACGTGGATGTGTTGCTAAAAAAAAAAAAATCTTATTTTTAATTTTTTTTTATTTTTTTTTTTATTTTTTATTTTTTTTTTAAATATGTTTTAGATCTACTTAGAAATTATTTTTTTTTAAATTTTTTTTCTTAATATTTTTTTTTATAAATATGTTTTACTTAGAAATACTGGTTATATTTTTTCATTATTTTTTTTTAAATATGTTTTTCTTAGAAATATATATATTTTTTTTAATTATTTTTTTTTTATTTTTTTTATTTTTATAAATATGTTTTACTTAGAAATACTGGTAAAGTTTTTTTTTGTTTTTATAAACATGTTTTACTTAGAAATATAGAAATACTGGTTAAAGTTTTGTGTGCAGCTATCATATCTCAAATATCACTTAATGTATTTGATTGAAACTTCACACACTATAAATCTGAAACACCCAGCAATTTATACCTCTATCGCTGCGGGAAATGAACACTTTAGTGAATCTGAGACATCCAGCGATATGTGTCTCTATCGCTGCAGGGAAATGGGCACTTTAGTAAATCTGGGACACCCAGCGAATTGACCCCTATCATTGCAAGGTAGAGAACACTTCAGTAAATCTAAGACACAACGCAATTTGTACCTCTATCGCTGCGGGGAAATGAACACGTAAGTAAATCTGAGACATCCAGCGATTTGTGTCTCTATCGCTGCAGGGAAATGGGCACTTTAGTAAATCTGGGACACCCAGCGAATTGACCCCTATCATTGCAAGGTAGAGAACACTTCAGTAAATTTAAGACACAACGCAATTTGTACCTCTATAGGCATAGTGCCACCATTGCAAAAAGGAAGTGCTTCCGTGGGGTAGTCGCATAATGGCGGTTATAAATAATCCTCAATTCTTCTCCTTTAAAAATGCATTTTCCTTATTTAAATGCTCATTTTTTTATTTGAATGGCATTATTGATGTATTTTGATAGCATTGTCATGTTTGAATTGTGAATTTAGAAAAAAAAATGATGCTTGGAAATTGGGGTATGAATGCATGATTTCGGAAGTCTACTTTCACTTTGTCACCAGTGTACACACTGAGCAGAAAAAAAATCTCTTATATGACACATGACCCCTACTTTTCTCATCATATTTTGATAGTGCAGAGGTTGACAAACAGTAAAATGTAGGTTTCACTTCTTTCATTTGGGACCCTCTATGAATGACAAGCCTTCAAACTTTTATTATTTACTATAGAATAAAGAACAAAAGTCAATGGTGGGGTTACACCTATAGCTGCGGGGAAATGAACACGTAAGTAAATCTGAGACACCCAGCGATTTGTGTCTCTATCGCTGCTAGGAAATGGGCACTTTAGTAAATCTGGGACACCCAGCAAATTGACCCCTATAATTGCAAGGTAGAGAACACTTCAGTAAATCTGAGACACAACGCAATTTGTACCTCTATCGCTGCGGGGAAATGCCTTTTTTGATTACGGTTATTCAACATATTTTTGACACAATATAAACATTGTATAAATCAATCGATTGATACATAATTGTAAAGGTATATTTATTTTGTGCGGTTAATCTCTGTAACTACATAGGTACTCCTCCTAGGTTTGTTTACTTTATACAAATCGCTTCATCTTTGTTTAAAATACTTTGGCATATGGTCGACAGAATTTAGCTTTTCGGAAACTTCTTGATTCATGTGCATGTATATATGTTATAGCCTTTTGTTGGATAGTTGCACATTGTAAGATCTCGGTTGACAATCGTTATAATGTACTTCTTTATATATTTGTATAGGAAACCTTTTCCAAATCACATTTCACTATAAACTATTTTGATTACATTTAAATCTACACAAACATATACTATACATGTTTACTGGACTTGAAAGAATGCCCCAAATGTCATTTTCGGGAGCCTACTATCGTATGAGTTGTATACTTCATCTTTAGTCATGACATCATTTATAGTGAGGACGTCATCTATAGACAGGACGTCATATATAGTAGGGACGTCATCTGTAGCCATGACGTCATACAAAGTAAGGATGTCATCTGTAGCCATGATGTCATATATAGTGAGGACGCCATCTATAGCCATGATGTCATATATAATGAGGACGTCATCTATAGTCAGGACGCCATCTATAGCCATGACGTCATATATAATGAGGACGTCATCTATAGTCAGGACGCCATCTATAGCCAGGACGTCATATATAATGAGGACGTCATCTAATGCGAAAGCTTAGAGGGATCCTAAGCACTCTGGTTCTGAGTGCAGGCGCCAGTGTGAGTGCTTGCAAGCGCGCAATTCTGCTCGATGGTTGCAACCGAAGAAGGTATCGTGCTAAATATAACAGATTTAAAGTTGATTAATGAAGAAAAAAATACAACACTACAAATTGACAGTTTCAGAAATATTTTATATAGGGTCGTTCTACATGATGTCAACGTCATCTACCCACTCGTCTGTTCAGTACAAGTTAATGTTAAACTATTTGTTCGACGCCATCTAAAATTATAAGCTTAACATTTATATTCCCTGAATGCGCTTCAGGACTAACCTGTATACAGTAGCTTCACTTTTCCGAACCGGAAGAAGAGTGAACCAGTCTGTGGAGTTTGCCTCAGGACTTCATCTATAGCCAGGACGTCATCTATAGCGACGACGTCATATATAGTTATCTATAGTCAGGACGTCATCAAAATTCAGGACGTCATACATATAGTCAGGACGTCATTTAAAGTCAGGAAATTATATATATAGCCAGGACGTCATCTAAAGTCAGGAAGTCATCTATAGTCAGAACGTCATCTACAGTCAGGAAGTCATCTATAGCCAGGCCGTGATCTAAAGTCAGGAAGTCCTCTATAATCAGGCCATCATCTCAAGTTAGGAAGTCGTCTATAGTCAGAAATTCATCTAAAGTCAGGAAATCATCTGAAGTTAGGACGTCATCTAAAGTCAGGCCGTCATCTATATAGTCAGGACGTCATTTAAAATCAGGGAGTCGTCTTTAGTCAGGACGTCATCTATAGCCAGGAAGTCATCTATAATCAGGAAGTCATCTATAGTCAGGAAGTCATCTAAAGTCAGGACGTCATCTATAGTCAGGAAATCATCTATAGTTAGGCCGTGATCTAAAGTCAGGACGTCATCTATAATCAGGCCATCATCTAAAGTTAGGAAGTCGTCTATAGTCAGGAATTCATCTTAAGTCAGGTCGTCATCTAAAGTCAGGAAGTCATATAGAGTCAGGAAATCATCTAAAGTTAGGACGTCATCAAAAGTCAGGCCGTCATCTTTATAGTCAGGACGTCATTTAAAATCAGGGAGTCATCTATAGTCAGGACGTCATCTATAGTCAGGAAGTCATCTATAATCAGGAAGTCATCGATAGTCAGGAAATCATCTAAAGTTAGGACGTCATCTAAAGTCAGGCCGTCATCTATATAGTCAGGACGTCATTTAAAGTCAGGGAGACATATATAGCCAGGAAGTCATCTATAGACTGGACGTCATCTATAGTCAGGAAGTCATCTATATTCATTTAATCACGTGACTCATTTAATACGTCACACACTATGTTGCAATTTTAAGCGGGACAGTTAGTTAGTTCCTTTTTAATGTATTATTTTGGCATGTTTGTTTTAATAAATATCATTTTGACCGTAAGGGGTCAGCGAGTATATACAGGCATGATTTTTTGGGAAAATATGTTTAAAATTTTGAAAATCCTGATAAATCCCCTTTAATATCAATAAAACAATATGCAGCTTTACTGGAACCGTTCTAAAAGCATGATCATCTGACTGCTTTTCTTAGATTTAAGTTTCTAAGTACTCGCACAACTATTATTTCCCTTGAGTACAACTGATAAGATGAAGGAGGTAGAAATAAAAATTAGTCCCTTTTTCTTGTTTTTTTTTTCAGGGCTTTGTTTTGCAGCGATTTATTTTTTCTTACATAAATATCTAAGTTCTAAAAACCTGGTTCGAGGTAACAAAACTTTAGCCAATGTTCAACCCAAAGGTGCATGCTTAACTATCGAATCGAATTCATTATAACAAAATAAATGTAAATACAGGTAACTTTCTACCTCAAATAAACATACATACTTTTAAATTCGAGGTCGATTCACCAATTTGCGCTGTAAATTGTTTTTAAATGAATACGCGTAATTGTGTTTTAGTATGAATTTGAGTTGAGCACGAACAAAGTTTGTACTCTGGGGTCAGATATAGGCAACATTCCTCACAATGAACATTATCTATTTTACAACAACATTTGAGACAATAAGTGCTCTGGTCGGTGCACAATTTAGGATTAATTTGAAGCTACTTATTTCCAGAAGACTAATCAGTATTTGTTAATCAAATGGGTTAAATTTGGAAAGAAAAATGTCAATTGGTTGTGTTAATTAGGTTCATTGTTCTATAATTCAACTGTTAAATACAATTGGATTAATCTTATGGTACCCACAAGGTATTGTGATATGGGAAGACGTGCACCTGAACTAACACAAGACGTATAGCTAATTGATTGAAACTACAATAGGCAAATAACGTGCGTGAATTAAACCGAACGTGAATCAGTTGGCATAGCACTATAGTTATTTGTTCATTTGATATATAAATATAAACTATACACACAATAAAAGTAATTTAAAGACACTAAGGTCATAAAAGCTAAGTTTCGGCTTCTTAGGTCACGCTTGAAGTCGTCCTGAGAAGAACCAGTACTAAGCAGACACCACAAGGACACCACACATAGCCGTTGCGGAGGATTGCACACACGTCAGCCAATAGCTATGCATAGAAAATGTAAATTGTGGTATATTTCATGTCGACTATAATACAAGTCTGTATCTTGTAACTTTTTGTATGACCCTTCGATGCTCTACCATTGGACGACGCCCGCCATACTGCTGCTGCCGGTTAATGTAATAAGTCTACTCCTAATAAGTTTAAACTTATCTATTTTACTTCGATTGTGAAACAAGTTCTTACAACTTAGACAAATCACGCTCGGTGTCTTCCTGGGTAGAACCAGTACTTAACATATGCGAAAAAAGTGTCTTGCTCAAGGACAACACACATAGCCGTAGCGGAGAATCGAAACCACGACCCTCCGATCATGGGTTCGGTTCTCTACCACTGGACAACGCGCTCCACTTCAATATGTGCATCGGCCTATCTACTGATTGTGGCATTGTATATGCTATTTTATTGTTACTTTGTTGCTGGTATAATTGCTAAATTATAATAAAATAATTCAGGTTAGCAAATAAATATATGTGCATTCATGCATGCTCTGTTGTCCATGCATATGTGTTTAGCTGATTCTAGTAAAAAATATAAATAAAGCAATACTTACTGTGCGCTGAAAGTGTCGGTACATATTACCGAGTTCTAATATTGCGCGGAATCAGAGCGTCGACTATTGCATCATCTTGAACTTGAACTTCCGTTCTATCAAACTTGCCAGTTTGATATGATATCATCTACTTTCCAATTTGATATAATATAGTTTATTTGCCAGTTTGGTTTGATATCGTCTATTTGCCAGTTTGGTATAATATCGTCTATTTGCCAGTTTAGTTTGATATGATTCACTTTCCAGTTTGGTATAATATCGTCTATTTGCCAGTTTGGTTTGATATCATCCACTTTCCAGTTTGGTATAATATCGTCTGTTTGCCAGTTTGGTATAATATCGTCTATTTGCAAGTTTGGTTTGATATCATCCACTTTCCAGTTTGGTATAAATCATCAATTTGCCAGTTTGGTACAATATCACCTACTTTCCAGTTTGGTATGATAACATCTACTTTTCAGATTCGTATGATATCATCCACTTTCCAGTTTGGTATAATATCGTCTATTTGCCAGTTTGGTATAATATCACCTACTTTCCAGTACGTTATAATATCACCTACTTTTCAGTTTGGTATAATATCATCTACTTTCCAGTTTGGTACAATATTATCTGATTTCCAGTTTGGTACAATATAATTATTGATGATAATGTACCCTTTCTATTATAATAAGCAAACTGGATTAACGTTAACATAATTCAATAGACACTGTAATACTACAATGTGTTTAATGCTATCTTCAACACTTGCTTTTGTTTTTTATTAATTAAGTTAATACTGTATGGACCTGACAACGTTCTGAATCTTTGGCTTCGAGGTTAACTGCTTCCTGATGAACTGAATATCAAAGATGGATAATGAATGTATACTACAAGTATGCTGCTTTAATACATTTTTGTATATCCAACTGACAATTATTGTAACTATTTTCATTTGGAAATACATCGCATATAGTATTACGTTTCTGTTGTTAATTTACTTCATTGTGTTTTTAAATTACTGGATTTAACAATTGTTATATTGTCATTTTTTAAATTGTCGGCTGTCATTTGATATATGGATAATGTATATAATATATGTAATATGTAACACTCATTATAGGCGTGTACATGAGGTGAAATATGTGTAACTGCAGTGTTGTTAATTGTGTAATGTGCAATTTTCATTATATACCTATCTGAATTGTAAATACCACTGTTTGTATTGTATGAAAGGAGTTAATTGCACTGATTTTAATTAGAATTATCCTTAATCTTTCAACCGCCTGAGAACATAAAAAAGAACGCCGATGCGTTAATGTTTTAGAACTTTGCTGCTGGGAATGAAACGTAATAGTTATATTTATTTTATTGTACGTATGTTTTAGGTTCGACAATATATGTTGTAAACCTATATTTGTTATTTCTGTGGTTTTTAAAGCGTATCTATATCAATTATTCTGCAAATTATAGTATGTTTACCATGTATGTATATCAAATGCATGTTTACTGTGTATGCGTATCAAATGTATGTTTACCGTGTATGTATATCAAATGTATGTTTACCATGTATGTATATCAGATGTATGTTTACCATGTATGTATATCAGATGTATGTTTACCATGTATGTATATCAAATGCATGTTTACTGTGTATGCGTATCAAATGCATGTTACTGTGTATGTATATCAAATGTATGTTTACCATGTATGTATATCAGATGTATGTTTACCATGTATGTATATCAGATGCATGTTTACCATGTATGTATATCAGATGTATGTTTACCATTTATGTATATCAGATGCATGTTTACCATGTATGTATATCAGATGCATGTTTATTGTGTAATGTATATCAGATGTATGTTTACCATATATGTATATCAAATGCATTTTTATCGTGTAATGTATATCAGATGTATGTTTACCATATATGTATATCAAATGCATATTTACCATGTTTGTAAGGACCGCGGCGTGGTCTAGTGGTAGAGCGTCCGCCTCGCATGCGGAAGATCGTGGGTTCAATCCCCGGCCGGGTTATACCAAAGACTTTAAAAATGGTACTAGAAGCTCCCTCGCTTGACGTTCAGCATTTAGAGGACAGTTCTAGGTCTGGTCGGCCCGGTGTCAGTATAATGTGACTGGGTGGGGTATCATACCATGTGTCTGCGGCATGATACTCCAGTGTGACAGATCTTAGAATACTGTCTCAAGGAGACACCGTCGCGATATGACTGAAAAATTGTTGAAAGCGACGCTAAACACCATACACAACAACAACAATATATTAAAATGAATGTTTACCATGTATGTATATCAAACGTATATCACATGAATGTTAACCCTGTATGTATATCAGATACATGTTTACATTGTATGTATATCAGATGTATGTTAACCATGTATGTATGTCTGATGTTTGTTTACCATGTATGTATATAAATTGCATATTTACCATGTATGTATATATTAAAATGAATGTTTACCATATATGTATATCAAATGTATATCACATCAATGTTTACAGTTTACAGTTTAAATCTTTGTTTGAGTCTCGTCTGTGTGCATCTCATGCACAACCTTTTTAATAGATTAAACGCGGCTAATATTTAACTAGATTTAGTTTTTGTTGTTATAAACTACTACTTTTGTAAAAACAATATTTGAACCAGATTGTGAATACTAGAGAATAATCCATAGATGAATATGCATTACTTAGTTTTACAAATATTTACAAATAAACGATCGATTATAGGAAATCAGAAATAGAGTTATGATATTGATTTATAATAGAAACAAAAGGACGTTCTATGTAAAGTGTTGCACTGGGTGGATCTGAATAAACACAGTTAACCGTATTAAAAAAAGTAAAACAGGACAAGACAGTTTTTTCCCTCTATATATACTGATATTCCGTTACCGAAATTTAGCTATGTAGCCCCTACCAGGACAATTCTGTGTGCGGTAAGGCACGCATATATCACAGTGAGGATTTTTGGAATAAACTCTCTGTCTAAAATATGCAAAACATGCATACTAGTAGTCAGTTACCGAGATATAGTTATATAGCTTCCTGCCAGGACAATTATCCACATAAGACGTGCATGCATAACACTGATTGTAGTCTTGCTATCACTGCCAACCCCCTCCCTAGAATTATACAGTGATTGTGGAAATACAATAATAACACAAATGCGGTGGAATGAACATGTCCATGTCCATCCCCCCCACCCCCGGCACAGATTGACGACAGTTGTACCCGGAAACCAAACAGTTCAAGTGATCATGTGATTCAAGTGATTATGATCTTGTTTAGCATATAACATGTTTTCCAATCAATAATTAAACCAGATATCGACCAGTCGGCTGTATACGTACGGAAATGTAATACTACAGCAATGGTATACTTATAATTCTGTAAATAACTGTTTGTACGTTAAGTACTGTGATATCTACAACAATGGTATACTTATAATTCTGTAAAAAAAACTGTTTGTACGTTAAGTACTGTGATATCTACAGCAACGGTACAATTATAATTCTGTAAAAAACTGTTTGTACGTTAAGTAATGTGATATCAACAGCAATGGTACACTTATAATTCTGTAAAACACTGTTCGTACGTTAAGTACTTTGATATCTACAGCAATGGTACACTTATAATTCTGTAAAAAACTTATACGTTAAGTAATGTGATATCAACAGCAATGGTACACTTATAATTCTGTAAAACACTGTTCGTACGTTAAGTACTTTGATATCTACAGCAATGGTACACTTATAATTCTGTAAAAAAAACTGTTTGTACGTTAAGTACTGTGATATCTACAGCAATGGTACACTTATAATTCTGTAAATAACTGACTATTTTTGTCTCTTATAATTCTTATAGAGAATGGTATACGTTGTAACATGTTAATTGTTTCATAAACTATATTGTATAATGGCAAATAAGATAAGACGTTGATAAATTATTAAATTAAATCTTACTATTCAATCTTACTTAGATTCTTAAATGTTTACAAATAAAATGATCGTTGACTGAAATATAAAGCAATCAGCCTGTCTCCGTTATTAATTTGACATATGTGTTGAGAAAGTGACTTAAATGCTTGTATTTATATACTCAGTAGATGGTATTGGCATACTGTTTTAAATTAATTATGATATATGTATGTTGTAGTGATTAGTGATTACTGGGGGAACGTCTCACAACACTATTTCATTTCCCGTAGTGCTCCACTGTTATATTTATGTCCAAAACACAGTGACCAAATAAAATCTGAACATGCGTCTGAACTCAAATTCTTCACTGGTAAAATTCATACCATGACCACTTTGTTTAATTCAATGGTTTTGTGATACCTATCAATTTCCAGAGTAATAACAAGTAAACTATTAGCCCACGATGCAGTTCGAATCATAACTTAGACATATACATAGAATTGCCGAGAAATCTGGTATCAGCATCAACATTTTAGTGGTGTGAGTCCTGAAGTTACTTTGTGTATCGGCAAGGGGAAAATGAGAAATCGTCATTATTACTAATACGAAGTGTTGTTCTGCGGTTCTGAATGCTTTTGACTTTAAGATGATTTAATGTTTTGTCACGTGACTGTTCCATACTGAAATAGTATACGAGTACTTTAAATTGTTTTTGAAAAAATGTTTCTCCAATTATTCAATAAATGGCTATGTTACTAAATGAAACATGCCATTATCCGTGTTCGTGCTATTCTATATGTATTAATTACAGTTACAGCAATTATATTAATACGTACAATATATTGTTACGTCAACATCTGTGACATTTAATGTTTTACATGCAATATACCTTCTATTGATAAAAATATCACGTTCAGAATTAATTATGCAAACTGCTGAAATATATTTAATATGTTCAATGTCGAATAATCATTGTTTTGAAGATGAAAAGCTTCAATCTTGATATATTAATAACAAATATTGTGTTCAATGCCAAAATATTGTTTTTATTTCCAAAGTGAAAATATTAACTTAATGTTATATTCGATGTTTAAATAATATTTCATGCGTTTAGTGTTTAATTATTATTATTGTTGTTGTTGTTGTTGTTGTTGTTGTAAGCAATGTGAAATTAACGTGATAAATGTTGATGTATTATATTCAATGTTTACATAATATCTATTGTATCAAATTACTACTTCAAGGTTCCATGTCCAATGCTGAATATATTCGTATTATGTTCCAAGTTGAAATGCTAAGTATTGCGTTCAATGTTACACTATTGTGGTCAGTGAAAATGCCATGCGAAATATTGTATAAAATACTGAAATACAATGTTCACTCTTGAATCATTACGTGTAATGCTGACGTGTTATAAATGGTTTAAATGTCGTGGTTATTACTTAAACACTGTGTCAATGTTAACTCGTATATGTTATGTTCTATGTTGGATGTTGAATGTTGAGTGTTGATATAGAGAGTTCAACGTTGGACGTGATGTTGAATGTTGCCATATAGTGAGTTCAATGTTGGACATGATGTTGAATATTGATGTAGTGAGTTCAATGTTTAATGTTGATATAGTGAGTTCAATGTTGGACGTGATGTTGAATGTTGCCATATAGTGATTTCAATGTTGGACGTGACGTTGAATGTTGCCATCTAGTGAGTTCAATGTTGGACGTGATGTTGAATGTTACCATGTTGATATAGTGAGTTCAATGTTTAATGTTGATATAGTGAGTTCAATGTTGGACGTGATGTTGAATGTTGCCATATAGTGATTTCAATGTTGGACGTGACGTTGAATGTTACCATATAGTGAGTTCAATGTTGGACGTGATGTTGAATGTTACCATATAGTGAGTTCAATGTTGGACGTGATGTTGAATGTTACCATATAGTGAGTTCAATGTTGGACATAATGTTGAATGTTGATGTAGTGAGTTCAATGTTGGCTGTTGATATAGTGAATTCAATGTTTAATGTTGATATAGTGAGTTCAATGTTTGACGTGATGTTGAATGTTGCCATATAGTGAGTTCAATGTTGGACGTGACGTTGAATGTTGATATAGGGAGTTCAATGTTGGACATGATGATGAATGTTGATGTAGTGAGTTCAATGTTGATTGTTGATATAGTGAGTTCGATGTTGAATATTGATATAGTGAGTTCAATGTTGGACGTGACCTTGAATGTTGATATAGTGAGTTCAATGTTGAAATGGAATAAATGCTTTATGTTGTAAGTTGTATCAGATTCAGCGTTAAAATTATGCTCGATGTGAAATATTTTGTTGAAATTGAAATGAAATATAATGTTCAATGTTGTAATATTGAATTCAATGTTATACTATTGTGTTTAAGTTTGAAATATAGTTATCAATGTTTTACTTATGTGTTTAAATTAAATGTTATACTATTGTGTTTAAGTTTGAAATATAGTATTCAGTGCTATACTATTGTGTTTAAGTTCAATGTTATGCTATTGTGTTTAAGTTTTAAATATAGTATTCAATGTTGAAATGCTATATTATGTTCAACGCTGACTATGTTGTTAAACTGTTATGTTTAATGTTATTAGTTTATTTTAGTATTGAAGCGCTTAATTTAAATGCCACAATGCATGTTCAACTATTATATTCTACGTTCAATGTTATACTTTTATGTCCAGTGTTTACATTAATAGTTGTCGTTAATTCGAAACACAAACATTCTAACTATTTCCCTGTCTGTCTAGTTTATCCGTGTACATATAAAAACATACAAACACATATACAGGTAATCCATTTCACTGTATCCGGAGATCAAATTGACACTTCACACAAATGTCCAATACACTTGTACTTTATGCCAGGTAAACCCCACGATAATCCTTTTTCATATCTACATAAATTAATATAAATGTTGTAACGTTTAAACCGCTATTTGCATTGACTTAATGTTATTCGAACTTGAGTTCCACTCCACGTGTTTATGTATAATATCAATAAACATTATACCGTGTATTTACATGTCCATGACATTCCATATTAACCTTAAATTGTCCTTAAAAAGCCATATTATTTCTCTTTAATATTTAAAGCAAATATGTAACAGAACAAAGTAAATATTAAACCTATGTGTGATATTCTTTAAAATTTCTGCAAAACTAATTAACATGCTATCGCAGTATTTGAACTAGTGTTTATATCATTGAAGAAGTATGGACATTGATTTGTAAAGTAACTTGTCTCATACTTTACTATTTGAAGGAGGTTTTTATATACTTATTAAAAATGTAAAATAAACAAATGTTTACACTATAAAATAGTGATAAGAAATAATTTAAGATTTGTTTTATTATTTTATACGCAGTACCAACGGGGAGGTTTACTGCATTGTAAAATGTATATAAAGGAAATGTGACAGGCAGACATATAGACAAAGAGTGTGAGAGAGAGAGAGAGAGAGAGAGAGAGAGAGAGAGAGAGACACGGAGGGAGGGCTGGTGGGTGTGTAGATAGATAGATAGATAGATAGATAGATAGATAGATAGATAGATAGATAGATAGATAGATAGATAGATAGATAGATAGATAGATAGATAGATAGATAGATAGATAGATAGATAGATAGATAGATAGATAGATAGATAGATAGATAGATAGATAACTCTAACCCTAGAGAGAGAGAGAGAGAGAGAGAGAGAGAGAGATAGATAGATAGATAGATAGATAGATAGATAGATAGATAGATAGATAGATAGATAGATAGATAGATATTTATTATTGCTTTTTTACAGCGAATAAGTAAATGATATTTACCATATTGTATATCCGTTTTGTATTCTGTTACATGTTCACTATATATAACATTTATGCACCGTCCTTAATATCGAGATCTAAATGAAATGTTCTATTCATCATCAGACGAGAGTTTTCAAAGGCGTTCATCTATATAGTGCTGTTATTTCAGTATGTTAAAACGACGTAATGTATTAATAGTTATAAACAAACAATGTAATTCAATCAAAACAGAAATTCAATTTGTATGGAATATAGAAAAATTAAATGCAGTGTATAAAGGTTCAATTAAATATTGATAAATAATATAAACACATGTCGTCAAAAATGTCTAATTACTACGATCTTGTATATTTTGAACGGTAACCCCGTTGTTTTAAAAAAAACACGGTAAAATATATCAAAATATACACACATGACATGCCTAATGAGAATAGCCAGATCGCCCATGTACATTTCGAATAGAGAACTCAAATATATAAGTAATAAAATACGGATGTTACATTATGCGAGTCGTAATTTCATTATCCTTCAAATTCAGCATTATGTTGAAAAAGAGAAATAATGTGTATGCATGTTTGAGGGATGCAAATAATTGAAAATATTCGTAATTGTATTTACATTACATTAACATAATAATTACAAATTATATTTATATTAAATTACATTTACATTTCACTTACATTTCACTTAGATTACATTACATTACATTACATTTACATTTACATAACATTACATTTCACTAAATTACATTACATTACATTACATTACATTACATAACATTAAATAACATAACATAACATAACATAACATAACATAACATAACATAACATAACATAACATAACATAGCATAGCATAGCATAGCATAGCATAGCATAGCATAGCATAGCATAGCATAGCATAGCATAGCATAGCATTCCACTTACATTTCACTTAAATTACATGACATTACATTACATTACATTACATTACATTACATTACATTACATTACATTACATTACATTACATTACATTTACATTACATTTACATTACATTTCATTATATTACATTTACACTACATTGTAATTACATTTACATTGTATTTACATTTACATAACATACAATAGTTTACATTTAAATTACATTACATTACATTTACATTTACATTTACATTTACATTTACATTTACATAACTTAACATAACATAACACAACACAACACAACACACATTACATTGACATTGTATTATTTTGACGTTACTTTGACATTACTTTGATATGACATTACACAACACAACACAACACAACACAACACAACAACAACACAACAACAGCACAACAACAGCACAGCACAGCACAGCACAGCACAGCACAGCACAGCACAGCTGTAATGATTCAGCATATAAACATTAACAGGAAGTATATCCTTTGAAAACCCCTCTGTAGTGATTCAGCATATAAATATTAACAAGAAGTCTATCCTTGGAAAACCCCTTTGTTATTATTCAGCATATAAACATTAACAGGAAGTCTATCCTTGGGAATTGTATCCTTGGAAAACCCTCTGTTATGATTCATCTTATAAACATTAACAGGGAGTGCATCCTTGGGAAGTGTATCCTTGTGAAACCCCTCTGTAATGAATCAGCATATAAACATTACCAGGAAATGTATACTTGGAAAAACCATCTATAATGATTCAGCATATAAACAGTAACAGGAAGTCTATCCTTGTAAAACCCCTCTGTAATGATTCAGCATATCAATTTAAACTGGAAGTATATCCTTTGAAACCCCCTCTGTAATGATTCAGCATATAAACATTAACAGGAAGTGTATCCTTGGGAATTGTATCCTTGGAAAACCCTCTGTAATGATTCAGTATATAAACATTAACATGACGTCTATCTTTGGAAAACCCCTCTGTAATGATTCAGCATATAAACATAAATAGGAAGTGTGTCCTTGGGAAACCCCTCTAAAATGATATAGCAACCTAATTTACCAAAAAAAAAAGAGTCATATTTGTGGAAAGTTTGTTTCAAACTAGATTTTTGTCCTAAGTCAAAATTTAGACTAGTTAACTAATGATTAGCTTAATTTTCAAAATTTACCATTAATGGTAGTTTCATAAGAAATAACAAACACACGTGTCAATGCGCATAGGCAAACTTAACAAAACGAATCACTGGCGATATATCTGATGCTGGGTATCTCCCTGGAATAATAGACACGATTTAATGTAACTTAACACGAAATATACTTGGAACATCGGGCCTTGGCTCTCATAAAGAGTAAATATCCGCAACACTTCGAAGTCTGGAACCCGCCTCCGTTTAGCTTAATATGACTAAGAACGTTATTGAAAATAACTAAAGTATGCATTGTTTATGACAATGCAATAACTAAATATCTCATTTTTACCATTGATTATGTTGTCGTTATCGAGCTTCATTGAATACAATTCGTATAAATGCTAAGAAAACAATAATATTGTATCTTAAACATAGCTTAATTAAAATTCTGGTTATGCACACACAGTATAAATTGCCATAGCTACGTCGTTATAACCTGTTAACATACTGCAAACACACATTATACATTTCCATAGCTACATCATTATAACCTGTAAACATACCGCAAACACACATTAAACATTTCCTTGGCTACATCATTATAACCTGTAAACATACCGCAAACACACATTATACATTTCCTTGGCTACATCATTATAACCTGTAAACATACCGCAAACACACATTGTACATTTCCATAGCTACATCATTATAACCTGTTAACAAACTACAAACACAGCAACACACATTGTACATTTCCATAGCTACATCATTATAACCTGTTAACAAACTACAAACACACAGTATAAATTGCCATAGCTACATCGTTATAACCTGTTACATACCACAAACACACAGTATATATTGCCATAGCTACATCGTTATAACCTGTTACATACCACAAACACACAGATTATATTGCCATAGCTACATCATTATAACCTGTAAACATACTGCATGCACACATTATTTATTGCCATAGCTACGTCATTATAACTTGTTAACATACCGCAAACACACATTATACATTTCCATAGCTACATCATTATAACCTGTAAACATACCGCAAACACACATTATACATTTCCATAGCTACATCATTATAACCTGTTAACAAACTACAAACACACAGTATATATTGCCATAGCTACATCGTTTTAACCTGTAAAACACCACAAACACACAGTTTATATTGCCATAGTTACATCATTATAACCTGTAAACATACTTCAAACACACAGTATATATTGCCATAGCTACATCATTAAAACCTGTAAACATACTACAAACAAACAGGATTACGTTATTTTATTTATTAACGTTTGGTTGGTTCAATGAGATAGAAAATGACTTTATTGTTTGCCTACCGAATGTCAAATGGGGGGTGTGTGTGTGTGTGGGGGGGGGGGGGGTTAGTGGGGGAGAGGGAGGGGGGGGGGCGGGGTGTAAGAATGTTGGCCGCCATATTTTAAATACATTTAGTACTAGTCCAACACAGGAGAAGAAACTAGCTTCATATTTTTAAGCTCCGAGCTTACTTCCCAATCAATTGAAAATAATTAAAACTAAATGACAAAATATGACTTCGCCCGAAAACACTGAACATGTATAATTGCTTTATTTTTTTACTTGTAAAACTGGTTAAAACCTGCATACATTATATATTAAAACTGTCCTCACACAAACTAATTTATGTTTATTGAATTTATTTTCAAATAAGCATAATATATTTACGAACTTTCTATTTACGATTTGAACCACCCCACCCCCGAAAAGTATAACAAAATGTAATATAAATGTCATTTTCACAATTTCGTACAGACAAACATTTATTTTTTTAAGCTGAAGAATAGGAAGTTTTTCGGTTGAACTGCATGTCTGGGTTTGTACTTAAATCTATTTATGGTACCTTACATTAGCGTTTTGAGTACCGGATGTACTTGTTCTTCCAGCATGTCTTATCAAAGTCTTACATAAAATGAAACACGTCTGTATACTTTAAAATAAAGAAAAAACATCTTTTAGCAATATTTCATGGAATATAATTATAAAGGGAGCAAGAAAATTGATTTATTATTTATTATTCTCCACCCCAATTAAGAAAAGAAAAGAAAAAATAACGAACGAACAATAAAAAAACACTCTCCCCGTCAAAAAACCCAAACAAAATAAAACAAAAGAACAACGACAACAAAATGAAATATTATGTTTTAAAGACATTTGTGCAAAAGACTGAACCGCAGACGCTGAAAAAGTGTAATAAGCTAGATTTAAATAAACTCGGATCGATTATCTCCCTTGTAATGCAAGTATTTCAGACTTTTACTTTGTAATGTAAGTTAATATTTAACCTTCAGCCCCATTTTTGCAAGCAATGGATTGGAATATTCATCCTCATATAGTTGTATAACTTTTATTGACTATCTCGTTTTCATTTTTTTTAAATTATCAAAATTTATTTTAAAAATGCTATAACTTGGCTACATACTGTTTTGGATTAAAGAATCTCAGGTGTTTACCCAGATAAAAGTTAAGGCCATTATCAAATATCAAACAGTATCTGGTGTTAGGCTATCTATTATGGTCTTCACGGATCAGCATCGAATAATTCGCTGCTTTTGACCAATAGGGAATTGCTTAAGTACCAGATTCGTCACAAGACACCATGTGACCTCATTATATATATATATGTGTGTGTGTGTCATGAACCAAAATTTGAATAAATGCATTAACAGCCTCGGTTTCGAAATAATTCACTTTTGAATTCTATCTCTTTACTTTTCCTATCTTCTGTGATCGATCAATGTTAAACGTACCCAAAATACTCTAAACAAAAAATAAGAATAACATAAAAACTGACTCTCTGGTCATTCAAATCAGAAAAAGTGGTTATGTAGTGAGCCATTTGATTTTGTCCTCTCAGCACCTACCGCATGTTTAAATTAATATCCATATCAATCGAAACTGAAATATGTGTAACGCTTCCACCACTTGACGCTGTGACTCAATGCCACCAACCGTTTCTATCCTGATGCAGTAAAGTGAAACTGTATATTATTTTACGAACAACGAACAAACATTCATACGCGTATAAAGCTTATTTCATTGTTTTAATTTCCCGAAAAGAAGAAGTTTTAATTGAGCCCTCATTGATCATTATTTTTTTCAAAACGGACTTTCTTATTCTGCTCATATATCCCGCAAGCTTGCATCTGAATACTACAAACTCTTCGAAAGAGAGATGGACACATTCTTAATTTATAATTCCATATTTCTTCTACCAATTAAGAGTTACTCAATGCATAAATCGTCACCTTCGATTGTACAAACATTCCTAAGACTTGCTACTTTGTGGTATAGAAATTCTACATTCGATGGTATTCTTAAATCAACCGTATGTTTTCATGTTGATTTCGTATTGCCTTTTTAATCCAGTTTTAACGAAATCTGTATTGCTTGTACATGCCGGCCTGTTGTTTTTGGTAACCAAGGCGTTGTCGTCTAAAAACATTTCAATTTTTATGATATCCAGTTTGTAAATATGCAAGGGACTTAAATGAGACAGAACGCAGTAAAGTGAAGAAGTTACTATCTCCCTTTATATAAAATCCCAGAAAAATACAGGAGTCTCTTGCAACGGAAGTCTATAGCAATTTCGTATAATTTGCAAAATTTCTCAGTTCGAGCTTATATCCCCCAAATAATGATCTGTTTTAATCTACCTAATGTATGTTTAGGCAACATCAGAAAAAAAGACACGTTACCTAACAGTTGATTTGTTATTACCTGACCAGGTACGTTTTGCAACAGTTCTATTTATAATAGAATAAATCAATAATAAAATAAATTAGATTCTTGACATTCAAAATATCTGAGTTAATAAGTTTTGTTAGAGTTATATGCTATATGTGGGAGTTACTTTCTCTAAAACGCTTGAATCTGTGCGTTTGCAAAGACTTGGGGCAACCACTCCCCGAAGTGCCGGCTAATACCACATCTGAAACAAATATCCTGGCTTGAAGCTTTTTTATGGTTTTGTATGGTGTTCTCTTCTGCCAACTGCCAACTGCCAACAGCGGTACCAGAAACGTTAATATTTGCATACTAGACACGGATTTCCAATTTAATGTTTCATCCTACAGCGCCTCTGCACGTCATTCCTACCCTTCTCGCACCATGGTATAACGTAAATATATGTCACGTAAAACACTTTTAATGCAGCTATGGTAAAAAAATGATAATTCATTTAATTCGAATGATTGTACGTTTGGTATGCAAGAAAAAAGACATTCGTGGCTTTTTCGGGTTTGGTAGAAAATGTGGTCCTGTTGGATAATTGTTTTCGCAGAACTCGCAAAGCCCACGAGACGTCAATTTCTATCCAAAACCTTAAACCCATGAAATATTCTTTTAAGGGGTTTGAGCCACACGTGTTGTTAGCAGACTTCATGGGAACGCTTTACACACGGGTGCGTGACATGAACGATACATAAGTTTCAGAAGCATTTCATTGTGTTATTAGTGGTCGTGCAAAAGAGCTTAGAATTATTTAAGTTTATAATTTTAAGCATATACTTGCGCCTGCTTTAATTTCTTTTCTTCTTTACTGTCTGAACTACAAAGTTTTGGCTTTTGTATTCATGAATAGTCCCAACCCGCTTGTGGGGGTTTTGTATTCATGAACAGTGTACCAACCCATTGGTGGCAACATATTCGCATTCATGAAGTATCTCAACCCAACTTTCTTTTTTTCTTAACTGTCTGAACTACAAAGGTTTTATTTTTGTATTCACGAACAGTGTCTCTGCCCACTGGTGAGCCAAATATATTACTTGTATGTTGTTGTTGTAGTATGGTATTTAGCGTCGCTTTCAACAATTTTTCAGTCATATCGCGACGGTGTCTTCTTGAGACAGTATTCTAAGCGCTGTCACACTTGAGTATCATGCCGCAGACACGTGGTATGATACCCCACCCAGTCACATTATACTGACACCGGGCCGACCAGACCTAGAACTCTCCTCTAAATGTTGAGCGTCAAGCAAGGAAGCTTCTAGTACCATTTTTAAAGTCTTTGGTATGACCCGGCCGGGGATTGAACCCACGACCTTCCGCATGCGAGGCGGACGCTCTACCACTAGACCACGCCGCGGTCTTAAATATAATACTTAGAGAAAAAGAAAATGTTCTTCATGTCTATTATTGGAAGATGAATTTCATTTACTATTTGAATGTGTCTTATATAAGGATCTTAAAAACATATATTTTAAACCATAATAGCATGTTCAAAACTATCAATTGTTTAAGTCAGAAAAGAAATTCAGAACTTAGCTATTATGTATTTAAGGCTTTTGAATTAAGTGTAAACTTGGTATAAATTACATAGTATATCCTCCTGTCCAACAATATATATATATATGTAAATATATATAAAGTTATCAGTTCATGTATGTAAATTGTCCGTCCAGTCCAGATGTGTTGCATGTAAATCCATAGTATACATATATATATATATGTGTGTGTGTGTGTGTGTGATCCAACGAGTTTATAAATCTGTCCTTTATATAGCATGTGAGTAGTCTTGAATCCTTAACTGGATCCTACTCATGTAAAGCTAACAGTCCATGTATGTAAACTGTCTGTCCAGTCAAGATATGTTGCATGTAAATCCATAGTATATAAGTCATGGTAGATATGTAGTTTTAAATGCATAAACCTTTTATTGGACATTTATATACATAACCCGTAACACACGCCTATCGGCCTAATTGTTATAATTGTATACACGAGGAAATTTCTATACACACCTACCGCGTTTAATATAAAAAACTACGGAAGCACAGAAGGGACATACAGTACATGTTAACATGTCACTATATAATATAATCTACATAATATGTGCAGCTTTAGTATTAGTGTGTCATATATCTAACTGCACCAGTTCATGATTGATTGATTGGTTGATTGAATATTTAGCGTCATTTTTATGCCATCGAGGGCTAACAGACGATCAGTTAACCTAACCACTGTTTCCTGAGATTAACCAGTACTCGAACACACCCCGTCTCCGCAAGTAACTGATAACTTTCCCACTTGAATCAGTGTCGAGAGACGAATGATAATGAGACACAATGTCGTATATCAATCATCACGGTGCACCAGTTCAATAACATTTGAACGTAATCATCTTGATGCTTGATCTTATATCATTAACAGTAGTAATTATCGTGAGTTTACATCGTTGAGTGGCTTATTACTGACACAGCCCCAACTTGTTACTATAGATCGCATTCACTATGACCCAGAAGTACGTTCCGTCGTCATATATTCAACATTTCGTTCAAACCCCAAGAATATCTTCATATTGTGCCTACTTCAATGGGGTGATATACAGTCCAATTCTGGGCCTGTAACTGGATCCGTGTCTACTCGAAAATCCTGTCAGCCGAAATTTCCCTGTACAGTATGTCAGATTCAAGATTTCAAGATTCAAATTCTTTATTCAGTAATTTAAACATATAATGTTTCTCATTACATACAAATTCAGATAATAAATGTATCACATGACACATAGATAATAGACCAATATTATGTTAGATTCTTTTAAATTAGAAAATTACGTTATTTAAATACATATATTTTAATAGGTTTTGAGGTTGGACAAATATAAATTAAACATTTAAATACTTTGTCAAATAAATACTTGAGTTGATCAACACAAAAAGATAGATGTATATATTATGTATTTTGAGTGTACAAGGAATTGCGAGTACTAAAAGCTTGATGAATAAACTTACACAAATTTAACAAGACTGAATACTTCTTACTTTGCATTAACTCAATGAATTTTATCATACTTGGCCGTTTATAATAATATGATTTAATAAAGCTTTTACGGATATCCTGATAACTAGGACATATTAACACAAAATGGTATTCATCTTCTATGTCGTTAAAGTTACAAAGAGTACAATAACGAAAGCTACGTTCAATTTTGTTCTGTGCATAACGACCGGTTTCAACTTTCAACTGATGTGAAGATAATCTTAATCTTGACATAGGAATTCTTAATTTTTCTTGGAAGCATATCTAAATAATTTTCGAATTCTAAAGTAGTTTTTAGCATTTTATAAGTACATAGTGAACGACTGTCAGAGACGAGTTATTTCAACAAGAAAAGCAGTAACCTGTGATCCCTGTCATTCAAAGAAGCATATAAAGTGTACCGGCTACATCACAGTCAGTCACTATGAACTGTTTTCATGTAACGATAAAGACAATCTGTTTTACTGCGTTCAATATACTTTTAAATTATAACCTGGTGACTCTGAATTTGAAAATTCTGAATTTGTTAATTTAACAAATGAGCATAAAATGATTCTCCAAACAATTTACCAACTAATGTTAAATTTGACCATTTTCAATGTTTTACCAGGAAAGGATTGCACTTTGTTCAACAAAATGCACGCTCTTTATTTCCTAAAATGTCCGAAATTCGTTTCTTTGCTGACAAAGCTAGGGCCCCTGTTATTTCTATTACTGAAACTTGGTTAGATGATTCTATTACAGACGTAGAGGTATCAATAGAAGGTTATTGTATTGTCCGTAAGGATCGAAATCGAAGTGGTGGTGGTGTATGCACCTATATCCGAAACGATTTGGCTTTTGATATTAGGACAGATATAAGTGACCATACTGACGAATTTTTATGGATCGAGCTATTGTTACCGAAAACAAAACCTATTACTTTTGGTACGTGTTATAGGCCGCCTAATCAGTCTAATTTTACCGATATGTTTGAGTAAAATCTATTTAATCTACGATCCGATAGTGAAACTATTATATTAGGTGATTTTAATATTTGCTGTTTTAAAAAAGAAAGTTCATTGTATCAAGCATATGTCAATTTGTTACGCATTTTTAACCTAGATCAAATCATAACCGAACCAAGCTTGTATCGCACACTTCAAGTACCCTTATAGACCATATCCTATGCAATAATAAAGACCGAATTTTCCAGTCTGTTACTATCCCTATGGGTGTTAGCGATCATTTTATGACGTTTTGTTCAAGGAAGGACCGAAATGTTATTTTAATTCATATTAAACCGTTAAAATAAGGTCAATGAAAAATTATACTAAACAAGATTTCATTCATAATCTCACGAGTGCGGACTGGAGCACATGTTTTAACTCGACATGTGAAAGGTCTATGGCAGCAGTTGAAAAAAGCTGGGTTAGAAATATATGACAAACAAAAGTTCGAATATTGTTTTAAATATTGATAATGTGGTTTGTCATGATTCTTTGACAAACGCGAATCGTTTTAATAATTTTTTTGCTACAGTCGCGGCAAATAATGTTAATAAGCTGCCGAACCATATACATATTTTTACTACATTTTCACAAAATTTTAAGAATTTTTATAACTCGAAGAAGTCTCCGGACACTATTTTTAGAATTAATCACATCACTGAGATTTTTGTTTTCAAGGAATTAAATAAGTTAAATGCTGCTAAAAGCACTGGACTAGATGGTATTCCACCGAAATTTGTCAGAGACAGTGGAATTTTTATAAAAATACCTGTTACTTTTATTATTTATATGTCTTTAGACTCAGAAATTGTTCCTGATGAAATGAAAACTGCAAGAGTCGGCCCAATTTACAAAAATTCTAGCCCTTTGGAAGTTGGTAATTATAGGCTAGTAAGAATACTTAACGTATATCAAAAGTTTAAGAGCGTTCTGTTTATAACCAATTTTCGATTTTTTTTAGATAAAAATTATCTTCTGTTTGAGTTTCAGTCCGGTTTTAGGAATAAATACTCCACTGATACTTGTCTTATTCACCTTTTTGATTTTATAAAACATAACAATGCAAATGGTCTTAATACCGGAATGGTTTTACTCGATCTACAGAAGGCGTTTGATACCGTTGCCCACGTTATTCTATGCAATAAGCTCTCTGAATTGGGAGTCGCGTCGATAAAGTGGTTCAAATCTTATTTCACCGAAAGATCACAGTTAGTGAAGATAAACAAAGTTTCATCAAAATCTACCCAAGTTACTTGCGTCGTATCACAGGGAAGCATCCTTGGCCCTCTTTTATGTTATGTCAATGACATGCCTACGTGCATCGACTTATAATTTATTCTATGCAGACGACAGTGTAATATTGTTCACTGACAAAGACCCTAATATTATTGCAGATAGGCTTAGTCGTATCATGGATAATTGTTCTACATGGCTAGTTGATAATAAATTGTCCCTCCATCTAGGCAAAACAGAATGTATTTTATTTGGCTCCTCCAGGAGACTTAAACAAGTTAAGTCATTTACGGTTACATTCAACGGTCATGAAATTCCTCACAGGAAAAGGTCAAATATTAAGGATTAACTATTGATAAGTTACTAAACGGTGAGACTACATTGTTTAAAAAGTTAATTCGCTGATTGCATTTTTAAAACGAGACTGTTGTTATTTTAACCTTCAAACTAAAATAACTTTAATAAGTGCCTAAGTACAATTTCATTTTGATTATTCCTGCTCGTCTTAATATGCCGGTCTTACTGAAAAGTTAAAACACAAACTACAAGTCACTCAAAATAAAGTTGTACGATTCTTATTTAACTTATCACCAAGGTCTAGTATAACCTACGCTATGTTAGAAACAGTTAATGTATTAAGGGTTGAGGATAGAGTAAAACAGCTTAGACTTTATCATATTTTTAATATTTTCCATGGCACCGCGCCAAAATGTCTTAATGATAACTTCCATAGGGTGTCTTCTATTCATAGCCGTACACGGTTTAGTGAAAGTAACTTCATGGTTCCGCATGCTAAGAGTTTCGATTCGTGCACCTTTTATTGCAATGCAATTGCTGAGTGGAATAATTTACCTAACGATTTGAAGAAATTAACCAATAAGCAAACTTTTAAACGTGAAGTTATAAAAAATTAATGTAGCTCCTCGCAGGCTAGAGAAAAATTTGAATATTTAATTTTTAAGTATATGTTGAAAATATTTTTTGTATTGTGAACCACGTATATGTATTGTTCCGTTATTCAGGGTATATGGTAAATCAATGTGATTTGTATTATAACATTTTAACAAGTTTACAGCAAATGTCTACATTCTTAAGATTTCATGTATATCAACTTTTTTTTTTAATTTTTTAAAAAAAAATCACATTTTTTAGGGAAAGGACCCCGTTGGAAATAAGCGCGTTTGTTGCTTTAATGGATCATCCCAGGTTATAAGATCTTTAATTTTTAGATGAGTACTATAATTATTTTACATATGTGTGTGTGTGTGTGTGTGTGTGAGAGAGAGAGAGAGAGAGGAGAGAGAGAGAGAGAGAGAGAGAGAGAGAGAGAGAGATGATGATGATGATTAATCATGTTCATTATAAGATCAATACATATTGATGTTAATTATATAAGGTTGCTATATTGGATTATTCAAATTTTATTGAGTGCCATTTTCTATTATGCGTTTCCAGTTTGGATCTCGCTTGGGCTAAGATTTGTTCTATATTTTTACATTCTTTTAAATATCTAAAATAGTTGTCAAAGCATGGTATATCGCTTTGCATTTAACATTTAAAAATGAAATATTTTGCTAAAAAAATAACAAAATTTATTATTGTTTTTTGTTTTGTGTTGTCGTCATGGATGCCCAATGATATATTTTTAAAATTAAAAGATACATTAATACCGTTTTGTGATAAGAAATCATTTGTTTTTGTCCAGAAATGTTGTACATGAGCACAGTCCCAAAATAAACGTTGTACTGTTTCTACATGCATATTGCAGAATTGACATAAACTTGAATTTACGAAATGGCATTTGTGTAAGAATTTATTTGTGGGTATAATTCTATATAAATATTTATATTGAAATAACCTCAATCTCGAATAAATAGTACATGTAATCGGTGATAAAAATATTTTTTTCCAGTTCAGATTGTCATAGGAGTCATTCCATTTTTGTTGAGCTTTATTTGTAATATTGGTAGTTGTTTTCGATATATATGTCTCATATATAATTTTATTTGGTTTCAGTACCTTTAAAATCCTGCCAATGAAAACAGTTCTGTCGTTGTTGTTGTATGTTTCATGTTTAAGTTTTTCTTTCCAAGAGTTCGGTATGGAAGCAATTATTGAGTGGTATTTTAAGAAATCTGAATTGTCTAGATTGTAAAGTTGTTTGATCATATTAAAATTATAAAAGTTCTTATTTCTGTAATCATAAAGTTGTTTAATATATTTTATTCCTTTATCCAGCCATACTCTATAAAATATTGTTTTATTGTTATTTTGTATAAATGAGTTATTCCATATGATTTCATCTGTGATGTTTGTTATTTCCGAATTAAAGTTTACCTTTGCCCAACTTTGTAAAACATCCCTTAAGAAAATATTTTTGAATTTATTGGTTATATCTTTATATGTTATGTTTGATTGTAATAATAATTTCCCACCAAATTTGTTAATTTCATTCATATAATTATCTTTCCAGATTCCGGTATTTTCATCGTTAAAAATTCTTTTGATCCAACTTGCTTTTATTGAGTATAGATATGCATTCAAATCTATCATTTTTAATTCCCCATCTTTATAGTCTTTTTTAATTGTGTGTCTTGCTATTTTATCTGGTTTATTGTCCCATAAGAATGAATAAAGTTGTTTAGTGATTTCAGTTATTGTGTGATCCGGTGGGTTTCCAGTACTGTCAATGGGTATGTTATTTTTAGCAGGGCAAATGTTTTTATGACTGTTATTTTTCCTAATAATGATAAGTTATGTTTCTTCCATTTTGTAAGACATGAATACATTTGGTTTATTTTAGTATTAAGATTGATTTCTACTCGTTTGGCTTTATTATTTGTGAAGATGATTCCTAAAGCGGCTGCTTGATTAGATGTCCATGTAAATTTTTCCATTTTGCAATACATTTTGTCTGTATTTTTTAGGGATCCTGCTCTTAATACTGTGGATTTATTTAGGTTCAATTTAAGGCCGGATATTTTACTAAATTCGTCTATAGTTTTAATAAGAGTATTGAAAGTTTTTTCTGACCCATCAGTAACAAATGTTGCGTCATCAGCAAACAGGCTTTTTTTTAATTTCTTTTTCATTAAGTTTGATACCTTTTATATCTTTATTGTTACTAACAGCTAATGATAAAATTTCTATCGATATAATAAATAAATATGGAGAGAGAGGGCATCCTTGACGTACACCACGTCCTATTTTAAAAAAATCAGACATATAACCATTGTTAAAAACACAGCCTTGCATGTCGTTGTAAAAAACATTAATCCATTTTTTAAGATCGTTAATTTTTAGATGAGTACTATAATTATTTTACATATTTATTTTTCTTGATTAATTACTGTTATTTTATTATTATGATAATTATGTTATATACCTGAATAAATTTGAATTGAATTGAATTGGACACCAAATTTATTGGTTTGGCAGAGGCCTTGATAATATATCTTTGGTTTGCTTTGTAGCTAGGCACACACTGGTCTGTACATTTATGTCTTGGTTATTCACAAATAATTATCTCCATATATTTATCATGAATTGTGAATGAGCATCTTAAAAGATCCCAAAAATCATAAATTTGGTTGTTGTGAATTTAATTTTCCTTTTTGAAATAAAATATATATGAATTCACTGTATCCACATGATCCATAAGGTTTACAAATCTGTCTTGTATATAGCATGTGACTGGATCCTACTCATATAAAGCTATCAGTTCATGTATGTAAATTTGTCCAACCTGTCCAGATGTGTTGCATGTAATTCCATAGTATATAAGTCATGGTCGACACCAAATTTATTGGTTTGGCAGAGGCCTTGATATTATATCTATGGTTTGCATTGTAGCTAGGTGCTCACGCTGTAGACTGATCTGTACTGTATATTTATGTTTTGGTTATTCACAAATAATTATCTCTATATCAATACCATTTTCCATTCTCTATAAACAGTTACATTAAACATTATTCATCTCTATTTATAGTCACACTAGTGTCCGTCATTGGATATAATTTATGTTGTTAAATTATTAAGTAAATGTAAACAATTTTGCTCATGTGTCATTATGACCTATTGTAAGGTTAAGTGCGGGATGGCCTCGACCCCACTAGACCTATGACGAAGTTAATAAACTATACTTTATAGGTGGCGATATATTTGCATTCACGAACAGTGTTCCAACCCACTGGTGGCGAAATAGTCTCTTTCATGAAGTGTCCAAACCCACTGATGGCGCATTGTTCGCATTCATAAAGTGTCCCAACCCACTGGCGGCGAAATGTTCGCATTTATAAAGTGCCCCAACCCACTGATATTTTGGGCACTGCCTATGGCGTCCTGTTCCACGACTCCGCACCGATCGCATCGCCATTTCTCAATGGATTGCCGCCTGAATATGTGTTCATCTTTTATATCTTTTAACCTGGTAAATATCCCTCAAGGGTTAATATTATCCACACATTTACTTGGAAAGACAACTGTAGGAAATACACTGCTTATTTTCAAATTGAGTTGTCTTTCCTTAACAAATCACTTTCTCACTTATAACCAGTACAGAACATTGGTGTATTCTATAAGTTGATGTCTCAAATATGTTCAAATCGAGGGTGGGGTTCATTTGTAACTTCTTGGTGGACTTTTATATCGAAGTTAAGATTTGGTTCATCACCTGTTAATTTTAACATGCATGCACACGAACACTACATTGTTAATTTTATCTTGAACAAGCTAGACAGTGGCTATACAACAATTTTTGGTAAGATGTTAAAATAACTGACATACATTATGGAAATAATTTCAAAATAAGATTTAAAAATTGAAATAAATACTCGAAAATTTTGTTTAATACTTGGGTTAATCATTATTAGATTTTCGAAGCGTTTATTAAGTTCAGGGAAATAAATCTACACATTGACGATATGGCTCATCGTTATATCAGATAAGTCTATAAGGAACATATTCTTTGCAAGGAAATTACTCAAATTACCCAGTTGAAGACAGTTAGTTTATGGTTATCTATCTCGGAGTCTATAGACTTACTGCCAAGCATGCATAAAGATACGTGAGTCCGCGCATGTAATGCACATTCGATGACAGCGCTCCATCTCTAATTTCATAATGCCCCAGATATTGAACGTGTTCATATTAAATTGTTGAAACAAATCTTAGGTGTAAGAAGCCAGACGTCCAATAATGTTGTTTATTGTGCACTTGCGAGGTTACCTTTCTCTGTTATAAGAGCTATAAGAATAGTAAAATATTATTTTGAAATATTGAAATCCTCTAATAGTTTAATGTTTAAAGTTTTACGATCTGATACCAATGCTAACGGAAATGTTATTAACAGCAATTCGTAGGCGTCTCGAATAAAAAATATATTAAATGATTTTGATTTTAATTATCTTTGGAACAACACAAATGTTACAAATATCCAAGTAGAAAAAAGTAAGGGAACGAAGCATTGATCAATATGTACAATCATGATACTCTCAAGTAGATACTTCATCAAAACTAGAATCATATTATTTAAAACAGCCTATGAACCGGAAAAAATATTTGTTAACAATATGTAATACAAATCATCGTGTAGCATTAACACGGTTTAGATGTTCTGCCCATAAATTAGCAATAGAGGAAGGGAAATTATGTAACATAAGAAAATGTACACATTGTAACATGAATGTCATCGATGATATGCCTCATGATATGCCCTAAATGCAGAACCTTAAGGGTTGTGTGTCTACCTAGGTACTATTGTTCTTTTCCCACAAAACAAAAAAGTGTGTCTCTTTTGAAAACAGAGCAGTCATTTACCTTAAAAGGGTAAGCCAAGTTTATATTTTTAGCAACTGAAATAAGAAACGCCGAATAAACTGTTAAAGTATATTTTAGATAACAATATAACGTTAAATGTTACAACTTTCATAATTGTAGTAATATATTAGGACTGGTGTTGATATATTTACTGTTAATACTATGTTAAGTTAAAAAAACAAATAAACGTGTCGGTTTCGGACATATGACAGTTGTTAGTTATAAGTAACAAACAAAAACACATATGTAGAATATAGCTAAAATATTTGAACATATATATATGTATGTATATCAATGAAAATATGTGTGTTATGTATCTTCTCTGTAATTTGTGAGTGTTCTGTAACACGCCTAGCATAAGGCAAAAAAACATGTATATGTTATGCTGAATAAAACTAATAACTGTGCGCCCTTCATGTAATTACACAACTCGCAGCCATCAAGAGCTTTTGGAAGAAGGTCTTATTTGTGAATATTATATGACATTAAGGGTTGTAAGTTTAGCTAATGGACACCACTACATACAACGCCAAAAAGCAATTCAGTACCATAATATTTATAAAATGCCATTCCCAAATGAGTGTATTGGTCACAATCGTCTACATGTTTGGAACCTAATCGCCATGTGCGTTTAATTTTAAAGAGTTATCATTAATTTCAATTTTATTAATGGGTATGTTTTCATACAGTCGAATAAAAAAAGGATGATAAGGTAATAGTACGGTAACGTGCCATGATGCCATTAAGGACGTCTTACCTGTAGGAGGTAACGAACAGGGACAAAATAAACTCTCAGATGGGTTGAAACAAATTGCTCAAGCTTTGGCCAAATTTGATCTACACCGATCGCATGCTATGAAAGACGTTAATGACCTACATATAAAAGTAAGGGACAATGCAAGAAAAAACATTGAACACAGTCTTGACTCCAGTTCAAATGGAAATAACAATATTAAGAGGCAAATAAGAAATCTGAAGGAAAAGATTGACGAAAACTGTGCTGTAACAAGCAAAAAAGAACTATTAATTCGTGATCATGATTCGTCTGTTCGTTCCGTTCAAGACAAAATGAAAATGCTGGAGAAACGGTTAAATGAAAGTAACATGAGTAGTATAGAAACGTCACTTAAAACATTTACCCATGATCTCAGTGAAAAGATGGACAAACTATGTACAACAATGGAATCAACACCCGCTAGCCTGATTGAAGTTAATGAAAAGGCATTTCATAACAACGGACATACATCAAACACTTTTGTGGCCACTTCAAGTAAGCCAACTACTACTTACACAGCAAAGAGTGGAAAATACAGAAACAACGAAACAGGTAGAGATGCAACAGAGTGTCACATTGACTTGACCCGGAATGACTGTACACACGGTACTACAAGAAACATTGAACCAGCTCCGAATCAATCCTTTGACATGGAAGTAAACGTAGACATTCAATCAGAGACTCGTGGTCGTTTCAAAGGGGTGCTTCGTAAGAAAGCAAAATCATACATTGTTACAGGCATCGACCTTGATAGCGACGAAGAAAGTCTCAAAGACTTCTTAGATGATCTAGGAATAACGTTTAAATCAGCGAAGTATCTATATACACGCAGAACAGATAGCAAATCTGCACAAATTGTGGTAAATGAAGATCAAGATCATATAATCAACGACCAAGACAACTTGCCGCCTGGTATTGTGTGTAGGCCATGGATGAATAGATCTGACTATAGGGCACGGTTTACTCGAATAGAAAACTCCAATGGATACTAATCAGCAATCAAATACAATATCTCTGAATATAATGTCTTGGAATGCAACCGGAATCATGACGGGTGTACCATACTCGCTCAATGTGCTACAGTCTAAATCTATTCAAATTCAGAGTCAGCACTTTTTTGATTATCTTAGTCATGACTACTGCTCTCACGTAGTTCTAGATGGCGACTGCAAAACATTTAATAGCAGAAAAATTGGAAAAGGCGGTGTTGGACTGTTGTGGCATAAATCATTAGACAGTAACACTGAAGTGATTGACACTAACAGCGATCGAATTGCTGCTTTAAAATTAACTTTGAAACATTCAACATTATACATAATTCAAGTATATTTGCCATGCTCTAATCATAGCCTTGACTATTTTAAGAATGAAGTTGATAATCTAAATGACATGTGCGCTATATTTACTGGCAATGGCAGAATTATCGTAATGGGGGATTTTAACGCTAAAGTTCCGGTGTCGACTGATCAGACTTCTTTAACTGCAAGATATCGTTACCTAGTACAAACAATGTTAAATCATAATCTCACTGTAGTAACTAATTCAGAACGCTGTACTGGATCAAAGTTCTCATTCGTTCCATATGGTAACAGACAACCGAGTCTTATTGACCATATATTTGTGGACGAAACCCTTATATTTGATATAAGAAAGTGCTATATCGACAAAGAAGGTCCTTTGAATGTCTCCAGACACCTTCCTGTCTTCATCTCGTTAATGTTCCATTGCGAAATAAACAACGAGTTATTAAAATCAGAAAAGTTTGTGAAATCCTGCTTCAAATGGGACTGTCTAGTTGACAAGGAAATTTACAAGAACAAAGTAACTCAGTTATTAGCAGATGACGCTTACTATAGATTAGTGTCATGTTTATAGGTGTCAGCTGAAACCTTAATTTCAAAGAGAGTATTCAAGAAATTTTTAACACCATATTGGTAAAAAACTGTAAAGGAATATCATACCACAATGAAACACAACAGATCAGCCTGGATTGCAGAAGGCAAGCGACAAAACTCACGTTCGTTTGAAATTTATAAGAAGTCGAAAGCTGAATTTTGGACGTAAACTAAGACAGGCCGCGTCTGAATTTGAAAGAGAAGAACTGGAAAGAATTGACAAATTAGCTGAGTTAGATAAAAAAAGTAATTAACTCAAGAAAATTTAAGAAAAAGGTTAAAAAGGGCAATGAAATGGTCTTTGATGGCACATGAGCAAGTACTCATGATGAGATTGTCGAAGGCTGGAGGGCACTCTTTGCAGAACTATATAGGTTTTTTAGAATCGGATAAATTCGATGAAGAATTTAGACATCAAGTTGATGAAAATGTTAAACTGTTTGTAGACAAGAACTTTGGTGATTCTGACTCAAAATTCTCAAATCTAACAAAAGCTATATCAGTTCAGGAATTACAGAAAATTATAGATAAACTTCCTGTGGGGAAAAGTTCATCTGTGGACAACATAACATATGAGCATATCAAATACGGTGGCATACACCTGACCAAATGTCTCAGTCGATTGTTTAATGCAATATTGAAACACGAACTTATGCCATTAAAATTTAAACAAGGTTTTACAATTACGCTCCACAAAGGAAATGGGAAATCTACAACTGACCCGAATAATTACAGGGCTATTTCTCTACTGCCTGTTATATCAAAACTTTTTGAAAAGGTCATTCTAAATCGCCTAGAATCTGACAGGTTTATGGAAAAAATCCATCCTCTACAGTATGGGTTTCAGAAAGGTAAAAACTGTAAAATGGTATCATTTATTCTTCAAGAATGCAGAAGCTATTGTTGGGAACGCGGTAACGACCTATATACTTGCTTTATGGACGCAAAACAAGCATTTGATCGAGTGTGGATAAACGGTTTACTATGTAAACTACACGCGTTTGACATTAAAGGTAAAATCCTGAGGATAATTGCAAATATGTTTCATTCTATATCCAGCAGGGTGTTATCTCATGGCCTACTTTCAAAAGACTTCAATATCAAGCAAGGAACCAGAGAAGGCAGTATTTTGTCTCCTTTCTTCTATACCGTGTTCGTCAACCAGCTTCTACATGACCTAGATTCATCAGGCTATGGTTTCAAAATAGACAATGTGTCATTCAGTGCTCCAACCCAAGCCGATGATATCGTTCTTCTGTCGATTACGAAACGTGGAATAGACAAAATGTTGAGACAAAGACATTGGTTTAAACAAAAAACACGAGTTTAAATACGCAGAAGTTAAGTTAAACCAAGTAAAAGAATACAAACATTTGGGAACTGTACAAGCTGACCATGGTAGATACCCTGCGAATATTGATGAAACTAAGCAGACTACCAGGGGAACATTTCTCTCCCTCACAAGAAATGGGGTCCATTCAAATGGAGTAAATCCCATAACATCGGTCAAGTTATACACAGCCATGGTTCTTCCACGTCCCCTCTTTGGCTGTGAGCTGTGGAACAACATATCAGTATCAAGTTTGAAAGTTCTTGAAGTTGGACATCACTTTTGCCTAAAATCAGCACAAGGTCTACCATACCTTACTCGCTCAGACATGGATATAGACATGCTTGGTCATACGAGCATTGAAGCATACATAGACTTACAAAAACTTATTTTCTTTGGATCTCTGTGCAGAATGAAAACTACAGATTTAGTACAACAAATTCTAATAAGACGGATATTTCAATACAAATCTAACTGTACTGTAACGAAGCTTGGTTTCGTCCCAGATTTAGTTCGGTTATTGACTAAGTATGAACTGATTTCTTCCTTAGATGAGTATTTAGTGTCTGGTACTTTTCTATCAAAGTTTCGTTGGAAGAGTGAGTGTCGATTCACCATTTTAAAGTACGAAGAATCCTTATGGCTTTCCAGAATGTGTTTAAGTGATGACTTTATACGTTTCCGTCGCTTAAACAAATCCTTAGCTCCAGCAAATATTTGGCGTGTCGCTCTTAAAAAACCAAATACACTTGAGTTAATGACGTTTATGGCGAAACTACAATGTCAGCAACCTACACAATTGCCATGTCCGAAATGTGATCAAATAATCACTGACCAACTACAGCATTTTCTTGTTGACTGCTTGGATCATACAATAAAACTGTTGAGAACTGAATACTGGAAAGATGTGATAAATAAGTTTAGTAAAGCTCTGTACAATATGCTAAATACAACAGACAACGAGAAATTAACTTTATACATGATTGGTATGATAGATGATAACTTAACACAAGTGCTCAATATAGAACGATATTCAGACTTTATGGTACAGAATGCAACATACATTAAACATATTTATGCTTCGTAATTGTACCCCTTTTCTTTGTAACTGATGTTGTGTATAATATGTTATTAGCGTGTATAACAAGTTAAAGTTCACGCTTCTGCAATAGAACTATTCTCTTCATGTTTGTTAACATGTAAGTAGCTTTGTTTAATTATGTGATTAATGTTCATATCAAATAATCTTCATTAACTTTGAGAAAATAAAGATGATAATAATTTGTCGGCTTGTCATCACCTTTAAATAATGTGATAACACTCGTTTTCATACTTCAAGGTATATATAATAATTCTAACATAGCCGTATGTAGTTTAGAAAGTAATTAGTCGACAAGTATACCATTATGTGTTTAATGTTCATAAACTATATTGTCTATTCATGAGACTTTGAACATGTTCGCTTCACACAATGCTAGATTAACAGTTTTTAAAGACACTTCAACTTCCAATACAGTCGAACGGTCTTTAACAGCGTTTTCTCAGAATGCAGTTTTGTCATTTTATTCTCAATGTCTGCTTTAAAATCTGACTCATAGTTTGATAGATCAACTGGAGTGTATAAATGCTTAAAATAATTACCCAGTACGCTGTAATTTGTTCTGCATTTCTACAAGAAAATTCGCCAAATTTCATTTCATTACCTACAGAATTACACGGTTTTTGCCGCCAGCTATTTATAACCTTCCAAAATGTCACACTGTCAAGGGATTCGTCAACTTCGCTGCTTCCTGGGAACAACTGGTTTTGATTTTTTATATGAGGTATATGTACCTGAATTAGTATTAGTCCCGACCCAGGTTTTACGTCAATCATAAACTTTACGACGACAATTGGTTAATTTGCAGACCAGTATGTTTTAAATAATGCCTATATTTTGCATTTAGGATATATGTATCCGATGAACTAATCAAATATGAAACTAGTGCCTCATAGTAGACAATATCAATTCCATTCGTATCGACAGTATTATCGTGTAATAAATGAAGCAAGTCAACAGTTTGATCGTAAAACGACGTGTACTGTAGTTAAGCCTAACGAGAAGCTTTTAACCATTCTTGTCTAGGTTCTGTATCATAACTATGTGTACATGTATTAAACTTAAGCTATGACACACACATACTAACAGAATACAGACCTATGTGTAGAGACAATAACAGAACTGTCATCAATAATTTCACATGCATTAATAAGATAAGTTTACTTTTGTGAAATTTTCTTCCATCATTTGAAACGAATGGGTTGCTAGCTCCAGTGCACATGTCAAGGGAGTTAACCAATACAAGCTTGTGGTTGCTAATTAATGTCAGCAATAATATACTTCTGTCACCAATGTTATTGAATTGTTTAGAAGAGATGTGCATTTTCATCTCCCATTAACATATTTCTACCCCTGATTGAGTAGTAATTTAGAAGTTATGATATATTAACCGTGTCCTGAAATAGTTTTAAAGAATGGTAACAACTTGGAAAATAAACACGTATAATATACATAAAACAGATTTTTTTTAGTTTCAAATTGACAAGACAAGATTATAATGTTGTTGTATGAAGGAGGAAGCTTCTAGAACCATTTTTAAAGTCTTTGGTATGACCCGATCGGGGATTGAACCCACGATCTTCTAGAGCAGACGCTCTACCACTAGACCACGCTGAGATCACACGATGATAAATTACGAAAATGCAATGGATCGTAGTTCTGATTATTCCCAGCAAGTTTCTGCTAAATCGTTTTATTCTATGTCTGAATTTTAAAGGTAAGCTTCTCAGAGTGAACAATTTTTATGTTTTTATAATTATGATATTTTGGCATAAATATTTTTTTAGTTGTAATAAAAACGTATACAGAGGTAAACTTATTTGTAACGGAGGTAAAAACACATATTACAGAGATGAAAATATATAACATAGGTATACACATATATAACAGAGGTCAACACATATTTATAACGTAGGTCAACACATATATAACAGAAGTGAAAACCTATATTACAGAGATGAAAATATATAACATAGGTATACACATATAAAACAGAGGTCAACACACATATATAACATTGGTCAACACATATATAACAGAAGCAAAAACATATATAACAGAAATGAAAATATATAACACATATATAACAGAAGTAAAACATAAATAACAGAGGTCAACTCATATATAACAGAAATAAAACATATATAACAGAGGTCAACACATATATAACAGAAGTAAACTCATATAGATGGAACTATATAACGGAGATCAACACATATATAACAGAAGTAAAATCATATATAAAAGAAGTAAAATCATATATAACAGAGGTCAACACATATATAACAGAGGTGCAAAACAAATATAACAGAGGTCAGAACATATAAAACAGAGATAAACATATATATAACAGAGGTCAACACATATATAACAGAGGTTAACACATATACACCAGAGGTAAGCACATATATAACAGAGGTCAACACATATATCACAATGGTCAACACATATATAACAGAGGTAAACACATATAAAACAGAGGTCAACACATATATTACAGAAGTAAACACAAATATAACAGAGGTCAACACATATATAACAGAGGTCAACACATTTATAACAGAGGTAAACACATATATAACAGAGGTCATCACATATATAACAGAGGTAAATGCATATATAACAGAGATGAAAATATATAACAGAAGCCAACATATATATAACAGAGGTAAACACATATATAACAGATGTCAACACACGTATATAACAGAAGTCAACACATATATTACTGAGGTAAAATCATAAATAACAGAGATGAAAGAATATTTAACAAATTTGAGCGTTAGTCCGAATCAACAAATACTGTGAAGAAAGTGAACGAAAGAGGACGCAACCACGTGGATTTAAATATTGCGTTGTTAATATATTGAGTAAAATTGTGTAGGTAGAGAGACAGAAGGAAGAATTTTGCATGACATTATGATCATTATCATTTTGATCTTTATTGTTCACATAAAAAGTTTATAACCTACCTTAACCATTAGTCATAATGAAACTACATAACAAAACATTTTGAGAAAATCTTTGTTCAAAATTATTAAAAGTGAAATAACCAAATGAAAATTTTAATGTTCTTTCTTAAGCACTATTTTATATCAACAGTAAATGCCGGTGTTGTTTTTGTATTTACTTCTGATCTCTATCTACTTTATGTCGTGTTGTATCCGGATCGGTCACATAGCTGTAATTGAATCATGTATCATTTTACAAAATCTTGTTTTATTTTATGTACATTTTATTTCGAGTCTTATTGAAAAGGTATTTATGAAGTATCTTAAAATGTCATCAAATATTTCATACGCGTTTAATATGGTTAGTTATTTTGTGCTATCATTCTTGTTGTTTTATTACCCAATAACCAGCGGTAACTTATTATAATGAGACGCTTTTAATATATTTGAACGGGTGATAACTTGTTTATGTTTGTTTAACATCTTTCCCATTTATTATTTTGTCCCCATCTCCGTCTTGTCAATTGCATCAGAAGACATACTTTCATTTTTACTTTTATTGGATTTGATAGCTAACTTGACATGATAGATATACAATGATTGTATACCTACGAGATCCCAAAAGAGTTCTATAGGTAGCCTGATTGAATACTTAGTGTATGAAATTTGACCAAATTTGGATCATCACAATGTTATCTTATACATTAATTCATTTCTTAGCCGGGCCCGATTAGCTCAGTCGGTTGCGCGTCTGACTATCAATCCAGGGGTCGTGAGTTCGAATCCCCCGCCCGGCAACATTCTCCGTGATGATTGATATACCACATTGTGTCTCATTATCATTCGTCTCTCACCACTGATCCAAGTGGGAAAGTTATCAGTTACTTGCGGAGACGGGATGTGCTTGAGTACTGGTTAATCCCAGGAAACAGTGGTTAGGTTAACTGATCGTCTGTTAGCCCTCGATGGCATAAAAATGACGCTAAATATTCAATCAATCAATCATTTCTTAGTTATGACCCAGTCACGCAGGATATATTGTGTTATCATTTTCCAAACGTCCTTATGTACGTAACATTTTATTGTTCGGTGCACTCATCCTAAATTAAAAGTATCAACAAGTTGATATGTTGCATGGCAGGATATAAATGTAATGAATGGTGTTTAGCTAAAAAGGTCGTTGCATCGACTCTTGGCCTATTATTAGTTGTATTAATTGAACCCTCCTCCTGAATCGCAAAAAAATGCGTATACAGTAGAACTTCGATGGCTCGAACCCGACGGGACTAGACAAAACGTTCAAGTTAAGGTTTGTTCGAACACGCATTGTTCAACATCATACCATAAATGAACATGGTAATAGGAGTTCGGCCAGGACCAGATAAGTCATTCGACCCATGTATGGTGTTCCAGCCATCCGTGTTCGAGCAATCGAAATTCTACTGTATTGGCATTTAACTCTCAATATGGTGTCGTTAATATACAATTACCAGTGCGAAGATATACATATAACCTATGCGTTTGTCTATCCAAAGTATATGATTATACTTCAACTGTATTAAGTGCGTCGGTTTTCAGAAACCACATCTTTTGATTTGTTTGTTTGTTTTCACTTTGGACTGCAGATATATCCACACATAATACTACATGTATATGTCTCACTTCACTATTACTCTTTATTTTGCCGTGGTAACATGATGCTTGTGTTTAGTATAGTTTATTTCGTGATAGAGGCCTCCGGCCAATACACACTTATATTCAAGTATATAGTAAGTACAGTGTTAACAAAGTCAATTATACACAATATACATGAGAATGCGATAGAAACATTATATATGACGAAGAGCATTTAAACACCATGTGCACATGTAGATACAATTAAAAAGATATAAACAAATTGTGAATAAAACAACTAATTCAAGCGTTCAACGCTCTTTCGTAGCATAGAACAGATACATTGTAAGATTTCTGATATCATTTAGGATGTTCGAGGAAACGTTAGTATATTAAATTTATTCTATATTGGTATGATGCATGAATGTTTGTCGTAGAGAAAGACAATAGATACAAATAATTGTTGTGATTTCTTGCTGAATATGAATAGAGCAAAAGCTGGCATAGCATATACTGCAAGACTTCACTAGTGTTAAAAAGGTGGATTTTTTAGGGGAAGAATTTGAGGAATTCTTTTAAAAAAACAAACTTAGTGTGGTACTAAACTGTCTTTAAAACAACCAAGCTGGTCAACCTTCCAATTATTATGCATTTTTATCTGGGAATAGGACATTCCTGCTATGAAAGAAAATACTTAAACAAATTTTATGTGGAATATTTGGTCCGTTCAATCCTAGACCTTATTATATTGAACAAAAAAAAACAAAATCCAACTGCAGTGAGATCTATATGAATATTAAGTATTAAGTGTAATACACTAAAACGTCTGCCAGTAGCAGATCACATGTTTTAAAATAATGTTTTTGGTATCAGTTTTCCACATTTAAGCAAGGTATGTCTACTTTTTAACATGTCCACAGTATAGCATGATAGTTGAGAAATTCCATATTCAAGTACACTTAATACACGAATGTAATGTGTTAAAATTTCAAAATTATTAGAAAGAAAATCATTTTCCGGTAACAACAGAGCAATTTCAATTCTTTGGCCGGAGAAGAAATATTTTCAAGTTAGTTTAAGGTAAAAGATTAAAAAAAAATGAAATAACCTTCAAATTCAAAAGTCCCAAAAAGTGCATATGTAAGATTTTTTCTTTTCATAAGTGATATCAAATAAATTTTATAAAGAATAATCTCATTTGTTCAAACGTTTTAAAGCAGTTATGTTTTAAACACGTCCCATTAACGTCAATTAAAAACGATATTAAAGTCAACTGTAACATTAAAGTAAATCAAAAATAGTGTAAAAGGTTTTTGAATAAGCTTTGATAATTAGTGAGTATAAGAATTAGACGCTTTGATCACTATAATGTGTGCATAAAGCGTAAACATAAGCATGCAGTCGCTTAACGTGAGAAGTACTGAATCGTTAATATGATTTAAAACTGTATTTATTGTATCCATTTTTTCTGTTTTATCGTTTATACAATACTAACTTATAATACTTGACCAAAAGTTACATTTTATTATTTAAAAATTAAAATGACTTATTTGAAAAAGTTGTACGTTGCACTCTAATAAATATGTTACGGTTGATTTATTTTGAAATTTTAAAACTGTTTTTAAATATAATGAGTGTATTTGGTAGTTTGCACTAAATAACTGAATGCTGTTTATTAAAAAGTGTATATATTATACGTATGTTATTTACTAACATTAATAATCTGCTAGATTAGTAAAACTATCAATTAATCGACTATACCTAACGCTTGTGTTGTAGACATCATGAGTGTCATGTGCAAGCGTACCTGCGTAATCCAGAGTTGGGTGCTGACTTTCTGACCCCTACAAGGATAATTTCAGCATTCAACTCTGCCACGGCAACTCTCTATATGTATGTATTGTGACACCATGTGTAAGCGTACCTGCGTAATCTAGAGTTAGGTGTTGACTTTTTAACCACTGCAAGGATACTGTCAGCATTCAACTCTGCGACGGCAACTCTATATATAAATGTATTGTGACAGCTTGTGTAAGCGTACATGCGTAATCCAGAGTTAGGTGCTGCTTCTCTGACCTCTACAAGGATACTGTCAGCATTCAACTCTGCGACGGCAACTCCATATATGTATGCATTGTGGCACCATGTGTAAGCGTACCTGCGTAATCCAGAGTTGGGTGCTTGCTCTCTGACCACTACAAGGATACTGTCAGTATTCAACTCGGCGACGGCAATTCTATATATGTATGTATTGTGACACCATGTGTAAGCGTACCTGCGTAATCAACAGTCAGGTGCTGACTCTCTGACCCCTACAAGAATACTGTCAGCATCCAAATCTGCGGCGTCAACTCTATATATGTATGTATTGTGACACCATGTGTAAGCGTACCTGCGTAATCAACAGTCAGGTGCTGACTCTCTGACCCCTACAAGGATACTGTCAGCATCCAAATCTGCGGCGTCAACTCTATATATGTATGTATTGTGACACCATGTGTAAGCGTACCTGCGTAATCCAGAGTTGGGTGCTGACTCTCTGACCACTACAAGGATACTGTCAGCATTCAACTCGGCGACGGCAATTCTATACATGTTTGTATTGTAACACCACGTGTAAGCGTACCAGCGTGATCCAGAGTTAGGTGCTGATTCTCTGACCCCTATTAGAATACTGTCAGCATCCAAATCTGCTACGTCAACTCTATATATGTATGCATTGTGACACCATATTTACTGTAATGTTCTATAAAGTGTACTTCCCCTTTAATCTTATCTCAGTTACCTATCTCTGGACTATGTTCTGTTTATAACTGAGCATTAATGGCACCCAGTATAATTCCACAGCCTCATTCATGATAAGCCAAGATGCTACGGTCAATGGTCAAGATCAGCAGTAATCTTATATTGATAAAAGAGGATTCACTGTTAGACCGAGCAATAAAGACGTAGTATCAAACACTTGTATTATTATTATATTCATATCTAAAACAGCAATATTACATATACGTTAACAGCTATGTCATTGTGTTAAAATTTCAAATAAAATTGTTTATAGTAAATAATTCACATTGTTGTTATAAAAACAATAATTACATGTAAATAAATGACTAAATCGTTTTGTTGTATATTTTCAGACTGACGGTTAAAGCAGCACCCATCACTTGCAATCACTCGGACCTACATAAGCCTGCAAGGAAAGTGGACTTAGACTACATCTGGCGGTTGGCAAGACTGAAGCCATCGCAGTTCCTTAAGCTTTAAACAATATATGCACAGCTGAACGGCTTCATATGTCATCTAAACTACTCCCAAACAAGAAGTTGCAGATGGGTAAAACATTTCTCTAGTGCCAAGTGCGATCTTGGTAGACTTTGATGTGATTAGCCAGAGAGCTTTGAAACGAACATTCAAGGGAGCTTTGGATAGAGGATGTTTTTCCATTTCGTGCAATGTGTGCAACGTACAAGCGTTTGAATCTATCGGTGAGTTAAAGAAACTGAAGGGCATAAAAGCGTTTAAACTTATCGGCGAGTTGAATAAACTGAACGGAGTACAAGCTTTTAAACTTATTGCGGAGTTGAAAGAAACTGAAGGGCGTACAATCGTTTGAACTTATCGGTGAGTTGAAGAAACTAAGGGCGTACAAGCTTTTGAACTTATCGGTGAGTTGAAGAAACTGAAGGGCGTACAAACATTTAAACTTATCACTGAGTTGAAAAAAACCGAAGGGCGTACAAGCGTTTAAACTTATCGCTAAATTGAAAGAAACTGAAGGGGGTACATTCGTTTAAACTTATCGGTGAGTTGAAGAAACTGAAGTGCGTACAAGCGTTTGAACTTATCAGTGAGTTGAAGAAACTGAAGGGCGCACAAGCGTTTTAACTTATTGGTGAGTTGAAAGAAACTGAAGGGCGCACAAGCGTTTGAACTACTTATCGGTGAGTTGAAGAAACTGAAGACAATGACCACTTTGACGATTTCGATGTAGTGATCGAAACGAAATCTCATTCTAAAAATAGACATCACTGAATTACTTTCATATCGTCATTCTAAGATGAAATAAAGTGTACTACGTGTAAACATGTTTATAGAATCATATTGAAATCAAAATGTAACCGCGTGACTCATTTAATACGTCAAAAAAATTGTTGCGATTTTAAGCAGGAAATATATTTTAGTCAAACCTAGGCGCGTAGCCCAAGTTTGGAAATCCCTTTTCAATATAATATTTCGGAATGTTTAAATAAATATTCTTTTGACAATGCGGGATCAGTGATTAAATATAGGGATGCTATATTTGAAATAATTTTTTTAGCCAATGTATTTTTTTTTTAAAAATCCTGATAATTCCCTTTAAAGATTAAATTTCAGATAATCTGGTTGAAGGCGACAAGGATAGATGTAGCGATTATGACAATGGCAATCCTCGTACAGTCCACCATCTGGAAGCTAGCACTAAAGGATAAACTATCTGATCGCATGTTTACCCCAATTTGCTCTGATACGCATTAACCAAACCATCAATAAGGTTAAGCTGATTCAATATGCATCTAGCTGGAAACAACGATCACGAAAACGTCTTAGCCGCACCTGAGCTAAAATACGGACGCATTATTCGATGCAGACTCCTGCCTTGTCAAGTTGTCATAGGGACTGAACAATCGTGCACATGTACTCGCTTAGCATAATTCTAGTGATTTGAATTTAAGTACTTCATATTTTTGCAGATGTTTCGTTTTTTATGTTATAGAATGCGCTTTGAAATTTGAATTTGTTTACATGTAATACATATAGGATGTATATATATATGAATATCATAGTTCTAGTTTGACACCACATTGCCTCATTTATAATCCAACCCAGTCATAATGTGTATAACCTTCAAAGCACGGACGATTTATATAATTAGTCGTCTGATACGAGTAATGGCCCTTCAATGATTAAAATTTCTGACTTTGACTTGTGAACACTGTATTCCATTCAGGATTTATCTGCTTTCCATGTTTAGTCAGATTGATTATGACCATAATACAATATTGAACCTGTCTAATCAGATCAGAAACAATGGAATTATTGTCCTTAAATAATTACTAAAGATGGATTCGTAAACAGCATAGTCCCTTCTGTTTATATTATATCCTGACCACACTTGGTCAATATGTTTACACATGTAAGCTTTGATGATTTCTTGAACCGGTCAAGTCACACTATTTATAATTACATAGATGTATTTTTGATTGAATCAAAACTCTATTTTATGCCTTATTACACCTTCAGTTTTACAATCATCACAACATGGAGATAAGTTAGCTTTGGATTAATAAAGCACGCATATTAAGTTCTAGATAATATTTTGAATTGATGATATATTGAACCAGTGTTCGAATATACATGTAGCACTAATATATAATCTTTTTCCCAGCTACTATTATGTTGACTTGTTCAGGTCGCTGTTGACTACAAAAATACATGCTTTAAGATTGGCTTGGATCACGGTTCTTTGGTGCACATTACAGCACACGTCTCACAATTTATCAAGTGAGTCGAGCTTTATGAAACCAGTTTATCGACATAGGCAATATTGTACCTCTTGCAAGGAGCTACGTCATAAATTAAAAACCTTCAGTTATAATGTCTGCGTTGTTAGACTTATACAATGCTTATTTTGCGTTATTTCTGAACGTAAATAAGAAGTTATTTAATAACGTATGTCCCGTCTAATTAATTGTTCAGTGAACAGGAGCAATGTTTACGATTGATGTTCCCTTCTATTAACCATTTTAAAACGTGCACGAAATGTTATCACTTAATTAAAGGACATTTTAAACAAAATGATTATATAATTACCCTATGTTTATTTGAAATAAGATAATCATTTAAATCAATTGCAGTTAGAAATGAATTGTCCATATAATCTATCGAGCCATTGTTAATGCCATTCGTTATGCCAATAAAACTGAAACTGTTAATAGAATTGAGTATTCAGCGTTAAATTATGTTTGCAAATCCTAATTAAAACTAAACAAGGCAAAATGAATTGGTCATGTTAAACCAATCAAACTAACACTGAGCAATACATATTTTTGATCCGATTTTATGTGTTTTATGTATGGCACTGCTCCAAAGGGGACTCAAGGGACCAATTGAGAAAAAGATAGCAAACTCTTACCTTAATAACTACTACCCTTGCACCAAGGAGCCTTCATATGTGACGGGACAATGAAATAACTATTTTTTTAGTTTACGCAGAATTATGTGACCCCATTTTATATTTTTTGTTCATATATTAGCATCAGTGATTTATGGCCCCGTTTAACTTCGGTTAAAGTTGATTTTGCAATGTCTCAATAACTTTTAGCCTTACACTAATACAATTTCACAAGTATTTCCCTAACCAGGAAAGGGGCTCAAGGGTTCAATTGCGATAACCACAAATTACTGATAGGCAAAATATTGACCTCTTTATACTTAGGAAGCAAGCTGCTATCTCAATACCTATTGCCCATATATCAATGGAAAATGTGTGTCTTTTTATTAAAGGCACTCAAGAAGTAAGAAAAATCGATTAATAATTTTATAACTTAGAGTTATGGCCGTTAGAAAAGCTGGGTCTAAATAGCTCTGTAAGTAGCGCATCTGACTATTAATTCAGAGATTGTGAGTTCGAATCCCCGACCAGTCACAGTCTTGATTGACATTGCATCTTATCGCAGCTGATTTAAATATATCAGTAACCTGCGAAGATAGGTTTACTCGAGTACTGGTTAACCTGACTAGAATCTCAGGATTACGAAGATTTAAGGGCAAATTAATATCTCAGTTATTAATCATACATTTATATAACTTCTTATATGTGTTAAGAGGACACCATGGGACATGCAGGATAGCCCTGTTCTGACTTTAAGTAGCATTATAGCCCCTGTAATTCTTAAACTTATATATCAGTAACTACTAGTCATAAACTACTGCCATATCTCAACTGTCTCCTCTGTCATTGGTGTTTCAAGTGGGATAACTCTAATTTAGGCAGTATTAAACACCATTTTATATTGAAATTTTGATTAAAAGGTTTCATAAAGCTCATTTCTCATAATTAAATTCAAAGTTAAGTGTGTGCTTATCATAAACAATAGTTGTCAGAAGACAACAAAGCTCGTCAATGGGATAAAACTCACCTCAAAATCAAAGATTGAGATCGGAGGCAAACACCAAAACTAAAACGCATCTGAACGCAAAAGTTTAACCTGGCTGTCTACAGACAAAAAAAAATCTTAAAGAGCCATAACTCTGCAAAAATGCAACCCAGAGGTATGGTTTTGTCTCTTTGTATTTCCATGATGATGGTAAACACACATGCAAAGTTTCATTCATATCCAATGAGTGGTTGCATAGATATCATTACCTGATAAAAAAACTTTAACCTGGGTGTCTAAGTCCAAAAAGGGCCATAAATGTGCCAAAAAGCAATCCAAATGTATGGTTCTTGTCTCTGTGTGTTTCATTGATGATGGTGAACACATATGTGAAGTTTTATTCACATCCAATGAGTGGTTGCATAGATATCTTAAACTTAAACGCAACTAAATGCAATGTTTAACCTGGGTGTCTAAGTCCAAAAAGGGCCATAACTGTGCCAAAATGCAATCCAGAGTTATGATTCTTATCTCTGTGTATTTCATTGATGATGGTTAACACACATGCAAAGTTTCATTGACATCCAATGAGTGGTTGCATAGACAACTGAAACTTATACGCAAAAGTTTAACCTGGGTGCCTACAGACGACCGACGACGCCGGGGTCATGACAATAGATCTCCTTGTTCTTCGTCCCGGCGAGCTAAAAACACTTTTCGGGACACGTTCTTCACCTATTTTGGCACACGAATATTTATCTCTTTTTATACTTGGGTTAGATTCTTATAGCATGCTATAAATAATTGTTCATTTTAGTCATACGAACAGTTATTACTTTGACACACGCTTCCAATAGACGAGCACACTCTCCTCCAACAGCTCCTGCTCATGGAATTCTAGAGAAATGTTATTATACTCCAATGTCTAATTGGTTCTTAAGCAAGATCAGACTGGTCTGAAATAAAGGATGGCCACAACTTTTGAAATATTTGAAAACATATCTACAAAAAACAAAAACACTTAAATGGCATTATATAAGTTAACTTTACCTAATGGTACATCGTGCTATGATACTGTCACGTCACGAAAACATTTGATTGTACATGTTACATTTTTGTTTCTGTATAAATCATATTGTTATAAAAAAATGTATTTTGCTACAAATAATCCATATGCGGAGTAGATGTTTTCAATTTGTCCAAACCCAGAGACTAACTTCTATTGACTAGCTTCTATTGGGGCTCGGTAAGGGGACATTTACAAAGTCATACCAAAGGAAAACATTGTATCCATCACTAGAAACGGCATTTCAGTATTTCTTACAGAATCAATGTAACAATATTAATGAACCATGCCGGACATGTTTAATGAAATAATGGTAAAATGGATTTTAAGGGGATGTCATACATCAATATCAAAGAAAATAGATTGGGTAGTTGTGCTACAACTTGACATAACAGTTTAGATGTTGAACTTAAATTTATACTATTCAACTAAACGTTTACACTGACGTATGTTGGTACATTTGTAACGTGCCGTGATACATTACAGAAGTAATAAAAAGATTATAGATAATAAATATAATAAAACTCAATTAAACAGTGGTTGGTTCTTTCAGTTGGACTTTCATATGGTCTAATACTGTCAATTTGGACCTTTATATAGTCTAATACTATCAATTGGGACCTTCGTATGGTCTAATACTATCAATTTCGACCTTCATATGGACTAATACTATAAATTTGGACCTTCATATAGTCTAATACTATCATTTTTACACATATAGTAAATGCTAATCTTTACTTTAAGGCGTTATGCTTATATATTTCAAGACTTAAACACTACTTTTAGGAAATATCATTTTGCTCTATTATATGCCATGCGCCGTATCCAGGTGCTATGGAAGTTTTAGCCAAGTTTTATTTTCGGCTGTTTTGATGGAAAACATGTTTAGATGGTCTGCATTACATAGAGATTATTATCGCCATCTTGGTTTGTAAATCTATGTACGTGGGTTGTCTTATACATGTATAACCGTAGTGTATATATTCGTTGATTTTACAAAATCTATTCGAGCTGATTTTATTTATGGTGTCTTACCACACAATTACTCGACAAACGACTATAATGATCTTTTAAACACGGACAAAACAGGTAACAAGTTGACTTTTAAATGAGATATTGCTTTTATTTGTAAGTGATTTTGCATGTCATGTACTCGTATAACTTATTTATTATCACTGTAAATCCTTCCTTAGCTTGCAATTACTTTTTGTTCTTTTTAAGCATACTTGGAACAAGATAATTAGCTTTACATACTACTGAGTAATGATGGACATGTCAACCGCTCATAAATTGTGTCATCCTTTGTTAGGCACCACTTGTTCCAATATGTTTAACAAGATCGATAAACAATTTCATATATCAAAACGATTTGATGTAAAGTTTAATTACAAATCAATCACACCACAAACTACCAGTTCAAAGAGTAGTTTCAATAAAGTGCCTTTATTCAGCGCTTTATATATTGCGTGTACAGTGATTGTTGGCGGTAACGAGCGTTATAACACGACAGTTCAGTCACGAAATATTCACAGGACGGTACATTATGACCGAGATTGCACTTTTGATCATTTCTTTTATTAATCGCCATGACTATGTTAGTTCACAAAGTTAAAAGGTCAAAAGAATACCGAAAAAACTCAATGTAATTATGTAAGATATGAACATGTACAGGTAGACAAATTTAACAATAATGACCCAGTTGTTAAATACTGGTTAAATATTTAACAGAGAAAGTTTTTATATAAATTGAACAAAACAACTTAAAATGTTAACTTTTAACAATTATTTAACAACTTGAAGCAAAAATTGTACAGTCACCCTATATATATTCCACTTTATATACAAGAAATGTTGAAGGATTTATAGACCAGTTACGGACCTACGCTATAGTGACTCGCTAACTTTAGTGGTACTCAAGGAATAGAACTGTTCTATTTGGAAACAGCAGCTTCGAGCATTGTGCTCCGAGCTTATGGAACACATTGCCTGGCAATATCCAGGGCGCACAATCTTTGAATGTGTTTAAGAAACTAGTTAAAAACTCATTTCTTTATGAAACACTATGTGCACTGAATAGTAACAGTGGTAAGTGACACTGTTCTAGAAACACTGACATTTGATGATATTTGAATCTAGCCAGCTATTAACTTCATGATTTTTTTATCAGTTCTTATGATACTTTTTATGTTTATAATTTCTGTGTGATGCCATGTACTTGCTTTATTTGCATTGTAGATTGATTTTAATCTCCATGTTTACTGTATATTATCTTAGTCTATATGTAGACGTCATGTCTTTTTACTTCAGTTTTATGTGACTGGGAATTCCGTGCTGATGTATGTTTTATGATCTTACCTTTTCAGTCTTTAAATTGTTATGCAATACTATGTAAGCAAATTTTACACTTTTGAACGTATTTCTAATATGATAAGAGTGCTATATAGGTGTGGTATAATAATAATAATAATAATAATAATAATAATAATAATAATAATAATAATAATAATAATAATAATAACAAAAAATAATAAAAATAATTATTAATAATAATAATAATAATAATAAAACTAATAATAATAATTATAATAATAATATAATAATAATAAAGTTTTAATATAAATATTCAGCAACAAAATTAATATAGGATAGTCGAGGTATGGAACTGAAATGGTACGAGTTAACCAATATAGGATAGTCGATGTCTGATACTGGAATGATGAGGTTAACTTATATAGAATGTCGATGTATGGTAAAGGAATGGTGTGGGTTTACAAAAATAGGATAATCGATGTACGGTAATGGAATGGTGTAGGTTAATCAATATAGGATAGTCGATGTATGGTTATGGAATGGTGTGGGTTAACCAATGTAGGATAGTCGATGTACGGTAATGGAATGGTGAAGGTTAATCAATGAAGGATAGTCGATGTACGGTAATGGAATGGTGTAGGTTAACCAATGTAGGATAGTCGATGTACGGTAATGGAATGGTGTGGGTTAATCAATATAGGATAGTCGATGTACGGTAATGGAATGATGTGGGTTAATTAATATAGGATAGTCAATGTATGGTAATAGAATGGTGTGGGTTAATCAATATAGGATAGACGATGTAAGGTACTGGAATGGTGTGGGTTGACCAATATAGGATAGTGGATGTATGGTAATGGAATGGTGTAGGTTAACCAATATAGAAAAGTCGATGTATGGTGCTGGAATGGTGTGGGTTAACCAATATAGGATAGTCAATGTATGGTACTGGAATGGTGTGGGTTAACCAATATAGGATGTATGGTAATGGAATGGTTATGGTTAACCAATATAGAATAGTCGATGTATGGTGCTGGAATGGTGTGGGTTAACCAATATAGGATAGTCAATGTATGGTAATGGAATGGTGTGGGTTAACCAATATAGGAGAGTCGATGTATGGTGCTTGAATGGTGTGACAATGACAATGACAAATAGTTTATTTGCTTTAAGGCCACCAGCCCATGCAACATGTTTTTATACAAATAAATGTTAACAAAACAGTACGTGAGTTTTTGAGATTACACGAAGTATTACATCATTTATACACAGTGATACATGCATAAAACAGAAATATTATAGCATATTACATATACATTAATGTATAGCTTAACTAGTAACACATAGAACTTCTTTTCGTAATTTTGAGGGCATATTGGTATATTTTAACTAGTAACACATAGAACTTCTTTTCGTCTCTTAAAGGCATGATGGAGATAAGTTGGCTACATATTTTAGCAAACTGTCATTTTGTGTTGCCATTAAAATGATAAACTTATGTTCAGTTGGATTATCAAAATATTTATCTGGCAAATATGATTCTCTTAAATCTGTATATATAATACAACACAGTCAAAAGTGAAACTCATCTTCTACAACATTTACATCACACAATGTACATTACCTTCGATCTCTTTCTATATTTCTGTAACGACCCTTTCAATTTCCAGGTCATGATAACTCGATCTGAAGCTTGCATAGATATGACGAAATTTTCTGATTTTTAGTACATCGAGATACTTTTCATATGCAAAACATTGTTTAAACTTTACATAGTAAGTACTGAGTTACGAGCTAGAAGTAACAGTTCCATTCCAGTCGTCTTGTAGATATTGATATTTTAATCTACTTGTAAATATTTTTATAAAATACATCTCATGACCAACACCTTGATTTTCCCATACATCACCAAAACTATTACTTTGTAGAACATGTTTAAGCATGGATACCTAATTCTAATTACCGTTTCTTTCATCAAATAACTCTTTTTAACAAAACTTTCTTTTGGCATTTTAAGTATTTTAAATCAATACTTTATACAGCGTTTGTATGTTTCAATAAAAAGTGGGAACCTAAAACAGTCTCCCAAAGCAACAGCATTACATGTTGTTTTTTGATTTACACACATAAACCGCTTACAAGCATAATATTAGACCCTTTCTAATTCGATAAACATTTCTAAACCTCACAGTTCGGCCCCGTATAACAACTGTGGACAGATTTTAGTATCAAATATTTTGAAAAATACGGTTATGGGCAGTTGTCCAGAATCATATAAGGAGCTTAAGATTGAGATAAGAATACGTTTACCTTTAATACAAAGTTCTTTAACCATATTTGTTAATGATAATTGTCTTGTAAAGGTAAGACCAACAAAACAAAAGCTATTAACTACGTTAAGTTTTACATTTTTATAAGTCCATGTCTCATGCCTTGACAAAATACCGCCATTTTTGATCACTACAACTTTTGTTTTTGATTCATTTACTTTCAGCTTATTTGTATCACAAAATTCAAACAACACATTTAACTGTCTTTGTAATCCAACAACAGTGTCTGTTAAGAGATCTAGATCATCTGCGAACATTAACAACAATATCTGAGTAATGTCTGGGTGTAATTGAATACCTTGAATATTGCTATTGTTCATTATACTTTCAAGCTCATCAATAAAAAATGAGAATAATATTTGACTGGCCAGACACCCTTGCTTCAGACCTATTGTACAGTTCATATATTCACGTCCAGTGCTTTTCAGTCTTACACATGCTTTAACAGATCTATACATACTTTGGAGTGCATGAAACAGTCTACCTTTTATTCCAGCATTTCTTAAAGTTTGCCACAATAAAGATCTATCGATAGAATCAAAACATTTCTGAAAATCGACAAATGCTATATATAGTTTACCTCTTTTCCGATTTAAGTAACGTTCAAGTAATGGATCTTAAAACAAAAGCATTGTCAACAGTAGAATATCCAACTTTAAACCCACTTTGACTTTCAGAAATCTTTTGGTACATGTATGCAAAGAAATTTAGTTTAGCGACCAATACTGCACAGTATAATTTGCTTAAAACATTTTGCAATGAAATACCTCTATAATTATCTGTATTGTTTATATCACCCTTTTTGTGAAATACCACAATAAGGGATTCACACCAACTTTCTGGGTATTCACTTGTTACAAATAATATATTAAAAAGTTTAAATCAGACGTGTACAATGGCATCAATACCATATATAAAAAATTCAGGCAGTTAACTGTCTGGTCCTGTTTTTTCCCCTTCCGAAACCTTTTGATGGCCAATCGAATTTCATCTTCGGTTATCTCAGTATTAAATATAAAATCTTCAATGTCATCTATTGGTTCTTTGAACTCTATGTCTATCGGCATATTTACTTCTTCATTCAGGTTTCCAGTTTCTGGGTTCGAAAGTTTATCAAAATGATTGATCCATTCCTCAGTCGTTATATTGTTTTGTCATTGATTTGAATCTAGACCAGAATGACTTAGAATCGTTTATATTAACTATTAATGCATCTAATTGTTTTTCAGCGTATATATTTTGTTTAATTTTACACATATTTTTAAATTCGTTTCTGGCACTTATATATCTTTGTAAATTTTGCTCAGTGTTATTTTGTCTATATTGTCGCAATAGATGATATTTTAAATTTTTGCTTTCATAACAACTCTCGTCAAACCATTTTGGCTGTGATTTAACATGCCGTTTTGGATTGACTTTCAAACTCTTTACCAGCATATTTCAGCATATCAGTAAACGATGATAAAATTTGATTTATATCAGAGTTAGTATTTTCTATTTCAATGCACATATCATAAATGCAGTTGTTTGTAAATACATTTGCAAGATTTTTCTTGAAATGTTTCCTTCATATGCAAAGATATATTATAACACGGATATGTTCTTTAATGTATATTATCTTTTAGATTGTTATCAGTGTGTAGTGTTGGTATTGTTAATGACGAAATTATTGGAAAATGTTTAGAATCAAATCGATGTCCAACTCGGAAATTATTGACAAACTGTATTAGATTTCCTGAACATAAACAATAATCAATAACACTGCAACCAGCCGTCGATGGGTATGGAAAGTTTTCAACTGTTTTGTCATCCCCAACACGACCATTTAGGATGTACATTGAATACAATTTACATAATCCAATCAAGTTTTCTACCATATGTATTTACAGTTTTGTCACTGGATACACGTGTCTCCTCAACAGAGCTACTAAAAAATCATTGTAGTCTTCAAGTTCATTTACATTTTCAACTGTTCACCTATTCTTGCGTGCGGTCACCTTAGATCATAAAATCGGATAAACCGAAATTTATTGTGATATTAATTATAACATCTTCTAAAAGCTCAATAGATTTCAATTGCTTATTATTGTAAAATGGCGAATCGTTAGGGGGGAGATATGCAAATAATAATACAACGTTTGTTTCAAATTTTATATATAATTTATCAAGCCTGAATGCTAAACCGATGGAACATTCATATTGGATTTTACTCACAAATTTTAAAATATTTTTATTGATATAAACAGACATTCACACCATTGCTCGCCCTTTTCTAGCATGTTTTTCCGCAGGTAAAAAGAAACATTCATGCGTTGATTTCAAATGTTTGGTTTCATTATTATTTTCTTCCCAGGTTTCTGCTAACGCGAATATATCAAAAGAGCAAATGTAATCAACAAAGTCTATAAATTCAGTTTTTTGTAATAAGCCCTCTATGTTCCAATATGCAATATTTAATTCAGCTTTTAAACGGCATGGGCCTCGGCCGCTTTCCTATACGTCAGAGTATTTGCCGTTTACATGCATATCCGAATAACGAGAGTTCTGGAACTCTTTATCTATTTCAACTTGAGCGGAAATTTGTCGACGTCGTTTGGCATTTACAAAAACTCGTGATTTACTGTTTTCAAAAGCCTTCATTTTTTTCTAAGTTTAAGTTCGCCTTTTTGATAATAACCTACTTCCCCTTTATTTTTCATTTCAGTTAATTTTGATCTCTGTTTAAATGACAAATCATCACTAATTCTTCATGCCAGATTCTCTGAGAATATCTCTTGCTTTGAACACTTTAACCTTATCTGTGAAGTCGGAAAATTTTACAATTATTACTTTTGGTTGAACTGGGCTCGAATTTGCCAATTCTAAAAGCATCCATTATGCAATTTTCGGACCAGCTATTTAGAGGACATGCTACATTCAATACATTTTCAATCACATTTTTCTTTAACAGACCTTCACTATGTTCATTTAGAAATTCATTTAACCCAAATATACGCATATTTGACTTTATTAATTTCGCTTCTATCTTTTCAAACCGGTCTTCTATTTTGTTAACACAATCGGTATTTTCATACACAATATGCTGAATGGCGTCAATATCTTAATTGAATCATTTCTCGATTATCACGAGCAAATTTTATTTCAATTTCAGCTTTATCGAGCCTATTTTCAACATCCTTTTGTTTCTCTTCAATATCTAAGTTAGCCGTTTTTAATTCCGTACATGTAAGTTGCATTGATTCCATTTCAGATTTAATAATGACTATATCAGATTTTACATGCTGGATTTCCGACTTAAGGTCCTTACTTGTCGTATATATTGCATTTAATATTTCATCCTTGTCGGTTAATGGACCTGGGTTGGTTTCGATATCCATAGACAGCAATAGTCTCTTCGACGAGTAGGTACTGTATGTTGATTGGTTCCAAAGCGTTTCGCCATGTATATATCTGCACACATCGATTAGGAAATCACCCATGATTGTTAAATGGCATTCCTGGCTTGTAAACGTATTTCATTGCCAACGGTAGCAGTTGACATCAGGTATTTAACTAAGACATGACTTGTCAAAAGTGTTGATGTCACTAACAAACATATAAAAAATGTACGATAGTGTATGTCTGATCCACTAGGTACTATATTGGTTTATAATTAGTTCTGCACTTATAACCACTAAATCCCCTTCCTGGTTCAAACGACCCTATGTAGCCTTCTGTATGTATCGATATCAATGTTCATTTTGTACAATTGGTGTTTAAGGCTTACCCTAATAGGCTTCCTGTAGATTTTATTTTTAATCAGATTTTGTCTATATTTATAGAGTTGGTTAACTGCGCTCGTAACAATAGACACGGTTGATAATTTCAGCCTATCACATTGAACACAATGGATCGTCACAATGCATGACCGTTATAATGACGGTACACTTTACATGTTATTAAACCGGTTTTATCAATAGCGTTTATATATATAACGTTGGTATTGAAAAAAGTCAATAGTTTCTTAGTTACTAATTTTTTTTTTAAATCATCTAGGCAACATAAAATGCATACCTTTAGACACATGTCCGTATATATATATATATATATATATATATATATATATATATATTTTTTTTTTTTTTTTGAAAAATAGTCCACTTTTTATCACTTATAACACAAAGGTGCGGGTTAACCAATATAAGAGAGTCAATGAATGGTAATGGAATGGTGTGGGTTAACCAATATAGGCAAGTCGATGTATGGTAATGTAATGGTGTGGGTAAGCCAATATAGGATAGTCGATGTATGGTATTAGAATGGTGTGGGTTAACCAATATAAGATAGTCGATGTATGGTAATGGAATGGTAATGGTTGACCAGCATAGGATAGTGGATGTATGGTACTGGAACAGTGTGGGTTGACCAATATAGGGCAGTGGATGTATGGTAATGGAATGGTGTGGGTTGACCAATATGGGCTAGTCGAGGTATGGTTATGTAATGGTGTGGGTAAGCCAATATAGGATAGTCGATGTATGGTATTGGAATGGTGTGTGTTAACCAATATAAGAGAGTCAATGAATGGTAATGGAATGGTGTGGGTTAACCAATATAGGCAAGTCGATGTATGGTAATGTAATGGTGTGGGTCAGCCAATATAGGATAGTCGATGTATGGTATTGGAATGGTGTGGGTTAACCAATATAAGATAGTCGATGTACGGTATTGGAATGGTGTTGGTTAACCAATATAAGATAGAGGATGTATGGTAATGGTATGGTGTGGGTTGACCAATATAGGCTACTCGATGTATGGTAATGGAATGGTGTGGGTTGACCAATATAGGATAGTCGATGTATGGTAATGGAACAGTTAAGGTTGACCGATATAGGGCAGTGGATGTATGGTAATGGAATGGTGTGGGTTGACCAATATGGGCTAGTCGAGGTATGGTACTTGAATGGTGTGGGTTAACCAATATAAAATAGTCAATGTATGGTAATGGAATGGTTATGGTTGACCAATATAGGATAGTGGATGTATGGTACTGGAACAGTGTGGGTTGACCAATATAGGGCAGTGGATGTATGGTAATGGAATGGTGTGGGTTGACCAATATGGGCTAGTCGAGGTATGGTACTTGAATGGTGTGGGTTGACCAATATAGGTCAGTCGATGTATGGTTATGGAATGGTGTGGGTTACACAATCTAGGCAAGTCAATGTATGGTAAAGGAATGGTGTGGGTAAGCCAGTATAGGACAGTCGATGTATGGTACTGGAATGGTGTGGGTTAACCACTATAAGATAGTCAATGTATGGTAATGGAATGGTTATGGTTGACCAATATAGGAAAGTGGATGTATGGTACTGGAACAGTGTGGTTTGACCAATATAGGGTAGTGGATTTATGGTAATGGTATGGTGTGGGTTGACCAATATGGGCTAGTCGAGGTATTGTAATGGAATGGTGTGGGTTGACCAATATAGGCTACTCGATGTATGGTAATGGAATGGTGTGGGTAAGCCAATATAGGATAGTCGATGTACGGTATTGGAATGGTGTTGGTTAACCAATATAAGATAGAGGATGTATGGTAATGGTATGGTGTGGGTTGACCAATATAGGCTACTCGATGTATGGTAATGGAATGGTGTGGGTTGACCAATATAGGATAGTCGATGTATGGTAATGGAATGGTTTGGGTAAGCCAATATAGGATAGTCGATGTATGGTATTGGAATGGTGTGGGTTAACCAATATAAGATAGTGGATGTATGGAAATGGTATGGTGTGGGTTGACCAATATAGGCTACTCGATGTATGGTAATGGAATGGTGTGGGTTGACCAATATAAGATAGTCGATGTATGGTAATGGAATGGTTTGGGTTGACCAATATAGGATAGTCGATGTATGGTATTGGAATGGTGTGGGTTAACCAATATAAGATAGTAGATGTATGGTAATGGTATGGTGTGGGTTGACCAATATAGGCTACTCGATGTATGGTAATGGAATGGTGTGGGTTGACCAATATATGATAGTCGAGGTATGGTAATGGAATGGTGTGGGTAAGCCAATATAGGATAGTCGATGTATGGTATTGGAATGGTGTTGGTTAACCAATATAAGATAGTGGATGTATGGTAATGGTATAGTGTGGGTTGACCAATATAGGCTACTCGATGTGTGGTAATGGAATGGTGTGGGTTGACCAATATAGGATAATCGATGTATGGTAATGGAATGGTGTGGGTTGACCAATATAGGATAGTCGATGTATGGTAATGGAATGGTTTGGGTAAGCCAATATAGGATAGTCGAGGTATGGTAATGGAATGGTGTGGGTTGACCAATATAGGATAGTCGATGTATGGTAATGGAATGGTTTGGGTAAGCCAATATAGGCTACTCGATGTATGGTAATGGAATGGTGTGGGTAAGCCAATATAGGATAGTCGATGTATGGTACTGGAATGGTGTGGGTTGACCAATATAGGATAGTCGAGGTATGGTAATGGAATGGTGTGGGTTTACCGGCTATTTAAAAGTATAAGTATAGAAAAATTCAAACGACAATAACCTTATTAACCTGTATTTACATTATCTGCTCATCATTATTTATCATTGATTTATGAAGTGTTTTGAAGTTATCTACTGTTCAGCTTTAATGTGTAGACGACACATGTTTTACAAGGTTTATTTTGATAGCTAACTTGCCTTAATGCAGGTACAAAAAGGAATAATAATTGCTATTGGCCTTAAAATGATTGATAATGATTTGGTGAACCTACTATCGAACCCTTCATATTTCTTTTCTTTTTTCTGTATTCTTTGAATATGTTTCAATATATTTAATTGATATTATGGCACATGTGTGCCTTGCTTCTGTCGATGTAATGTATAAAACTTTTATGGCACATGTGTGTCGTTCTAATAATGCATAATGATAACCATGATTTATGACACATATGTACTTTACATATAATGAATAATAATAACTGGGCACAATGTGACCCATTCATTGCATTCTTTTTCAAACCCTTGGCAAGATTTATAAATACAATTACACTGAACAATAACAATACCGATATATTTATATATAGTGCAAATGGGTCGAGATTTATATCAGTAACAGTTACATATTAGTAACATTTATATATCAGTTATATCAGTTATATTTATATCAGTTACATTTAAAAAAGATACAGATACGTTTATACCTAATAATTACAGCAATCAAAACGAATGTGTTGTAAATATTTTTTAAGAAAAACAAGTTTGCACCAAGTATATTATAAGGGTGTGTCCGCGGTCAATACACCGTTCTTTATTATAAGGGTGTGTCTGCGGTAAATACACTGTTCTTTATTATAAGGACGTGTCAGCGGTCGATACACTGTTCTTTATTATACACCATTCTGTATTATAAGGATGTGTCCGCGTAAATACACCATTCTTTATTATAAGCGTGTGTCAACGGTAAATACACCGTTCTTTATTATAATGGCGTATCGGCAGTAAATACACCGTTCTTTATTATAAGCGTGTGTCCGCGATAAATACACTGTTCTTTATTATAAGGGTGTGTTGGCGGTAAAAACACATTCTTTATTATAAGCGTTTGTCCACGGTAAATACACCGTTCTTTATTATAAGGGTGTAACCGCGGTCAATACACCGTTCTTTAATACAAGGGTGTAACCGCAGTTAATACAACGTTCTTTATTATAAGGATGTGTAAATGGTAAATACACCGTTCTTTATTATAAGTGTGTTCGCGAAAAGTACACCGTTCTTTATTACAAGGGTGTAATCGCGGTCAATATAGTGTTCTTTATTATAAGGTTGTGTGAGCGGTTAATACACCATTCTTTATTATAAGGTTGTGTCTGCGGTCAATATATCATTCTTTATTATAAGGTTGTGTCTGCGGTCAATATATCATTCTTTATTATAAGGTTGCGTCTGCGGTCAATATATCATTCTTTATTATAAGGTTGTGTCTACTGTCAATACACCGTTCTTTATTTTAAGTGTGTGTCCGCGGTAAATACACCGTTCTTTATTATAAGGGTGTGTCAGCGATAAATACACCATTTTTAATTATAAGGGTGTGTCCGCGGTAAATACACCGTTCTTTATTATAAGCGTGTGTCCGCTGTAAGTACACCGTTCTTTATTACAAGGTGTAACCGTGGTTAATACACCGTTCTTTATTATAAGGGTATGTCCGCGGTCAATACAACGTTCTTTATCAGAAGGGTGTGTTCGTGGTCATTACACTGTTGTTATTATTTGCCGTTTTTATGTGAGCGTACGTTGAGTTCCTTTGAATCTTTTTATCAGAAATACTACGACATATATCTGTATCGAAGAAAACATATACCTTTTGCACTGTTTCTCTGCACAAGTGAAAAAAGTGTCTTACTCAATGACATCACACATAGCCGTGAGGGGGGATCGAACCCACGATTTTTCGATCCTGAATTCAATGTTCTACCACTGGGCCACGCGCTCTCACTACATTTAGTTCGCATATACTCGTCGTGGTACTGAAAGTTCAATCAAATTAACCGACAACAATCTGTTATCTTATGTTATCCTGATGGGAGTCAAGTGATGAAAATACTTTTAAAATATAATGGAAACTTCAATGATGTTACATAAAACATAAATCTACTCTCGTTATGTACGTTGGACATTTTACATTGCCAGATGTTGTTTTATGTACATGCCATCAAAATTAAAAATTATATCGTCGCATATTTTGGTAACAAGGATATGATAAAATCATTCGACTATCATATTATATAGCAGACACTTGTTAGAAGACACAACAGTTATTGATTGTATAGTTTCTTATGTGGCTATAATATATATTTTATAACTAATTTAATTCATATTTAATGTTTGAAAAAGTATTAAAAGACGTAATTAATAAAATTTTGTTATTTCAGATAACGATCTTTATTACTTATGTTATTGGCAAAGATAAATATTTCCTTACATCTAGTCAGTTTTCATGATTTGTTTATTATGTATGCTTCTTGTTCATTATACTTGACTCGTTAAACACGTAATACACCGAAATGCTTTAGTGAAGAAACACTCGAATTAACCCCCTTCACGTATGTTTTCATTCATATAAAACACTATAGTTAATCAGTTAAATTGTCATGTGCATTTGACAGATATCTGAAAGTAACTCTCAGACATTATACCCTTAGCCAATATTTTGCAAACACTCTACACTTGGATTGATTGATTGATTGAATATTTAACGTCATTTTTATGCCATCGAGGGCTAACAGACGATCAGTTCACCTAACCACTGTTTCCTGGGATAAACCAGTACTCGAGCACACCCCGTCTCAGTAAGTAACTGATAACTTCCCCACTTGAATCAGTGGTGAGAGATGAATGATAATTAGACACAATGTCGTATATCAATCATCACGGAGACTGTTGCCGGGCGGGGGATTCGAACTCACGACCCCTGGATTCTACACTTGGAGAAACAAACGTTAGCTTTAACGCGCACTATCGTTATTGACTTGTTATTTAGATTTTAATTGATGCCCATATCTCTTTGATGTTTATCATTTCTCTTTCAGGGCTTTGCCTTCTACTGATGTATTTATTGGCGTTGTTTGGTGTTGGATGATTTCCAAAAACAAATAGCTTCAACACATTTCATTGAATTGGCGTTATGTCAACAGTCACAATTTGTCAGTCCACGACTTTTACACCATTATATTGAAGAAAATAAAACGTTATACGGGCACTGTGTGTGATATGACTAGTGTTGCAATTATGAACTTTGACTTTGCGGGTGATGCATTTTAAAATGTTGGTACATGTTATAAAATTAAAATGGAAGTTTCAGGAATTGAATTTGTTTATAAGATTATATTAGTGAATGTACTTATGTAGATGTTTATATGCAAGTAATATTCACGTCCGTTTCTTTTACAGTATTACATATATGTGTGATACCATCTTGAGCCTAATCATCTGTTAAACAATTATTTGCAGAATATAATTGCAAATATTTCGATCAAACGTACGAGGTGGGGGATCAGAAAGTTTGAAGACTTTTGCGATAACTTATTTATATCAATTATACAATGCACAAACGTACATGTGCAGGGGGCGAGGCTACGTCACATGGAGCTGTTAAATACAGTGAAGGTGTAACGAAAATGTTTGACCCCCTTCAGAAATGAATCCCTGATCATTATTCCCGCCAGAAAGTGACCCTCAGTTATTATTTGGCGTATGAAAATTTCTGCTAAAATAGCGAAACCCTAAGCGTAAAAAATTGAGGGACGCTTAAAATGGTCATAGTCAAAATCCTCATGGCAAAGATAAAGCCTAGTGGTCAAAATCCACTCAACATATGTAAATAGGGTATTAAAAACCTAATGGTCAAAATAATTTCGTATTCAAAATTCCTCCCCAAAATTCTGAGTTTATATTATTATATATAAATTTATGATGACTTTTAATCTTAATCAGTTTGAACTTTTAAAATAATCTTTTGTCACAGCCAATCATTTAACTGGCGATAAAAATGTTCGTTATGTGAGAGCTCGAGTCTAATGTACAGTTTTCAGTGATTTATAAAGAGAGTATCTGGAACTTTCTAATGTTCAGAGGAGGGTAAAAGTGAAGTTTGGTGCACTTTGAACAATATTCAGTCACATTGATCTATATATCGGTGAAATAGATTCCTCTATTATTGACACGGTTTGCAGGAACTATAAAATCAGAACATGTCAATAAAATTGAAACAAAATATCATTTAACCAGCTTTTGGAGCAACGCTCCAGCACTGTATTTAGCAGATGTGCGTAACATAAACTTTCTTCCTTGGTATTCTAATGTGATATTAACATAATATAAAACAGTGTATGTTTATGTTTTGTGTGTTATAGAATAGATACTCTCCGACGACTAATAATTATTAACACATTACTCCATAGATTTCTCCACGCGTTTTCCTGCACCAATCACAGAAGGCCTTTGAAAACAGTGCACTGTTTTCCACTCTGTCAATTAATATAAACATAATTAACCCGATAATTCAAAAGCCTTCAATATTAGAGGTGTCAAAAGGCGTCTATATTAGAAGTGTCCAAATGCGTCTTTATTACAGGTGTCCAAAGGCGTCTATATTAGAGGTGTCCAAAGGCGTCTATATTACAGGTGTCCAAAGGCGTCTATATTACAGGTGTCCAAAGGCGTATATATTAAAGGTATCCAAAGGCGTCTATATTACAGGTGTCCAAAGGCGTCTATATGAAGTAAAGGGTTAAGCATAGTTTTAAAGCTCCTCATAAAATAAGCTCAGCAGTATCACATATTTGTGTTTTTTCTTAATTCTAATTATGTAAATATTTGCGACATGGTTTGTTCTTGTGTCATAGTCACTTATCAAGAAGATTAACAAATCATACCCTCCTGCTCTACAGCGTACTGCATCTTTGTTAACCGACCCTTGTTTCCGAAGAACATCACGCTTTCTTCTGTAACTGTGCGACGACGGAATGGCTGGGGACCTTTCTCCTCAATCTTACAATTGACGGATGCACTGAATATCTATCTATGCCTCCTTGTTATACAATTATATTTGCATTTAACTTCATTAAACATTACTGACTAAAATTAATAAAGGGTCAATTCATTCCTGGGTTTGTTCTACATCTGCATAAAAACTAAGAATAAACCTGGTTTCGCCGTTCATAATATTACTAGTAATAAAATATGAATGCGTTTGCAAATACATTTAATCGAATTGATATTGGTATGTTAATGGTAAACATGTATGACAGAAATGTTTTAATTATATGACAATTTTGTGGAACAGAATAAATTACGATTTAATGGAAATTAGATATATTTCCACTATTTTCCTAGATGTCTTAACAGCAGGAATTATTCGTCAACATTTCATTGTAATTTGCTTCTTGAAATATATTACGGGGCTAAATTAACAGAAACATTATAAAAACGGTAGATTGGGTTGTACAGATGTCATTTTCTGATTTTCTCAAGAATAAGCAAAAGAACACCACGACCATTCATGTTGAATATTACGTGTATAAGATGATATATATGTAGATATCTCTGTGTAGATACCCTTGTGTTGTATATATCTGTGTGTATATATCTGTATGTAGATATCTATGTGTAGATATCCTTGTGTTGTATATATTCGTGTTTATATATCTGTATGTAGATATCTCTGTGTAGATATCCTTGTGTTGTATGTATTTGTGTTTATATATCTGTATGTAGATATCTCTGTGTAGATATCCTTGTGTTGTATATATTCGTGTTTATATATATGTATGTAGATATCTCTGTGTAGATATCTTTGTGTTGTATATATTCGTGTTTATATATCGGTATGTTGATATATCTGTGCAGATATCCTTGTGTTGTATATATTCGTGTGTATATATCGGTATGTTGATATCCGTGTGCTATAGATATTTGTTTGTAGATATACATGTGTTGTATATATTCGTGTGTAGATATCAATTTGTTGTAGATTTCCGTGTGTTGTATATATTCGTGTGTAGATATCTATATGTTGTAGATATCCTTGTCTTGTTAATATTCGTGTGTATATAGTCGTGTGTAGGGATAATTCGTGTGTAGATATCGGTACTTTGTTGAAAGCTGTATGTAGATATCGGTATGTTGTTGATATCCGTATGCAGATATCCGTGTGTTGTAGATAATCGTATGTAGATGTCAGATCGCCTTGTGTAGTATTTAGTCGTAGGTATCAATCGATATATCGATATCCGTTCATTTATATCCGTATGTTGTATATATACATGTGTTCTAGATATCCGTATGCTGATATCCGTATGTTGTAGATATCCGTATGTAGATATCCGTGTGTTATAAATATTCGTATGTATACATCCATGTGTAGATATTCGTGTAGGGAGCCGTGTGTAGATATCCGTATGTTGTAGATATCCGTATGTAGATATCCGTGTGTTGCAGATATACGTAAGTAGATATCAGTGTGTAGATAGCCGTGTGTAGTAATTAGTGAATATATCGATATGTCGATATCCGTATGTTGTAGCTAGTCATTTGTTGTATATATACATGTGTCTTAGATATCCGTGTGTTGTAGATATCTGTGTATTGTGAATATCCGTGTGTTGGGGATATTCGTATGCTGTAAACATTTTCGTATGTAGATATCCTTATGTAGATATCATTGCGTTGTTGATATCCATTTGTAGTATTAATCCGTGTATATATATCTTTGTGTTAATGTCCTTGTGTTGTATATTTTATGTGTTTTATATATCCGCATATATATATATATATATCATTGTTTAGATATCGTTGTGCTGTAGATACCCATGTATATATGTCCCTGTGTGGATATCGTTGTGTAGATGCCCTTGTGTTGTATATATCCGAATATAGATATCCGTGTGAAGATATCCTTGTGATGTAGATATCCATGTGTATATATATCCAGGTGTAGAAATTCGTTTGTAGATATCTTTGTGTTAAAGATAATCCATGTGTTGTAGAAATTCGTGTGTATATATTCTTATGTACATTGCTGTGTGTAGATACCCGTGTTTTGTAGAATTTCATGTGTTGCAGATATTCATGTGTTGTAGATATGGTATGTATATATATTCCAGGTGTAGATATCCTTGTGTAATAGATATCAGAATGTAGATAATCGTGTGTAGATTATCCTTGTGTAGATATCCTTGTGCTAAAGATATTATTTTGCTAAAGATATCCATTTGTATATATCCCAGTGTAGCTATTCGTGTAGTGTATATATCCTTGTACTGTAGATATCCGTGTGTAGATATCAGTTTGTAGATATCGTGTGTAGTTATCCTAGTGGCTGAAGATATCCTTGTGTAAGTATCCATGTGTAGATATTGTGTTGTGTAGATATCTTTGTGTAGACATTATTGTGCTAAAGATATCCATTTGTATATATCCCAGTGTAGATATTTGTTTTGTGAAGATATCCTTGTGTTGATATCTCTGTGCTCAATATATCCGTTTGTATATATCACAGTGTAGATATTCGTGTTATGTAGATATACTTGTATTGTAGATATCCGTGTGTAGATATCAGTGTGTATATATCGTGTGTGTATATCTAAGTGCTGAATATATCTGTGTGTATATATATCCATGTGTAGATATCGTTGTCTAGATGTACTAGTTTTATAGTTATCCCTGTGTATATATCACGATGTAGATATCCTTGTGTAGATATCTGCATGTTTATATCATTGTTTGGATATCGTTGTGCTCTAGATATCCCTTTGTTGTAGATATCACGATGAAGATATACATTTGTAGATATCTGCTTGTATATATCACTGTGTAGATATCGTTGTGCTTTAAATATCCTTGTGCTGTAGATATCTTTGTTTATATATACTTGTGCTGAAGATATCCGTGTGTATATATCCTGGTACAGATATCCTTGTGTAGATATAACTGTGTAGATATCGTTGTGCTTTAAATATCCTTGTGCTGAAGATATCCGTGTGTAGTTATACTTGTGCTGTAGATATCCGTGTGTAGATATACTTGTGCTGAAGATATCCGTGTGTAGATATACTTGTGATGAAGATATCCGTGTGTAGATATACTTGTGCTGTAGATATCCGTGTGTAGATATACTTGTGCTGTAGATATCCGTGTGAAGATATACTTGTGCTAAATATATCCGTGTGTATATATCCTGGTACAGATATACATGTGTAGATATCATTGTGAAGATATAGTTATGCTCTAGATATCATTTTAGTTGCAGAAATCAGGATGAAGATATTCATGTGTAGATATCCGCTTTTAGATATCATTGTGTAGATATCATTGTGCTCTATATACCATTTTGTTGTAAATATCCGAATATATATATCTGCGTGTATATATCCCCGTGTAGGTATCGGTGTGTATATTCCCTTGTGTTGTAGTTATCTTAGTATATATGTTTGAGTGTAGATAGCCGTTTTTAGATAGCGCGGTACATAACCGTGTGCAGAAAGCCGTGTGTAGATAGCCAAGTGTAGATAGCCGAGTGTGTAGATAAGCAGAGTAAATAGCCGAGTGTAGATAGCAGTGTGTAAATAGCCGAGTGTAGATAGCCGATTGTAGATAGCAGTGTGTAGAAAGCCGAGTGTAGATAGCCAAGTGTAGATAGCCGAGTGTAGAAAGCAGTATGTAGATAGCCGAGTGAAGATAGTCGAGTGTAGATAGCAGTGTGTAGATAGCCGATTGAAGATAGCCGAGTGTAGATAGCAGTGTGTAGATAGCCGAGTGTAGCTAGCCGAGTGTAGAAAACAGTGTGTAGATAGCAGAGTGTAGATAGCCTAGTGTAAATATCAGTATGTAGATATCAGTATGTAGATATCCAAGTGTAGATTGCCGAGTAAAGGTAGCCGAGTGTAGATATCATTATGTAGAAAGCCATGTGTAGATAGCCGTGCGTAGATAGCCGAGTGTAGATATCAGTATGTAGATAGCCGAGTGTAGATAGCCGTGTGTAGATAGCCGAGTGTACATATCAGTATGAAGATATTAGTACGTATATATATCCCTCTGTAGATAGCCATGTGTAGATAGCCGTGTGTATATATCAGTATGTAGATATCAATTTGTAAATATCTGAGTGTAGATATCAGTGTGTAGATATCAGTATGTAGATATCCGTCTATAAATAGCCGTATGTAGATAACCTATGTAGCGGATATCGTGTGAATTAATTATTCATGTTTAGATATTATTATGTAGATATCAATATGGGAATGTTAACAAAATAATTTAAATGCATTTTAATGTACGTGGACTGTAAGACGTGTTAGAAATAGAGACAGAATAACATAGTGTAAAATAGACAGACAGGTAAACAGACAGTTATATTTATCAAAGGAAAATTAATAACTATTTCATCATTGTGTTAGTTCAAGCATGTTTATGAAAAGTAATTGGATAGCATAAAAACTTCCACTAACTTTTATTGTCACTCCCGCTAGTGATATTGCATTTTATTGTGTTATAATTTAGGCAGTGTAAGTAAAATATCATTTCATATTCATATTTATTATTGTTAAGGTATATAAACTGAATTATTCCATACGTTTTAACAAGTTCTCTGTTATTTGTGCTACAACGTAACAAAGGTAAACGACAACGATGAAGCTCCAAGTGCTACTGTTAACCGTTATGGTCGTCGGTCTCCTGATGTCTTGTAACAGTGTTGTAGAAGGGAAAGCCGCCGTTAAACAAACAACAAAAAAGCCTACAGGTAAGTAATGTTTTATTTACTGATTTCATTTGATGTGCTTTATTTGAAAACTTATACTTAATAACGTTGTAAAATAAATTAATTTGTATTACGTTAAGTTTATAATCTAAAAATATATTAAAATAAGAGGGCTTATTAATTAATATCTAAATGATATTAAAATAAAACATTGAACACTTAAATGTTATTTATTTACTTTAAGTTTGGCACATTTTTTAAACATTGACTTCAATATTTAATGGTGTAATAAGCTCAATTGTGAAACAAGTTCTTACCACTTAGGCAAATCATGCTCGAAGTCTTCCTAGTTAAAACCAGTTCTAAGCACATAATGAAAAAGTGTCTTGCTCAAGGACATCACACATAGCCGGGTCGGAGGATCGAACCTACGACCCTCCGATCATGGGTTCGGTGCTCTACCACTGGACCACGCGCTTTATGTTTATAAAACAAAAAAAGATTATGATAACACTCGTGGAGTAAAACTTTTACCCCAACACTGCCGAGTAGTACGAATGCAGAGTCATTTTGAAAATGGTAAATATTGTGGTGTTTTCATGATTGAATAAAAAATAAAATAAAATTATTTTTTTCTGATAGATGTCATTTTCCGTTACCAAATCATAGAATGAATTAATCTTGTATAAATACTAAATTTATTAATGATCAAAAACACTTTAAAACTGAGTGATAAAATATCTAATCACGTACACATTATTGATTTTCATAACGGTGTTGAGTGTATGTTATATGTTACTATACCGGCAGTGTAATTAACAGTGTGTAAAGATATATTTGGAACATATATATATTATAATCATTCAAGTAATTTGAAAAATGAAATAAGTTAAAGATGTGCAGTTGTTTAGTAAAGTATACATGTGTTTTATATTGTAAAATCTAGAAAGTCTGTCGTCGGTTTATTAGAAATATAAACACCACTTCGTGTGGACTAAGCTGCCCGTCTAAAGGGAATGTATGCCATAAATATCTCACTGGATCGTAGATTCATAACACAAACAAAAACTTGGACTAGCATATCAACAACACGAACCATTGCAAATTATGAAATGCTGATTCATGTTTTGTGTATTAAACAAAGACTAAAGCTTAGCAACATCACTATACAGAGCTATGAAATAGTTCATACTATTTAACAAACGCATGGACTCCGTTAACTTGATATATACAGTATTATTGAAACATTTTACAGTATATGATCACTTTCAAGGATAAATATATTCTTGACAAGGAATATAGAAACGTTACAAATGTGACAAGTGTTTAATAAAATCAGATTTTTGAATTGCCATTAACGAGGTCTTCGTCTCTTGATACTGTTTTATATATTTGATTTCCTAACAAAATGTATAATGTCTACATAATCTGGACTATCGCAATGTGCGCGTAGTATTTCATTTGTAAGTTTTACAATATGATTGCCAGTTTCAAACCATAGTTGCAAAATACTGGACCGTAGCTGTTACAGAAGAGAACGATCATATTGTGTCAATATGAGAGTATCGAACCATTCCTGTGATATTTTTTTTCTTTCAGAAGTGTATAGGTCCGTAATGATCTTTGGGGGTATCTTGAACACTATGTTACTACACATTTGCCATAATCAGTATTCAAGTAATAATCAATCAGTTTCAAATTTACAGATGAATATTTTATGATAACATTCCACGATGTCTTATTCGGTAATTATTATTTTAATAAATAGTCAACCAATTCCAATACCTTAATGTATCAAGCATGCTTGGTACCCATCACAAAATTATTTACACACTGGCGGAATGTGGTTAAGGTACAACACAGCTATAAATAAACTTTTCATATGACCAACAATCAAAATCTTTAAGATTATGTATATTGGAATTATTCAGCTTAGATAAATTTATTTGCGAATATAGTTGTCATGAGTACAAACAAATATCACAGATTAATATGACAAAATTACAAATGTACATTTACATTACTACATAATTCTCATCAAGATCAACTATAGTATTAATTATAGTATGAATAGCTTTCAATCAAAGCAACAATAATAACGTCTTTGTAATATTCGTTGTTACATATTTTTGCTGCTGATATCATTTTCAACATATACCTACTTTTGAATAATAAAACAAAACATTTTGTTATATCATTTTATATACAATATATCTTCATTGCAATTTTATTTCCCAAATATGCTGCTATTTCTAAAAAACATGCGTCAATGTCAACATATATTTTAGCTTTCAAATTTCGGAATTTCTTTGATTCCACGGGATTTTTTCCACAGGTGTATAAGTGATATATTCGCTACCGACGGTCTGTCTTTGTTTGGTGCTACCGTATTGTTTGACATGTATTTGTGCATGTGTTGCTGTCCTATAATCTGATATGATGATTTGTTACGGTTACGCGAAGATTGCCGCATATCTGAGGCCCGTTCCGCAAATACCGGTTTACGAGACCGATCAGAGCTTGTGCTATCTTTGTTACTTCGTTGTGTCAACTGCAAATGTACACTTTATGTAGTGTTTTAATTACGTCTTCATTTTCTACTATCCTTTATTTTAGGAGAAAATGGAGAAAAGAAAAAAAGTGACAAAACAAACACAAGCAAAACAGGTACTATGTTTATTCTAATTATATTATTAATAGTTCTACGATATGTTGGCTTCTCTAAAAGGCATAGTACCACTGGAAAAAGGTAGTGCTTCCGTGAGGTAGTCGCATAAAGGCGATTATAAATTATCCTCGTTTCTTCTTCTTTAAAATGCATCTTATTTTAATGCTCTTTTTATTTATTTAAATGGCATTTTTGATTATTTTAAACATTTTGATAGCATTGTCATGTTTGAATTGTGAATTTAGAAAAAAAAAATGATGCTTGGAAATTTGGGTATGAATACATGATTTCGGAAGTCTACTTTCACTTTGTCAATAGTGTACACACTGAGCAGAAAAAAAAAATCTCTTATATGACACATGACCCCTTCTTTTCTCATCATATTTTGATAGTGCAGAGGCTGACAAACAGTAAAATGTAGGTTTCATTTCTTTCATTCGGAATTATCTATGAATGACAAGCCTTCAAACTTTTATTATTAACTATAGAATAAAGAACAAAAATCAATGGTGGGATTACACCTGAGAGACTTGAGTGAGATGGGGGTGATTTTCCAAAATGTTAATTGTAGGTAAAATAACCTCTTTTTACACTCTCATAGTCTTAAATGGCAACTTGGATACATTTCCTTCATAAAAAACACAGTTTGGCAAGTTTATGCCTCAAATAAAGCATATATGTGCATATTTACATTGAAATTTCATGAAAAATCACGACATTTTGAAGATTTTTTATTTTAGAAGGCGGAAATGTGCAATTGTTTAGCATATACATTGTATTGAATAGTGTTTTTTTATAAAATAATGTCTTCAATGTGTCATGAGACTATTTTGGTGTAAAAAAATTAATGGAATTAGGTAAAAAAAAAATTTTTTAGGTAAAATTAGTCAAACACAGCAAAATTGCATGTCGGTCAACAACTCCTGCCTGTATATAATGATCATGTAAAAAGTTGTATTTTGACAAAAGTTTCAGTATTTAATGTTTGCAACTTGGCAGTATTACTTCAAATTGATAGTACTTAGTAAAAAAAAGGTAATTATGAAATAAAAAAAAAAAGTTTCCTTATAGGCATAGTACCACCATTGAAAAAAGGAAGTGCTTCTTTGGGGTAGTCGCATAATGGCGGTTATAAATAATCCTTGTTTCTTTTTCTTTAAAAATGCATTTTCCTTAATTAATGCTCTTTTTTTTTTTATTTAAATGCCATTGTTGATGTATTTTGAACATTTTGATAGCATTGTCATGTCTGAATTGTGAATTAAGAAAAAAAATGATGCTTGGAAATTGGGGTTTAAATACATGATTTGGGATTCTCTATGAATGACAAGCCTTCAAACTTTCAATACATATATGGACAGTCCAGTATAGTATTACGAATTCGATTAGGTGTAAAATCAACAATTTATAAGTGCTCATATATTAATACGATCAATAAGATTATGTATTGCTTTGTATACTACGGGCTATTTAGCAAAAGTAATGAAATAATACCCGTTATTTTCCAGTAACAAATACATCTTAAAGAGACACATTGCAATGTTGAATTTTATTTTTACACGTATTTACCCATCAAACCTATTAACGTTTAACAACATTAAAGGCCGTATTGATATATATGAATGTACAGCTATAATTGATATTGTTATTGCTATTGCATACATGTATTCAATGAAATTGGCCGAACTCCTGCTGTATTGGTTTATTAAACTTGCCTGCCGGGTCTGGTTAGCTCAGTCGGTAACGCGTCTGACTATCAATTCAGGGAGTTACTTTGATATATCATGTTTGGAATGGAATGGAAAGGAAGTAATGGAAGTCTTTATTTATTGGGTAGCCCAATGAGTTTGAAACTAATCTTCTGTGTTTTTAAAAAATGGACTGAAAATATTATATTTATAAAAATGCACGACACTTAGTTTAGTTAGTTGACCTTACGTGCAGTCGTGTTATTCATTTATACATTTGAGAAACTCCCGCACATAACAACTAGCGTATAAAACTAGCGTACAATATACATATGTAGTGGATAAAATAAACGTATAGCAGTTGGCAATATCACATAATATTAATAACAAATAATAATGGATTATCATATATATATATTAGAACTCTTATATATACTATATATAAAGATAAATAGGAACAACGACATTATGTTGACAACTATACTATTAACGCATTTAGAATACCACTTGTTTTTACATTGAATCAACGATCAATTAAATATCAAATGGGTTATGAAAATGACAATGACAATGAAAATTCTTTATTAAGCAAGGTAGGCCTCTGGCTCATAATAGTGAATCTTAAACTATTTAAACCGCACTGTATATAATTGTTAAAATAGTGTGTCTATCGTCAGTACATGTAAGCTGAAAATGATATTGGTTAATTTACTATTAAATTCATCAATCGGTTTATTCTTTTCTTAAATCTTTTTAATTTTGTTTGAAATAGCTAAAAGAAATGAAAGATAAATCGAAAACGCAATCGAATGTTCTTGCTTGTAAAGGATATTCTGAAAATGCACCAAACTTAATAAACGTCTTTTAAGCTTTTTCTTGTTCGCGTGACCAGTGTTACCAGTGTATGAGATTATATGAGTGAACAGATATGTGTATAGTATCTTTTACATGGTGACGGATTATCGAAGCGGTTTATGAATTGTATTATGATCAGATCAAAGAGACAATGCAAGTTGACTTATTTATTTATAGAAATAGGGCCCAGGAAAAAAACACGTCAAAGTAATATTTCATACATGTACATGTATCTATTATACGTTCTTAACTTAAATACCAAAATCCATAATATTTGAAACATTAACCACATGGAAGAAAAAATTACGTAAATATCAATTAAAGTAATATTATATCTAACATATAATCAGTTAATTCCAAAGTAAACACAATGAGAAGAGTAAATTATGTTTAACGTCAATTTTACTGATTTATCTAAATAGATAAATATGTATAAAACGTCAATATAAGGTCATCTCATACATACGACGTACCTGTGTATGAGGTGACCTTATATTGACTTTATGTGAGGTCGCGTGGTATTTTGCCTGTGTTTTATATTACCGTGTGAGACTCTTTTTTAGCAAAAATAATGCCAACACTGATGGAATTATTGCTTATACAAACAACATTCATGTGAATATTTGTATAAAATATAAATAAGAATATTACCTCTTTCCTAAGTCGTAGCATCAAAAGAACACAACATAATCATAGTAAAAAAAAAAAGAAAAAAAGAATGGATCACCGCATTGAAACGGTCAGTATCTACACCACCTCTTGGTACTATGTACATTTACAAAATGATTCCTTTTAAACATTCATGGTTGGCATTGTATGGTCTGATAGAATTACAGTTGTTCTGTTTATGGTTTATAGTTATCCACTATCCTTCATTATTTTATATCAAATTTTATTTATAAAATGCTTATTGTAACACATACTATTATATGATATAAAAACATTTTCTTTATTGACTGCAACAATCTTTATTTATGCAATAAATGTTTAATACATGTGTGTGTATGTGTGTGTGTGTGTGTGTGTGTGTGTGTGTGTGAGGTTTTGGGTGGGATGAGGTTACGTAACGGTGTTTAAAACGGCAGAGCAGTTCATTTAATACAAAACAAAACTAAATAAACAACATGTGGTATTAAAACCTTGATATTCAAGTGTGAAGTCCGATATATTACATACCGTATCAGAGTATAAGCATGCACACTTATACTACGTTACAGTCACATAACTACTAACAATGTAGACTGAAAAATAGCTTGCACAAAAACTTTATGGCGAAGTTTAAGACAAAATATGACCTTTTCACCCTGCAATTTGACTTTAGAAGCCCCGATATATTACATACTGCCTTAGAGTATAAGCATGCTCACTTAAACAAAGTTCCATGCATATAACCACAAACTATTCACACTAATGAACACATTGCATCAAATCTTTACTGCCAGTGGGACACCAACGCGAGCACAGCTACTCCCCTATTTTAGAATATACCAGTTAAATTGAATGTAAAAAATGTCAGTTGCTGTTAAATATCCTTGGCACTGCCGACCTATTGACGCATCTATATCTAAGTATCGAATTTTATACTTATTCGTGTACGATTATATAGATAATTTATCGTTTTAATTTTATTCCAGGTCAGCAAAAAGCTTCAGGTGGCATAATGTTTTGAATCTCTAGTACAAGACGTAAGTGGAATATGATTTTATATTCATGAAATATTAAGTATAAAATTGAAGTAAAAAATAAGTTTGATAAAAATAAGTATACCATACCATGATATGAGTATAGTTCTATGCCAGTGTACCAGAAGGACTAAGCCATCTGAATTTGACTCTGCTAAACTTATTTTTGAACGGAAGGATACGAAACAATATCATACCAAACACCTTACTATATGTATTATTATATAATAAATTACTCACAAGTTCCTACATTCGTTTATTTATTCGATACATCTTTTTATTTCAGTTTACTGGCGACTTTGACGACACACTCGGAACGTTTATGGATTATCCTAATGTAAATAAAAATATATTCACATATGAACTTGCTTGACGGCATACATTAAAGAATGAGTGACATGTTTAGAAGAGAACACTGACGTGTTAAAATCATAATCACGTTGAGTGATAAATCAATCTAACTATTCAAATATACCAAAGGCAACTACCATGACTATTGTGTTCATGTATCTGATAAGGGTTTGAGTTATACAGAATGCCATGTCATGACATACTATTTTAAAATAAAAATGCAGTTTGCTAAACGGTTTTAAAACACATAGTAGTCTTGCTTCAGTAAAGTAAAGAAAAACGAATTAATATCAATGTTTATTTATTATTGAATCAGATTATATGTTTTTATTTTAACAAAGCTTTATTCCTTTTGTTGATATGGATTTGATTCGAATGTGAGTTTATATTACCTATATTATCAATATTTGATTTGAATGACTTTAATAAACGTGTACTTGTACATTGTTTGTGTGTCCAACATCAATTTAAAACAAGTTTCCTTTTTGATAAAGTAGCTATTTGCGCTATTTAGTCATAATGATATATACCCAATGCATGTCACTATCTTTTTACAACGTTTTGTAAAATATAGAAGGAACATCAAATAGAAACCGTTTCTAGAAATGATTTAAACAGTGATTTTCGAGATTACTAATAAATTGTTCTTATTTTTATTTTGAAGAGGATATTCTGCTATTGCTGTGGATGGAAATATATCTGTTGCAGACATTCCTGCTTTTTTGCCGAGCGAGTAATTTCTGATTCATTATACCCGTTTTATCCTACGATACAATATTTTTCCATTAAACGACCCTGAAATGGCTTACCTAGGACTATGCGAACGACACGTACTGGGTTTTTATTTTCTTCTTTCTTTCAACTCGAAGAGAAAAGTTACTTATATATTGGTGAAATATAAACAACAATTTGACGCATGTTTACATTTACACTTTTATTTTACGTACACTACTTCAAGCTTTATTGGTTTGTATGTTGTATTTAGAGCCAGCGACAAAACATGTGTTGTATTTCTGTTCGGTATGTGTTCGGCACAGTGTTCGGTATGTGTTCGGCACAGTGTTCGGTATGTGTTCGGCACAGTGTTCGGTATGTGCTCGGCACAGTGTTCGGTATGTGTTCGGCACAGTGTTCGGTATGTGTTCGGCACAGTGTCGACTAACTGCTACTTTTAGCTAAAGAAAATTGTATTATGAAAAAAAAAAAACAACGTACATAATTCCAGTTTTTAGTTTAATTTTTAAATGAATGCCAAACTATGTACTTTAAAAGTTGAAAGCTTAAATGATGCTTCAAATATGCTTAAATATTCCAGTGGCTTAAACTTTATAGTAGTTTTAAGCTTTCTATAAGAAGTAAATAAAACAAAAAGAATGAGGTGACGAGGCGTTTCATCGGTAATATTATACAGTCAGAATGCAAATATAAACAACAAAGAGATTATTTTTAAATGGTTATGAATAATGCTGTTGATAATTTCTTCACGAATTGATTTTTTTTGTATCATATGACAAGAAAATATTAAGTATAGGTGGATAATTTAGTACTGTCACCAATGGTGAGATGGACAAACTATTTAATTTTAAAATAAAAATATCGGGCTACAAATAATAACATGATATCAGGTACTGATAAAAATGTTATATGGAAAAGTTTAAATCCAAATACTAAGCATTTTACGTGACACTCAAACCACAAACCCATATATTCAGTAAACTTGATTACCTTTTAGTTAAATTTATACTGTAATATGTTCGGATCACTCAGTCGCTTATTTCAAGCATGATATTGATAAGCAACCGCATGGAACGGGTTATTTTAAATTAAACAACAGTGTCATCCTTTTAAAAAATACCAAGAACAGACAAAATGTTCAATACAAGACAGTGTATACTATAAATTTACAGAAGCAAATCCAAATAATCTTTGGGAAATAATCAAAGAAACAATTAGAAATGAATAATGAAATATATATATCTGTAAAGAAGAAAAGACAAGAAGTAGGAATTTTAAGATGAAATTGTCACATTAGAAAGAGAATTATAAGTATTACTAATAATGTGCGACTACAAAATATTGATAAGAGGACATAAGAAACAATTATGTAACGATGTTGACGGAACGTGAGTTGCATTAAATATACTGCCTGAATCATTTTGCATTTGAAGAGGTTCTAGATGAATACAACCAGTTCAATGAAAATGAATAAGAAGATGGTGCAAGAAAACGACTTGCATGTTACATAATCATGTTAAGAGAGCTAAAGAAAGAAAATCAAATATAAGTGTGTTAGTTTCCAATACAATTATGGCAGAATGATAACGATTTTCTAGCAAGGCAATCACTGACAACTTTTGTGTTTATCTGTTTCCCGAAATACATCTGTACTATAATGACTGTTATACTTAATATATGCAGTCCTTTCGTTTCAAATGACAAATGAACTTACGATTAACATTATTTTGTAAATAATTTGAAGTCACCTACTTATATTGAACAAAAGCTTAATTGTGAGCTACCATAGTGCGTTTTCATTTATAAGAGTAAATGTTAAAATCGTCATTTCAAACAATTCCTTATTAAGCACACATCTTGAATAGCAAGAGCTTGCTTACAAGTACTCGTATTTATAATGCATTGTGACGAAAGCAAGTGGATATTGCCATCATCGATTTAGGAGATGTAAGTTATGGTAAAAACAACAACACATTGCATTCACTGTTCTTTAATGGGTGACCGTCTACGGTCACGATACAAAGTTTGTGTTTGCATATGTTCATTTAGCACATAAGTGTCTGTAGTGTAATGGATAAACCATGATCCTGGGTACAAGATTGGGATATAGTCCAGGTCACAACACTGTCACATGGTCCAGGGCAAAACAGTGGTATATGGTGTAAAGTATAACACTGTCACATGATCCAAGGCATAACACTGTAATTTGCTCTTGAGCACAACGCAGTCATATGGTCCAGGACACCACACTGTGACATGGTCATTGACACAATACTGTGCTATGGTTCTCGGCACAAGACTGTCACATGATTTTGAGCTCTAGAACACAACACTGTCACATGGCCTAGGGCACAACATTGCCACATGGTCTGGGACACAAAATTATCATCAGGTATAAAGCACATCATTGTTATGATCCATGCCACAACACTGTCACATGGTCACAACACTGTCACATGGTCCTGGGCATAACACTGTCACATGGTCAGGGCACAACACTGTCACATGGACCTGGGCACAACACTGTCACATGGTCCTGGGCACAACACTGTCACATGGTCAAGGTCACAACACTGTCACATGGTCCTGGGCACAACACTGTCACATGGTCAAGGGCACAACACTGTCACATGGTCCTGGGCACAACACTGTCACATGGTCCAGGGCACAACACTGTCACATGGTCCAGGGCACAACACTGTCACATGGTATTGGGCACAACACTGTCACATGGTCCAGGGCACAACAGTGTCACATGGTCCAGGGCACAACACTGTCACATGGTCCAGGGCACAACACTGTCACATGGTCCTGGGCACAACACTGTCACATGGTTTTGGGCACAACAATACTATATGGTCTAGAGCACAGCGCTGTCACATGGCCTAAGGCACAACATTGCCACATGGCCTGGGACACAATATTGTCATCAAGTATAAAGCACATCATTGTTATGATCCAGGCCACAACACTGTCACATGGTCCTGGACACAACACAGACACATGGTCCTGGGCACAACAGTCACAACACAGTCACATGGTCCTGGATACAACACTGTCACATGGTCCTGGGCACAACACTGTCACATAGTACTGGGCACAACACCGTCACATGGTCCATGGTCCAGGGCACAACATTGTCACATGGTCCAGGGCACAACACTGTCACATGGTCCTTGGCACAACATTGTCACATGGTCCTGGGCACAACACTGCCATATGGTCTAGAGCACAATACTGTCACATGGTCATGGACACAACACTGTCACATGGTCCTGAGCACTACACTGTCACATGGTCCTGGGCACTACACTGCCATATGGTCTAGATCACAACACTGTCACATTGTCCTGGGTACAACTCTGTCATATGGTCTTGAGCACAGCACTGTCATATGGCCTAGGACACAACATTAACATAATAAAATTAAGGTCTAGAGGTCAACACTGTCACATGGCCTGGGACACAATATTGTCATAAGGTATAAAGCACATCATTGTTATGATCCAGACCGCAACATCGTCACATGGTCCTGGTCACAACACTGTCACATGGTCTAGAGCACAACACTGTCACATGGTTTAGAGCACAACACTCATGGTGTTTATGGCAAAAAAACGTGATTAAACTGATGAAAGTGTACGCTTATGAAGAAGCCAAAGCCTATTGTACGAATGATATGTTGAATGACATTTTTAATCTGTTGCCCCCCACAAAATGGATGATCTTTGACAAACTTTCTAAATGAAGGTTGAATAAATTCTAAACTTAGGTACAAGAAAACGAGCAAGCTCAGCGAATGGCACACAATTAAAGGAAAATTGAAGAATACTAGTGAAAAGATTATTTCAGGAACGTAAATAGTTAAAACTATATTATGTGTCTGTCAAACTTCATGTAGTTAAATAAAACGTATGCGGTAAAAAACATTGTAGCTGCATAATTATATGAAGCTTTATCAAAATTCATAACACAGCTCCAGGTTTAGTTCATTTGGAGAATATTTTTAAATTTTCACTCTATGTAAAACCTGTGGACGGAGTATGAACAAAATTGAAAAAAAATCAATAATGCGCTGCTACATCAAAAATACCATGACTCTAGAACTTTGGGAGAAGATGACGTTTTCCTATATAATTTCAATAACTATTGATGAGCCGCTGGGTCGGGTCAATTTCAATTCTAATGTCAGTTGCGGTTTCAGAGATGTTGTTTGAAGAAAAAAATCAAATTGTTGACAGACAGACGGACAGACACACGTCGAGCAAAAAGCGATCATAATAGCTCACATTGAGCTCACATTTCATGATAAAATAAGAAAGTTTACACTCTCTACCGGACTAAGATTTTGCAATCCTGACAACCTCAACAAACAACCTCGATTTGTTCTTAACTTGATTCTAGGTAAAACTGCAACCCTTGTTCTCCACTGTGTCTTTTATTAACTTCCACGTATCCGTCCTCATGCATAGGCAAATGAGCAGTTTGTTAGACTGCAAGCTCCAGAATGTGTACGATTGTTGATTGTTGTTGTTATGAAAATCGCCTGCAAAATGGCCACTGTACATTAATTTGTGCATTTTAGCATACAGATTTCTGAAAAAAATCAGTCACAGCTGAACTGACGGAAAAGACAAAACCTTTTAAAAATGTTAGTTTATACTAAGCTCAGAGCAGTACTGACTGTTGTTATTTAGAGGCATCTAAACGAGCTAGGAATCAAACTCACATCATTTAGCGTGAGCGGCCAACACTTTATCTACTGCACTACCGTAAAAATATTTGAGTACCTTTTCAGTTGGTTGAGAAAGTGTATGTGTTTCGTTTAATGAAAAAAATCCATTTTTAATTATTGTATTTCAGATATAAGGAGCCGATACATGTATTCACTATTTTCACATTTGCAACCGCTGCAACAGTTTGGTTTGGATGGCACACATTTGTTTACACCTTCGCATTTTTCTGGACAGCTATGAGGTTCTGTCTATGTGCCAAACAGAGTAATATATTAAGAAACAGGACCGAAATGACTTCATATATAGTTATTAGTATTTCACCCAAAATTCTATATAATTTTGAGTAGCCAGATATCTAAAAGTAGTAAACGGCATCTCTTCACCAATAGGTTGATATAACAACAGTTTATTGTGATTTCAAAAGCAATTCGTTATGAGTTCTGATCAGGAACCGACCACAGACAGAGAGGTGACACTAAAAACAAGATGAAAGAAACTGTACTCTTTGGTATCTGTTCTGTTGGTCGAGAAAAGATCCATATATTTCATCTGAATACGTCTTTTCATTTGAAAATAATGATATATTTAATTTTTATTGTCATCAATGTTATTTCATATAAAGTTGCGACAGTCGGTGTGGATGGCACTCAGTTTTCATGTGATACGGGTGGATCCCTTTTGAACCGGACAGCCATAATGTTCTGTCTGATATGTTCCATTAGAATGTTATTTGCCAAAAACGTGATTTATCAATAAAAAAATTCCATATTTATCAACGTGGCTCTATATGTTAATTATGTTCTATGACTTTCTAGTTTTGTTTCAATACTTAGCGTCATTTTATGCCACCGAGGGCCAATAGTTTGTCAGTTATCCTAATCACTCTTTCCTGGGAATCCTGGAAGGTTAACCAGTACTCAAGTACACTCATCTCCACAAGTACTGATAACTGTCCCACTTGAATCAGCGGTGAGAGTCGAATGACAATAATAAGCAATCATCACGGAGACTGTTACTTGGCTGGGATTCGAACTCACTGTAGCAAAATGACAAAGGGCCACCAATTCACGAATGTAGAATACAAGTATACCTTAAAATAAAATTTATAATTTTAATTTTACATGAATAAAATTACGAATATACAATTATACAATATTTACAATTTAAAGCTAATCACTCCACAAAAAAAACACAGCTGGTTTAAAATGTCTTATGATGGAAATAACACATTCTTAACCACAAGTTCTTTCTCCTACATCTTTCGTATATCTATATCGTGATCCAAACTGCTTACATCATATGAAGGTTAAAACTGTTATAAAAATACACTACTATTGTATTTAAGATACTACTTCCGCGCCCGGATTATCGTAGATTTAGCGTCAATCGTCCCTCGTGGCGATGGCTAAATAAACAGGGTTATCTTCCCTAGAACTTTGTACTGAGTTATCCGGCTTTACGTCGCCTTGTACCGACTGCCTCCGACTGTACTCCGGCGCCATGATCGCCAAGTCGTCCACATAACGAATATGTGGGTAGCTGTCCTTATGACGGTACTACCATCAGCTGACTTCCTTTTACATCTATACGTCGTTAACGTAGTGGACACATGTCTCGTGTACGTCTTAAAATGGCTACAATATATATATAAAGTCAAATTTACTAGTTACTCAATACGTTATGACATGGCGTCTATTACTTACCATCTATCAATTTCATGGTATATTTCAATGTATGATAACAGTGCATTTAATTCTTACCATCTAACAGTTTCATGGTAGATGTATCAATAAATGATAACAGTTCATTCAATTCTTACTATCTGCAGTTTCATGGTGTTTAAACAACATCTCATATATGAACTTCCGTCAATTCAAAAGTAATAATTATATATCTACCTAATTTCTCATTTATAATATAAACAATCACGGACCAATCATGTATTTATTCACTTTGTGAATATCAGAATAAGCATCCACAAAATTTAATAACACATATCAATAAATTCTAACATGATGAATTTCAATATTTCATCGTAAACACGATATCAACAGCTCAAACTACGTTGTCAGATTCCAAGGTCTATATTCCAACAAAACAAATCTCAATGCCGCGGATGTGAAAATAAATTACATACATTCTCGTCGGAATGGATATGAACAATTTATACAACTTTACTTAGATCTGATTTCGTCAAAATATATCTATCAGACATTTAAATAATATGACTCAACCATATACAACATAATATAAAATTCACATACCGATCTGCTGTTATGTAATGCTCAGTCCTTCTCGTCACAACGGTTCCGAAAGATGTTTCTGCTATACTGGACGGTATTTCCATAATACAGTCAGAACAACTCTCAATACTGCAGATGTGAAATTAAATTACAGACATTCGTGCCGTAATGGATATGAACAAATTATTCAATATGTCGTACGAAATGGTACGATAAGGATTTTACGCTATTAGGCCGAATGCAAAATTTAATTAGTTTTATAAAATATAAACCCGTTTAATTGTTCTAACTTTCTGAATACTTAATGGAATTTCATAAAAAAAAAACATCAAAATGATTTATTCTTTAATCAAAGAATGAATATGTTAAAAGATCTTAAAACCGTTACTCTTATCAGAATATCGATACGTTTTAACAATTCGACGCTACCTGTTCTAAATATAACTTAATTAGGCCACAACAACCTTACTATTTTGTTACACTCACGACAGCTGAATTTATTGACAGACGCGCTACCGACTGAATCAACCGGACCCAGCTTATCAACTTTAAAAATGCTTGTCATCACATACTGTTACGTAGAATAGCATGTAGTGTGTTGATGTTTATGGTGTCATAGGCATGATACGTGAGAAAAATATTTTTGATAGTCTGCTAATCTAAACAAGCTGTCACTGTAACACCATCTGCATATATAAGCTTGACATGTTTCCAGTACCTGTAAACAGAGACATACACTACAGATATCCATGTACAAAGTTAATGGGACGGTAATATCTTTTGGGAAAAGCTACATTGATGGTTCTGCCTAGCTAGTCTATCAGACCAGATAGACAAGGATTTAATAGGATGTTACTGATTGCCACGTCACGTTGTGGTTGTTTTACCTTACTTAGCCGAGGCCACTGAAAGAAAAGGTAGAAAAACACTATAAATAAGTTATTAATTGTTAGTATGTTAAATATCTGATTAATCCAGCCACGCATTGCACACATTTACGAAATTGTCGTACTCGTTTATGCTTTTCTCCGTCATTTTGCGTTTGGTCACGTTCCCAACTCTATGACGGCTTCTGTTCGTTGATTA